>VWZP01006294.1:990097-1147767 GCA_013396995.1 Dicaeum eximium | reverse complement strand
TTTCCGTTCCCCCCCCACCTTTTTATTTCCCTTTTTTCCTTGTTTTCTTTTTCTTCTTCTCCTCTTTTCTGGGGCTCCTTGAAGACTAAAAGGGAAGATAAAGTCAGTTATTGGAGCATTGTTTTGAGCTTCTGATCACCTGAGACAGCAGGAAAAGCCCTCAAATCAAGTTTTTTTTGTGCTCAGCCCAGAGAAATGAGTGTCCTGGGGGAACAGTTTTACCAAACATGTGACAAAACCGAAGAAGAGACTTCTTGTGATATAAAAGCCCTGAAGAATGGGTTCTTCCAAGTGCTCTGTCATTGTGGCAGGGATTGCTGAATCCTGTGCTCACCAAGAGGGAGCTGAGGGTGTGTAGTGCCAATGACATGGTTGGATGTCACTGTCTGAAAACAGAACTTGCTGGCCAGATTTCTCCACAAACAAACACCCAACAGGTGATTTCAGTAGCACTGAGGTAGCTGTGATGGTAAAGGTTCATGGCCAGGAAATAAATCTGTACATGAGAGCAGCAAGAAACTCCTTCCAGTAATGAAAAGTGACTGAGTGATGTCTGAGGGAGCTGTAACACTACTTAATTTTTACACATCTGCCATGGTTTTGCCTGTGTCCTGAGGAAAGCTGGGACCATTATAGCCCTGCTACTTCAGGCCACTTCCCTTTGAGGTCAAAGGAGCTGCTCACAGGCTTTGGGTTCTGCTCGTGCTCAAGTCTCTGCTGCCCTGGCACGTTTATAGGTGCCCCTGTAGTTGGTACTGTGCTGCTAAGATTAGACCTGAGCATCAGTGTGGATCAGTCTGTGCCCCCCAGGACCTGAAATAGTTAAAAAGGGAAGGGAAAAATGGTGTGGTGACTCCATTCCATGTATGCCTCCCATTCCCTTGCTGAGTGTCCTGCCCCTGTTGCAATTCCACCTAAACTAAAGACGCATCTGAAGTGTCAATCCTTATTGAGCACTCCCAGCAGCACATACCTGGGACTGATGTTCATATTGCTTTATGAGTAGTGACATGAGCTTGACCAGCTTTTGAATATAAAGCTGCAGCCTGGCTTCTAGTTTTGCCATCTAGAATAAACTAAAAACATTTATTGTGAATAATGGTAGCCACAGAGGAAAGGCTTTACCAAGTATCTCTGTTTATATTCAGTTTGGATTGTATGTAAAAGATGTTGTCTTACTTTCAGGTTTTAAAGGAAAATTTTTGGTAGCAACTTTAGCTGTACTTGTAAGCAGATGAGAATAACACAAAACATGGTCATCATCTCAGCATAGATAATCACTGCAAAGAACAAATCTGTGGTTTTAAAATTGGCACAAATATGAAAACATTTGGCCAAATGTAAACAATCCCCTCTCACAGGACTTACTGAATTCAAGATAAAAGCATAAAAGAATTTTCCTCCCATCACAGGAGAGCAGTTACACAAAAAAGATGGCTTTGAATTTCTTGTTCATAACAAGTGAGCAGAAAATCTTTGCTTGCCCAGTGTGGCTGGGTACAGTTATGGATTTGAGGGGAAAATGGGTGATAGCCCCCATATTAGTGTTTACTCATTTTTCACATCTGTTCTCAGTCCACTGTGTGATATTTATTAAAAAAATATTTTCAAGGCATGCCTAACTCAAATCTTCTGACTTCTTGCATACATATTAGTTGAGATAATGCTCTTGTTTAATATTGAAGTAGTTTAAGTAGTTTGCTGAATCTGAGCTTCACTGTCTTTACAAAGAGAGCTGGAAATGGAGAATCCAGTTTCTCCACTTACACTACTAAGGAGCTGTGAAATGTTTTGGTATTGCTATAAAATTTGACTTTACAGGTTGACAGCCTCCTTAGGGGTTTGCCTTTCCCTTAAAGATATGCAAAACTAAGTAAACATAAAATTTTGTATGGTGTACACTAAAAATAGTCTTCCTGTATTTTTATCTTCATTTCCCTCCCATCTCCCTCACAGCCTCTGTAATATTCAGTTATCTGTGAAGGAAATTATAAATATTTGGCTTGCATGCAACTTGAGGTTGCACATAGCCAAGATCTGTTTTCCTGCCCCCAAATGAATAACCCAAAGACTGAAGAGTTTTCCCACACTTTGCAAAAATGCATATTTTAAGCAATATTTTGATGACATTTTTGAGGCCAATTTAAGCCCCAAATGAAGACACTATTTTTTTCTTTATCCTGCTCTGAAGTATTCTGCTACTGTAAAACAATTTAACAGAAGCTGCAGTGCAGCTGTTACCAACTGAGTATTAAGAAATTGCAAGAAAATGAGGCCCTGTGTTATCATATTAATGATATATTAGCATATATGTGTATATCCTGCAGGAAAGAGTAATGTACAACATGAGTGGAGGTAACAAATGGCATTTTTGTGGGATGAGGAATCACAGCTTACAAGGAGCAAAGCAAAGCAGGAACCTCAGGGTAGTGCTCTGTACTTCTTTGCTGCATCTTCTGAGAGATGATGCAGTAAATGGTTTATATTCATCTTGGTGTTGTGTGCTATTTTTTGTATTTATCCTCTTGGCTTATTCCACGGTTAAAGGGTATCTGTGTGCTACAGGAATGATGCAGAAGTCTGCAGCCATGGTGGATTGTTTTAACCAATAGTTTTAAAGTATTTTTAGGCGTTTCAAGCAATTCCTGCCTTGCTCTTGTTTGTTTGTTTGTTTTAGAAAAGGCAAAGAGCTCCAATATTGAGCTTTGATAAGTCTGAAATAGCTAGTTATGACAACTTTGGCAGCAGAAAGAAAGGAGTTGCTTCAAAAATGCTGATTTATGTGATCTGTGTCACAGCTACCACACATCAGCATTTTTCTGTCAGAGGCTGATGAAGGCTCGATTTCTTTACAGTGGGTTTTGCTCCTTGGAGCTGGAATGATTTGCTTCCTTCAGGTGCTGCCCAAAAAGGAGGATACAAGCATCTCCCTTGATGAAAAATGAGCACAAACCTTTTGGAATAGGCAGCTGAGAGGTCTGTGTGCTCATCCAAGAGGTCTGAAAGGCACATGGAAACGTCTTGCAGTTCCATGCTGGCTTCTGTGGATTTGGCTATTTGGCAGGGCTGTACCAAGGGCTGCTGAGTATTCCAGGTGACTCCTTCCCTTGCTTTTGCAGATGTAAACTGATACCAAAACACTTCCTTGCAACTCAGTGGGAAGTTTGGTGATGGTGATTCCCTGTACCAGAGGGAATGAAAGGATGCTTCTCTGTGCTTTGTGGGCACATTGCACTGAAAAGGAAAATGTTGGTTTTTTTTTTTTCCCCAGCTCTGTGCCAGTCAGCACACAGCTGAACCTGGGGAGGAGAGCACCTGGGCTGTCCCAACAGGACATGTTGCCTTCTGGTGGCTTTGTGGCTGCCCTGATTCCCTGTTCCACTCCTTGCTGTCTCTTGTCAGCAATGCAAGGCCCTTTCTATCCAGCCTGACCAGAGGTAGTCTCCAAATGATGAGTGCATGCAGCTCCTATGCAACATCCTCCTTATCCTGCTCACTAAAATGTGTAACAAATAATCTCTGCTGGCAGTGGGATTAACACATTTGACCCTTAATGGCTCTGAAGGAATAATTGTGATGTCTCGGGTCAATAACTGTGTGAGCTAAGGAGGATTTGCTTGATGCACCATAACATCTCCTTCAGAGCTGTTCATCCCTTTTGGGGGCCTATGAACCATTGGAACTTTTAAGTCTGTGCTCATTATGCTCTGTTCTATGTGGTTAAGGCCTGGTACACGTTAAAAGTAAACTCTCCAGAATGCTGACAGATCCTCTGATTCCATTCTAAGATACCACATTTCTGTCTGATTCACAAATATCTTTTTTTTTAAATTGAAATGGGGCCTGCAAGCAATCTGAGATGATGGAGTAACAGTCTCTGGGATAGCTGCTGCTTCCACAATCCAATAGGAATTTCTGCTCCCCCTTGCCTTCATACTGAACTCGTCTGCTCTATTTATATGACCTGTCAGTCTGCTGGTTTTCCATCAAAAGGGAAAAGGGGGGAGTTGGGCAGAATTAGCTTTTGGGGTTTCTTTGAGGTTTCTTCTGTAAGGCTTGTTTCTAAATGGAATGATTTCTTTTAGGTTTCTTTCACTCCCCACCTCTTCTGTCTGCATGTCCCTCAGATAAGGGTAAATAGCTTTTGAGTTTGGCTTTGAGGAAGGCAAGCCTTTCAGATGGAACAGGTCAAAAAATACTTTCATTCTGAAAAGTGACAGTTGTTTTCACTGTCTATTTGCAGATATTGTTTGGGTATGAAGGAACGATTTAGATCAATGGGAAAAGAATCCACTGAATTAATGTAAAATTAGCTGTAATAATCAAAGGAAAATGTCACCTCTTTACAGAAAACGCTACTGGTCTTAACACATATTCAAAGAGCAAGTGTAGTCAGCATACAATTATTTTTCAGGTAATTTTTCCATTGTGGTTGGTGTTAATGGTTCAGATTCCAGAACCTGTATCTGTCAGCTCATTTGATATAATTGTGTATTATGGATTAAATACTTTGCAAATGAAGGACCTGATGGTGGCAATGCTTTCTGCTGGGGTGATATTTGGTCACCAGTAGCATTTGACTTCTTAGACATCTCAGGAGAGGAATATTTGCTGCATTTGGGATTGAATCCTTGCAGCAATCATTCCCACTGTCTGATGTGCAAGAATGGCAGCCCAATGGCAAACAGTGCCTGACAGAGACCAATGTCACCACCATTCCTGGGGTGGTCCTGTGCAGGGCCAGGAGTTGGACTTTGATAACCCGTGGGGGGTCCCTTCCAACTCAGGATATTTTATGGTTCAGGATATTATATGGTTCTATATTCAGAAATTTCTATATTTTATGGTGTCTGGGTGCCAATGTGCAGCATTTCTGTCAGAAGCTGGTGCTTCCTCACTGTAGCCCCTGTGATGTGGGTTTCTATCCTGTGGGAGAAGCAGCCCAGAGCTCTGATTTTACTGAGGAAATCTTCCCAGCAGGTGCAGTGTTCTTCCTTTACTTTTGGTGTGAAATGTTTAGCCATGTGCTAATATAACAACCAGGAGTTGAGCTACTCAAAGGAACTCTGTACTAGCCACTAACATTGCAGTGGACTTAAAAAAACCACAGAAACCCCCGGCTTGAAATTTGCCGCTGTCATTTTTATTTTGTCAGGTGTCAAGAGAATGCATAATGCCATCTAAGAAACACATGAAGGGCCTGATTTAAAGAAGCAGGGGATGAGGAGTTTCTCTGCGGAGCAGAGTAATTTCAGCCTGTTCTGTTTTCCTCAGAAACCACACGGGAGCAGTGTGGTCCAGGCTTTGAGAAAGGAGCTGCCAGGCTTTGCTCTGGTGACTGAACCTGTCTGTCAGAGGATGTCTCAGTCTGAGATACGAGAACACGAAGCTGATGACAAGTAAAATATTTCACAGAATATCCATCTTTCACTTTGCAAATACTCCTTTGTGAGAAATCAGATTGTCAGTAAGGACTACTCAGAATACTTACTACATTGAATGAAATAAAGAATAAAGGCTGTATTTTGTGCTGTTGCAGCCTGTGATTGGATAATATGAAGTAAAAAAGAAGAAAAAAAAATCCTACAATTTTGATGTGTCCATTAGCCATCATGAACTCATAAATGGGAGTTACCAATATTCCATTTCATATTTCTGACAAGATGTAGGTCAAGAAAAGAAAAATAAATACCTTGGGAAAACACTTCAGGAGTCTTTTGGGTGAAGGTGCGGGTGCAAATGTTTAGATGTTACAGGTTTTGTGTACATGTACTATTTCGAAATAATTCAAGAATCCCTGTGCAGATTTTGCATTAAGATGAATAACTTTGCTTGCCAAAGGTGTGCACTGGATCCTTTCTGAAAGATCAGGTAGGTGTAACTGCAGCACAGAGGAAAAGGTCTTTCTTTGTAGTATCTGGTACCCCTAGGAAAAGAGAAGCAAAAGGTTGCTGTTGCTTTTAGCCCCATCACAGGGGGTCACAGGATGGGAGGACCATCACGTGCTTTAGGGAAAGACTCAATTGCTCCATGCAGAAGCAGTGATTGTTTGCCTGAGGCTTGTTACAGAGCATGAAAGATCTCTCCAGTCCAGCCAGCCCTGGGGCTAATCCCTTTCTGTCTCTGTAGGTGTTGGTCTGCAGAGACTCAATGCTCAAACTCCTGGCAACACCTACAGAGACCTTTCGGAGGAAACCAGCCTGCAAACCAGAAATCAAGTGTAGAAAACTGACTGTTCTCTCCCCAGGTGGGTGGGGGAAGACAGGTGAGAGCAGTGCTCAAGATGGCTTTCAATGGAAGAGCTTGGCCCCAAATGTCAGGTCTGAGATGCTGTGCAGGCTCTCCCTGCTTTAGAGCCTTAGGGAATGTTGCGGAGAGAATTCCGTAGGCATCAAATTGGATTTCCAGCTAGATGAAATTTCAGAGGCTTAGAATATGCTTCTGTGTTTACACTCAGACCCTTTCATCTTGTTACTTGTTCCTCAGAGCCTGGAACAGCAGCACAGAGTGCCTGGGGGGCATCAGGCACAGCACTGTGGGGATTGTCCTGCTCTGCTCTGCACTCACCTCCAGTCCTGGGGGCAGTTTTGGGCACCATGATATAAAAAAAGATATAAAGCTGTTAGTAACAACCCAAAGGAGAGGCATGGAGATGGTGAAGGGCTTTGAGGGGTGGCTGAGGTCACTTGGTCTGTTCAGCCTGGAGAAGAGCAGACTGAGGGGAGACCTCACTGCAGTTAGAACTTCATGAGGGGAAGAGGAGGGGCAGGCACTGATCTCTGCTCTCTGGTGACCATTAATAGGACCCCAGGGAACAGCATGAAACAGAGTTAGAGGAGGGTTAGGTTGAATATTACAAAAAGCTTCTTCATTCAGAGGGTGGCTGGGCACTGAAGAGGCTCCCCAGGCCCGTGGTCACAGCACTGAGCTGAGTTCAAGAAGTGTTTGGACAATGCTCTCAAGCACAGGGTGTGACTCTTGGGACTGTCCTGTGTAGGGCCAGGAGTTGGATGAATGACCCTGATGGGTCCTTTCTAACTGGGGATATTCTATGATTGTCAGTGAAATTCATGTTTAGCTACTCTAACCTGTGCCTCATCTGATTCACCTGGTCCCGAGTGCTTGGCAAATACCAGAACTGACAGAACTGAACACTTTATTCTTGCTGTATTTGCTTCCTCCCAAAAGCAGTGAACAAGGTCAATGATTCTTTACTGACATGAGTGATTTTATTTCAATGCTCCTTAGTCCCTCTTTGTTTATGTGTAGAAAAGACCTCCTATTGTTTAGATATGACTGCCACGGTCACTTTTTGGGTTGGTTGTATTTAGCTAACGATAAAAAGGGCTGAGAAATCTGATGTTTGGTCTTTTCCATAAAGCCCCAGCTCCTGCAGTCAAGTAGTGAGATTTTTTTGTTTTGGATACCTCATTTATCCCAATCTTCACCCCAAAAAAGGGTGTAGATTTTGGCTTCCATTGATTTAGGGGTGAGGTGCAGAAAACTTGAAGAAAAATAAGTTTACCAGTGAGCTTTAAAAAATGGCAAGCAAATCAAGAACTGTGGGTCCTCTTAGAACCTGACTCCCCCCAGGACAGCATTGCAGACATCCTCTGACCACAGCATTAAGTAACACTTGTCAAAGCACAATTCAGGAGTTTCACTGGGGGCTGGTTATATTCTGACATACAAAGAGTTAGGGAGTTTGCAATATCTCTACTCATTTCCAAAACTTGGAAGAAATACCAATATATTGCTGAAACAAGCAACCAAATACAATGACTGTGTTTACAAAAGCAGAAATGGTGGCATACAGAAGAGTTATGATGTTGACAATTCTAAATCAGGAGATTCTGAATAGATTTCTAAATCAGAAGATGAAGAATTCAGCATCCTCCTGATGTAGGGGAATCTTTAAAGAAGGTGGCTCTGGGATATCCTGGTGCTGCCCCTGGTCAGAAAAGGTCTTGGGCAAAAGCAATTTTAGCCATTTATTGCCAGGTTCTCATGAACTTTTGTCAGCACCTCCCTTCTCCCTCCTTTTTTTCCCCACCTTTTTTTTTTTTTGTGAGGCGTGGTTTTTTTTGGTTTTATTTTTGGTTTTGTTTTTTTGGTTTTTTTTTGTGTGTGGTTTTTTTTTTTTACTGTTTTCAAAGTCCAGCTCTGAAACAACAATCCCAGCAGCCTGACACTTAAAGAAAGCAGTGCAAGTTGCATTATGTTGACTAGATTTTGCTGCTGGAAAGGTATTCTGCAGTTCAAAAACACCCTGATAATTTGACTCTAATTACAGATTGAGCAGACTCTCAAAGCATATGACAGGCTCACTGGCAGGCAGCAAGAGTTTCTTTACAAAAAGGAACCTCTGTCATTTCAAAAGACCAATATTCTCTTAAGAATGATAAAAAAAAGATATGATCAATGAGAATACACAGGAGATAGGATGTTTCATTAAATGTAGATTACAGTGATCTTTGTCACCTTACTTTTAAAGGCAAGGCAGAGAATCAGCACATGGTAATTTAATAGAGTGAAATTCTTAGTGTGTGACCTCATCTGCTCATTTTTGGGGTAAAGCTCAAGTTAGTGGGGCAGTTACTGGAGTGGGACCATACAATTCTTCCACTCTAATTTCCAAGTATTGCATCAGTGTCAAATGCAAAGCAACTTGTCTAGGATTAGTAAGATCTCCATTATAGCCTTCCATACGAAAATATCTGTCAAGTTTTAATTAAATGAAAACCTGTTAGATAATTTATTAAGAATATGGAAGATGTGCAAAGCACGTGACTTGTTATTTTAAGGGTTGAATCTTCACTTTGAAACTGGCATAAATCCACCAAAAGTCAATGGAAGTATCTAGATTTACATCAGCTGAAAGGATCTGTTCTCAATTTTACTCACCGTTTTTACGGCTTTTTTTCCAGAATGGAAGCAAATGTTGAAAAACAAAATACTGCAGTGTTATTAGGCTGCTTATATCTCAGCCAGCATGGGGGAAGTGATCTCAGAGGCACATCAAGAGGCTGTGGCAGGAAGGAGGAATGGAGGGCTGGGCTTTGGTGACATCTTTGGTGTCAGAGGGGCAGAGAGGAACTGGCTGGAGAAGGGAGGCTGAGAAGAGAGCGTGTACAAGGGAGGAGGTTCTTGAAGTGAGATGACTTTGAGCTATGTCTGAACAGTCAGAGGCACAGGGATATGTGCAGGTGTGAATTGTTTTGCCAGAGTCTCCAGATGAAGTGGAGAGGGACGTGGCTGCAGGTTCCTCGGGAGGACAGAGGTTCAGCTGGAGCATCCACGAGGCTGGAAAAGTGTTCCTCTACTCATGGGACACCAGGGGTGTCAGCACTGCTATGAAAGTAGCTGCACCTCTCAGAGCCCTGTGTCTTTTTGACAGGAAAACAGATGCCTGTCCACAAAGTGCTTCCTGGAGGCCGCAGAAGGAACATTTGTTGCAGCCAGCTCAGAGGAAGGGAAGTGAAATCACGCTGGGCTGTGTGGGATGGGGCCAAAGTGCAGCAGCCTCAAAGCCACTTAGAAGTGAAAGACTTCCAAGGCTGGGTGGGAAATGATCAGCTATGGTTCAGGGAATGGACAAAGATGTGAAAAATCTGTGTTTGGTTTAAACCACTTCCTGGTTTAGTTCCTTTTCAACAAGTGTCTCCATTCTGGCTGTGGCATGCTTCTCAATCTGCAGCCTGAAGAGAAATCCTTTTCTCTTGTTCTGTTACTTAGGCTGCAAGCTTTTTTTTTCCTTCACAATGGGTGTTAGGTCCCATGGCTCCTCAGTTTTACTGTCATACAAATCATCAATACTGATTATTGAGGGTCAGCTGTAATATCAGCTGCAGGGAATGAGCCTTTGGAGCAGGTACTTCTGTGTTGGACCTGCATTGCAATCTTTCTAATCCTGAACTGATTTATGGCACCCTCAATGCTGCTCCAACACCCTGGAACAGAAGAAGGATCCATTGTGTTTGTGGTTCACCTGCTTTTCTTGCACAGGGGTAGAGTCTTTACAGGAAAGCATTTGAAAATGAATTGACAGAGAAATAAAGACCTTTGAAATGCTTGACTTCTTGTGTTTGTTTCACCTCAACAGCAGGTGTCTTCCTAAATATAAATTCCAGCTGAAACTTGGTCTCTTTCCCTCTTTTTATATCTGTCTGTTTAGATCTCACTGTTTCAAGAAACAGCAAATGAGGTTTTGCTGCAAACACAATTGCAAGACACGTATCTTGTCATGGGGAAATTCTTCATATAATTTCATTTTAAGGGTAAAATAGGACTCATGAGGATCCTGAGGATCCATGGGAGACAGCAGCACTGTCCCCACATTAAAATGTCCCCACATTTTAATTAAAGCTCATTTCTAGGAGTAGGAAGCCTAGCTGAAATGACCAACTGCATGCAGTTGTGCTGCTGCCCTTAGTGAAGTCTGCTGAGACAAATAGCATGTCATGGAATATATCATTTATTCAGTCCTTTTATTCTTCTTACACCCCTCTCTAGCATATCACAGTCTATTTCAGCAGGTATTTTCTTCTGTTAGATACCTATATTAAGCTGCTTCTAAAAATAATCCTCTTGGTGTAGAAATTAGTAGGATTCCTTGGTATAAGTGAAATCTGGTAGTACAAGGTTAATGACTAAATGGATCTCTTTACATAGATTTGCCTCTGTTTATATATGTAAATCATACTACATGTACATGTAAATCACACTTTTACATGGCTGAAATCTTCAATCTGGTTAATAAATGGGGAAAAAGATGTAATCCTTTATTTTCATCAGTGGCTTAATCTGAAACAGATCACCATTAGTTTTATGATTTTAATTGTATTGGGACTCCTGTTATAACCTATTGTTTTATCACATTAGCCCATTGTCACATGTATTAGTCATAAAGCCACTCTGGGACATTCATTAACCTGTAGGTCATGGAGCAGGAGTGGAAAGCCTGTTCTTCCTTCTATTCCAAATAATTTAAATATAATGTTCATTGAAGGTTTCAGGTTTTTCAAACCACTGGACTCCAGCGTGGTGCTTTTTACTACGAAACTTCAGAGGCTATGAAAACATGACTCCCAAACCTTCTGTTAGCCTGAAATCTTGTTGGGATTGAAACATTCCAAGTGGCAAAAGAGCCTCAGAAACTACATTTGGTGCTGAGTATCCATGGTCACATGGCTTTGATCTGGGTAGAACGCTTATGGGGGGGCTGTGTTTTGTTTTTTTTTTTTTTTTTTTTTTTTTTTTTTACTTAGGATTTGTAGCACATTACCATTAATCAGATTTTCTGACAGGGCTCTATGAGGAGGCTGATACACACTCTGCTTTTTAAAATGTGCATCTGGCACACTCCTGCCAGGGCCCAAGGTGTGGAGATGTTCAGCAATGGCTCACCTGGCGGCTCTACACCTACAATCACCTACACTCTACAATCTAAGTGACAAAATAAGTGATGGGCCACCTAAACAGAAGTTTTTGGCAGCTTCCTAGAAATATTGCCACGCTTGCAGCAGGAACTAGGGATCTGTGATGCTTATATTTAATTTTATTTTATTGTAGGGAGCTAGGATCTTAAAATGGAGAGAAGCAGGCAGGGACAAGCTTTCACACTTGAATTCTACCTGCATATTGAGAATGTCTCAGTTTTCTGAAGCTCCAAAGTAGCTTTTTGCTCAATCAGCTGCTGAGAGTAGCTACTTGCAGTTATAACTGGAACTTGGCAGGACTCTGGCATTTCAAATGCTTTGATTGCTCTCCCCCCTTCTCTTGAAGGTTGAGTTAATAGAAATGCCTGCCCTGCCAGGAATACCTGGAGGCTACCAAGGGCTGGCCATGGGCCTGTGGTGGGTGTTTGAAGGGGCAAATACAGCCTGGGGCGTTGTCTGGTCATACAAGACCATCTCCTGCCTTTGTGCTAGGGCTGTGGAAAGGCTGAGTGGGCTTTGAGGAGGGTGAAGCCACTGATAATGCAGCTACTGCAAACCAGGATGTGTGGCTGGGGGGAAAGAGCACTCCCCAGCTGGGAAGCTGCTGGAATCCTATAAAGAGGGGGGTGGCTTGCTGCAGGTTAGCAGCAGTGCTGTGGGGAGTGCTTGGGGTTAGGCATGCAGTGTTAAAGGTCTGGGGGAGGGAGGAAGGGGGCAAATGTAGCTGTGATTTGTCACTGCCCTGTTTCATCCCTGACAGCTGCCTGGGGATCGTGTCAGCCCCCTACAACAAGGTGGAGCAGCTTGAACAATTCCAGCCTGTTCTTCCCTTCACAATTGTCCTTTTCCTTGAAAGAGAGCTTTTGACCCTTTCATAACCCAGAGCTATACAAAGGGGATATCCCCAGTTTTGCCCTGCTGGTTCAACGCTTCAAGATCCTTCCAAACGTTTTAATTTCTTTGTCTTGTACTTGAATATTTGATAGCAACAATTTCTTCTTAAAATACTTTAGAGGTTTCACCTTGATTATGACATTCATAGAAATATTGCCCCCTGACTCTTTCTTGGAGTCACTATAAATCTGTTTTTACTTTGTTTTCGCAGATACTCAGGGGTGCTGTAACTGAATAAGGTTAGAGCAAACTGAGGCTATTCCAAAGCTGAGGTACTACAATAAGGCTATATTCATACTGAGGTTTGTTTGGACCTGATGAGTTAACACCCATCAAACCTGACTGCCATTCTAATCAGGGTGAAGCCAGAAATGGCTATAATCATAGTGTCTGACCATCCTCCTTGAAATTTTCTAAAGCCCTGCTCTAAAGTTGTAGGGAAGGGAATATTGAGAGGCTGCCTAAGAGGATTTATAAACCCTCCTGAGCCTATTCTTTCTTTTTGCTCTTTTATTTCAAAGCCATGGCATTTGCCTTTTTTTTTTTTTTTCCAGGTCAGAATAAGTATTTCTTTCTCTGTAGCAGGCATCTTAGCACAGCTTCAGCATTTAGAGGCCATTGCTGTGTTTGCTGAAGCCACAGATTTCTAGGTAGGTAGAAGGGAGCCCTTCATGCCAGAATTTGCCTCCTCTGCTCTGAACTTAACTCTTTAAACACAGCGCTCAAACTTCTTGAGTTACGCAGCCACTATTTGCTCAAGGCACTTACCTCACCATCAAGGGATTTTACACCTCTCAGTCTAGGAATTTTCATGCCTGCAGCACTTTGTTTGAAGGGAGGAAGCAGCGTTATCTCTGTACTGCACAGGGAGAGTGAGTGCCTTGCCCAGCTCTCCTCACATGCTCAGTGACCAGGAAGGTTGGAGCCTCTGTCACTGTCCCCATCCTTGGCTGCTCTTCACTCCATGCCCATGCTTGTGGGAATTGATGCTGTTGAGGAGGGGCCTTTGTATTTTGATAGAAATGAACTTCTTTTCCCAGCAATATGAGAAACTGGATTTCCAATGTAGCACCATCGTGCTAGCATATTGGATAATTTGGGTAATTTGCATTGAATGCTGCTGTTGTGGGAAAAAAAAGCTAATCTGTTGTCATTGAGGATATTACAGTGTTGCACACGTGTTGAGGGAAAAAAGACTAGTGGTAAATAATGAAGCCACCTGGTAGGAAAAGTATGAAACAGAATATTCATTTTTCTTCAATGGGAATAACAGATGACAAAAGTGAGGCTTTATTCAGATTGTTTGTTTACAGAAAGTGCATATCCACTGAGACTGTATGTTAAATCTGCTCTCTGATGTTGCTGTTTTCCGGATCCATGTAGCCACTAGAGTATGTTCTTGTGATCTTACCATTTATTTACCTTGATACAAAACTCCAATTACTGTCAGAGATGCTTCTTGTTAAATATGGTAAGATCTCTAGCTTCTGAGAGAGTGAATATGTATTCTTTACTCTGGGGCCACACTGAGCATGGTGCTAAGGAATGAAAATGCTGGGGACTTTGGTGCAAATTAATTAAGTATCTAAAGATAACAGTGTAATGAAAATAGTTTGAAGAAGTTTGGGCTTCAGAGACAGATGAAATTTGTAAGAGAGAAGAATACAGTTCCTTGTTTGTCTTTCTGTTTAGGAAGGTTTTTTTCAAAGCATTGGTCTTTCTTTTACACAGGTGTAAAGTCTTGTGCTTCCAGAAGCTGAGGACCCATCACTTTTATTAGTGTTAATTCTTAATAATTTAACAAATGCCCAGAGTAGTTTTAGCTATGGTCCCTGTAGACACACAGAGTACTTGGAAGCTTTATGTTGTAAAAGTCCCCAGGTTTTGGTTGTCATTGTGATCTGAGGTAAAATGAGGGCAACTGTAACATTAGAGGTGAAGAAACATGAATAGAAAAGTTTTTAGGGCAAAAGTCATATAAGCCCATTTGTGGACCTGACCACTTTGTGTCATTGATCTGCAGGTGAGCCATTAAATCACAGCCCTCAGCAGCAGTAGGAGCTGAAAATCTTGCTGGCAGCCCAGAATGCTTTCCTCTAAATCCTGACTAGAAATGGCAAATTATTTCTGGGAGAAAACTTTTCACAGCTGAAGCGTGTTCCAGACGCAAGGAATTTCAGTGTCACACTGTCTCAAAAGCAGTCAGTGACCAAAGATGAGCAACTTGTGATCAAACACTCAGGCCAGCAGGAGTTGGAGAGATAACAATATCTACATAGTTGGTTTGATTTTTTTAAAAATTTGGTTGCTCAGAGAAGGTTCTGAGTATCCCAAATTCCAGACTCAGTTATTGTCATGGTTTTAAGAAATCAGGGCAGCAATAAACAAAGAATACTTAGAAGGAAGGATCAGTAAAAGAGAAATATAAGTTTACTAGAAGTATTGTGTCTGAGTGTCTTTGGATCAATTCCTCTTTATAACTAATTTCTTAAACAAAAGAAATTAGCTTGATCTGCTGTTAGTGTCTCCATGATGTTACACAGGCAATTCTTAATTTTAAAAAGTTAAGGAGGCAGCTACTGGAACTGTAATGTGGAACTGGTAAGAGACAAAGCAGTTACATTAAAAGAAATATTGCTATGCTGAAAGCCAGTTGCAAAAGGAAGGTCTCCTGAGTGAGTTTTGGCACTGGATTTGGTTGAAGATTTTTCTTTAATGATGCTGGTATGAAAATTGGAGCATGCTTGCATTGATGGGGAAAAATGAGATGCACTGGCAATACAGAGGAGGCCTTAAATCTCCCACGGGAAAATGAAGATAACCCTGAGAAAGCAAGTGAAAGAAAAGGCATTAAATGCACTAGTGAAAAATGTAAAGCCACACTCACAAATATCCTATTTCCATTGAAAACTCATAATTTAGAAGTATGTAAGTAGGAGGGAGACTGGAATGTAGTACTTGCTTTGAGATGATTGAAATATGTGAAGTATCTCCATAAACGGTGTTCTTGGATGAGAAAAGGATCTACCCTCTGTAAATATTCCCATGTGCTAATAGGAGCAAACCATGCTCAGGAAGAGGAATTTGGAGAGGAGCTCCTAGGATACTCGGGATTTATCTCCTGTGGGAGTATAATTTGTTTAGCCTAGAGAAAACAAGGCTGAAAGGAAATAATATTGTTCTGAAAATCACAAATAAAAGGTAGGAAAGTGCTATGAAGTGAGAGTTAAGACAACACCACCATGGAACAAACCTGGAAGAACTTAAAAATGTGGGTTTAAACACCCAATGGAAGGTGAGCAGATAATGCATTTAGTCTGAAAAGCAGAAGGTGGTTACTAGGCATGGAAAAGGCTGTTTCCCTGAAGCAGCTTTAGCAAGAGCAGGATGTTCTTTTTTGGCTCTGTGCCTGCTTCAAGGCCTCCAAAATCATCTTTAAGGATGAAATTCCTATGCCCATGTATCCCAAGCTTTGTAAACATCCTAGTGCTTTCATCTTTTTTAGCTAAAAAGCTAATAAATGGTTAACTCTGTCTCCATCTGGTTATTGCAGGTGCCTTGAATCCTTCTTCTGCTATGATGTAATCCAAAATGATGACATTTATGTTCATGAGTGGTCTAGTCTTTTTTTGGCTGACATTTTATGGGCCTTTATGGTCCTGTGGCTGCGTCAGCTGTTCCTGTTACCACTACTGGTTTTAAAGTTGCCTTTTTCAGTGTAAAGTTGTATGAACAATTTTGAGATGGTGCTTTTTATTTCTTTCAAAAAACAAAACAAAACAAAAAACCTCCAAGAAAGCTGGAAGATTTGTAATGGGCAATTTAATTTCATTCATCTTTCCAACAGAGCTCTAATTCAGTTTTCCTCCCCTGACCTCATGTCATCTTACTCAGCATCTTTCCTAAATGTGTGGTGGAGTTTGTGTGACAACTGGACCTCCAGAAACGTGCTGTGGCACATCATCTTTATACCAGAGGCCAATGATTCCCTCTCCAGCTTTCTGCCTTGCCTGGGAAAGATCAGTACCTGGATGAAGGCCAGGCTGCTGTAACTGAACCCCTTCCACAGGAGATAAAAATGCCCAGGAATTCATCCATCCACAGAGCCAAAAAAAAGCAAGATTTGCTGGTTTTCCCACAATCAGCCAAGCTGCCATTAGTGGGTGGGCAGAGAGGATCTCTCATATTTAGTGCAAGAGTGATGGTTTCCTGAATGATGTGGTGATAAACACAGCATTGATACCTGGAATTTTTGTGAAGCACATAATTCTGGCTTCTACCTATATAGGCAATGGGAAAAGCTGTGTAAATTCCAGTGGAAGCAGAGATTGAGTAACTTCTGAGTTACTCTGAAAAAATTCAGTTAAGGTTGAAACAAACACTGAGATTTTGTTAAAATTTTTTTCGTAGTTACTCAGAGTAGAAAAAGCTTTTCTTTAGGTGGTAAGTAAAATAGTTCTGTAAGGTGACAGATAAGAAAAATACCAAATTGTTTCTAATAAGAATTAAAGCAGTTGCTAAGCCTTGCTGATTTATTTTGTTAGCCTGAGCTGTACTTGTGCATTTGTTTTATTTATCACGGAATATTGTAATAACAATATCAAAAGAATTTACAGTGGGGTATACTAGTTTACTTTCATCAAAAAAAGTTACAGCAGATGCTTTGAATTTACTGCAGATGGTGGCAAATATTTGCCTTATTATGAGGTTACACTAGTAGAGTGTCATGGCTGTTATTTAGTAAATCAGCTCATGATTCAGGTGGTAATATCTATTAGCTGTGGCTGGCAAGGCTCAAGTGAAATAGAAAATAAACCAAATACTCAGCCAGTTCTTGCACTTGGAGCAAATGTTTTTTCTTTGGAGAAATGAGAATTTTTTTTTTTTGTTAACTCTCTCATATCCCCCTTTCCTACTTGATTGTGGGAATTCCTGTAGCCCTGCAGGGCTCCCACCTGCCCTGAAGCAAGGCTTTAGCTGGTAACAATGGGTTTGACACAGAGGTGCAGGGATGTGACCTTGTCTCTCTGGGATCAAGAGGGTGAAGGGTTTGTGGGACACCTATCACTGCAGTCTCAGAAGAAACTGTATTTTTGTTGCCAGTGTCCCAAGTACAGCATCAGCCCTTAACATCACCAGGAGTGTCCACCACAGCCTCTTCCTACCAAGGTTATTTGAGCTCTGTCCCTGCTTGAGCTGAGCTTTGCTAAAGCAGCTTCAGTCTCCAGTTTAGCTGCAGCTGTGCCCTTCTCTAGCTATGAACACCCTTAATCTGGGGGCTCACTTGCTCTCTTGGGTCTGCATTGTCACCATGGGTGTCCCTGGTGACCCTTGGGCTGTGTCTGGCTTGGTTGCCCTCGACAGCTCCTGGCTCTGACTTGTGCTCCCTGCCTGATTTTCACAGAATCCCTGGGTTGGAAGAGACCTTCAAGATCGAGTCCAGCCCAGCCCCAAGAGCTCAGCTAAACCCTGGCACCCAGTGCCACATCCAGGCTTTGTTAAACACACCCAGGGATGGGGACTGCACCACCTCCCCGGGCAGAACATTCCAGAACCCCGGGTGCCATCCTGGGATTGCCTTTCCCAAGGTGTGGTGGGGCTGGGGTTTTGCTGGTAAAGCTTCAGCCATGGGATTCCCCTCAGGTCCTGGCTCCCTGTCCCTCAGGGAAAAGCTGACCCGTGTGTTGCTCTGGTCCTGCTCCTTAAAAATGTCAGGTATATCTGACATTTATTATGTCAGATAATTAATGGAGCAGGATCACAGGTTTTCCTCCGTATTTTTCCTTTTTTTTTTTTCCTTCCCTTCCCAAGAAATGTGGGAGGAAGCCAAACATGAAGAAAGATGCCTTTATTCTGTCTTATCAGCAGTGCTGTAGCACCTGGTGCTGAGCCTACCCACATGAAAGGACATTCCTGCATCCTGCGTGGAGTGACGCCAGTGCCAGCTCTGAGCTAATTCCAAGAGGATTTGGGAGCAGGAAGCACAGCCCCTCTCCTCAGATATCTCACTCCCTGGGCAGGCTCTAGAGGTTTGAACAGCTCAGATAATTACAGCTTTTCATGCTTTTATCCCATCTGGTTGGAACATACAAATCTCTGGGAGTGCAGAAGGCATAAAAGATGTACTTGAGGTCCTTGAGTTGGTTCCCCAAAAGATGGGATGATTTTCCTAGGTGAGAGGTGCATCCACACAGCCCAAGGATGAGCAGATATTTGCTCCTTATAGAGCTTGATGTCATAACTGTTGAAAATCCCAAAATCTTCTAATTGAGACACTTTGACATGGTAAAAATTGTTTTACTTTGCCAGTTTGATCTTAGGTGTGAGATAACTAATAATGTTTGGTGTGCCAGAATAGGTGTTAGAAAGCAGGAGGAATAAGAGGGGATTAAAATGTTTGGGATAAGATCAGAGAAAATACTCCTACTTTAAATTAATAACTGCATAATTTGAAATATTGGAGCACTCGCAGCCATTTGCTGAGCTCCTTTTGGGAGTAAGGGAGTGTGTAGAAGTTAATCCAGTTCCACAAAAGGTAATCTTGTTATGAGTTAATACTAGCAATTTCTAGGTTAATGGATATCCATGAGGAATTGTCCAATGTTTATGCTGTCTAATGCATGTCTACATTATGAGGGGAATGGGATTCACTATTCTTGCATATTTTTTAATATAACAATTGCCATTTAAAAAATGTATACTTTAGAGAGTTTTAATTGTTAATTATCACATATTTTGTTAATAACATTTTCTTTTGAAGATGCCCATTAGAGGTTTTAAAGTGTTAATTTACTAGAACATCAAATGAGAACACTGTTTGAAATTTCCTTTTAAATTAACTTTATTTACTTTTATGTCCTAATTAAGTGGAGATAATAGTATTGATGGAAATATTACAGAACTAGGAATTAGTGCTCAGATATTTTACTTAACACCAAGACTTTAATCTTAGTGTAATGTATCTTTTGTTCTAATCAACATATAGCCTTTGCATTTAATTTACTGATGTATTTTGATCAAAACATCTAAATAGGAGCATTGATGCAAAGTGAAGCTGTCCTAACAGATAACATTCTGATAATGTTGAACTCCTTCTGACTAATAGGTTCCCCCCACAGCAGCTGTAATCTCTACTGGAAAAAGTGTTGAGGGTTTTTTAGTATTTTAGCATTACCTCATCACGTATTAGGTAATCCACAGTGATCCCACTTAAAACAAACTTTCCGTGGTGTTTGCAAATCAGTCTAGGATGTGTAATTCCCTTTAAGTTTGGCTGTTCTGTTGCCTGGTCCCACAAAAGCCACGGAATTTGCCTGTTGCAATGATCTTTACAGTGTGGCAGGGATATGTTGTATTGGTGTGGCTGTTTCTCTGCAGTAAAGGGGGTGACATTTCTATGAATCAGGGGTTTTGTATCAATAAAACTGCATTAATAGCAGGAGATACACTGGAAAAATAAGTAAAAAAAACTATCTAAGCAGTGATATTCCTGCAGTATTGGTGTGGGGATCAGACCTCAGAGGAAGCTCTAATCCAGCTGAATGAAATATCAGTTTTGCCCTGATACAAGGGAGCCAGGCTTTGCTGCGTGTCCTAACCCAGCCTGAAGGGGCTGGGCAGGGTTTTGTGAGGGTTTGCACATGCTTCAGTAGGAAATGGAGAGGCAGCAGTGTTGGATGCACACTCACACCTGGGGGATGCCCTGCAGGAGAATTCCACAGGTTTTTGTGAGGTTCATGCTCCCTGTACCTGGAACACCGATGGCACTTGTTCATCGACTTCCACCTCTAAGTACACTCACAAAAGAGCCATTCTGCAGTGCTTGGTCTTCATGGAATTTTTTTCCCTTCAAGTCCATGCCTGACAATCTTATAAAGGGGTAGAATTGATCTGAACCCCTGGAAAACCCATTCCATGTTCCCTGTTCTGCATGTGTCACTACGTTTGTTGCCATTGAAGGAAAACTTGTGTACTGACAAGCTCGTGGCTTGCAAGTGTGTGATGTCTGTGACAAGGTAAAGAAGATCCAGGGGCACTTGTAAAAGCAGTGCAAGCTATGTAAACCAAATATCCAATTTGCTTAGAAGGGGTAATTTGAGTTACTTTTAAATAGTTAGCTTTTATGGTCAATTGGGTGCTGCCACATTAGTAGTAATAAGCCATAAATCTATTTGGTATAATATGAAATAATTTTTTAAGACTCTCAGACTGAATTTTCAGGTAAAGAGGAGAAATCGAAATTTATAATCCATACCCCTTTTTTGTGTAAGTGTTATTAATAAATTAGCAAGAAAGAGGCAGCAGATGGAATGAATTGTTGTAGTTCATTAATTTTATGATGGCTTTCTTTGCATGAGCCAATTATGTCTGTCACTGTGTCTCTAAACTGCAGTGGTGCCCAAAGGAAAGGGCACATAGACAGGGACAAATCATTGAGAGGAATTCCTGCTTTCTGAGGCTGCCAGAGCAAATTCAGTCTCTGTTCTTACAAATGGCTTTGGTGAAGATATCAGCCCCCAAAAGCTGTTGCAAATGTGGTTCTTAATCCTACCTTCAAAATCTTGGTGAAGAGATGATTAATCTTGTTCTGTGTGCACAAAACTGGAATCTTCTGTCTGAAATAATGATCAATTCCTGATGATGATTAACATTTCTGAGTTTGAGCTCGATGTGCCTTCACATTCTCAGGATGTGTTCAGGAATGCTTTCCAGTGCTCCATGCTGCAATTTGCAGAAACAAGCACCTGTGTGATTAAGGACAATAGGAAGGAGAATTATACTTGTGGTGCCCGTGTCTCAGGAAAACTTCCTTTATAGATGTCATTGTGACCTCTTTAATTAGAAAACACTCTGTTATCTCCTGAGACCCTCTGTGGTAATACACTGATAAAGTTTCTTGTGGAATATGGGTTGATTTGCTTTACCTTCACACTTTGCATTCTCAACTTGAAGATAGTGGTTGTTTTCCTGTCAGATGTATGCTTCACTTAATGGCTGTAGTTTATTACCCAGCAGGTCACATCCTGTATATATTTTAAGAACAAACACCTCTGAGATTGTGACTTGGTGGAAGGAGGTGACATGTGTCATTGCTGTTGTTTTCACTACAGCCTTGTGGAAAAACTAATTACCTTTTCATCTTGGTAAATTCAGAGGTCAGTTTACCACTACTATATCACAACATGACAGGGAACATGGGTAATTAGGTAGGCTGTGTAACCTGGATATTCCATGGATCTCATTACATCTTATTTAGAAAGGCTATAATTTGATTGGTGGAAAATTAAGGCATCTCCTCATGGGTCATTTTATCTTTCTGCAATAATAATTCTTGGCTTGATTAAAAATTGATCCAGTGTCTTAAAGTGAATTTATTATTGCTGCAATCTATCACCCACGGACAGATAATCTGGTTCCCATCTTTATCTGATTTGAAAAATCTGTCACTTATTATGTGTTGTTTTTTTCCCAATCATTTAAATTGATGGTTTGCTGAGGCAAGGCGTGCTACCATAGGCTTCTTGGAGAAAACATCTACGAGACTTTCAGCCAGGATTTTTTCACCGTGAGGAATCTGATACTGTGTCAAATATCGATTGGAACTGTGTTGTGGCATCATTTTCTCTTGGAAGGAAAAAAATCGAGCAGAAATTTTGGATGCAGAGCAGCAAGAAGGACGGACAAGTCACACTGCTGGAGAAGATGGTCTGTGTGTTCCAAGTGTCTGGGTGAATTCCTGCCCTGTGTGCTGCAGCTCCTGCTGGAAGCAATCTTAAAGTGCTCAGGTTATGTAGAGGTTGGTCCCAACCTGTTGGCCTCAGAGAGTCCTGAAACCACCTTAGCTGTGGAGCTGTGTGCCCAAAATCTGACCTGTTCAGATTAAAAAAAAAGAAAAAAACAAAAAACAGAGGTTAGATCCATGAACGGTCTCACTGGAATCACAGTTTTAGGAAATATTTTTCCCTCTGTTGTATGCTTTAGCTTTGATAGATCTTCAGGCTTCAGTTTTCATCTAATCTGTAAAAGCAGAGTGGGAAATTCTGATCAGGGAAGAGTGATCTCCAAATTACTTTAAAAACATCCTAGGTGAAGAAATGCTGCAGTAAGCATTGCACTAAGAATACTAAAAGGATTTGACACATGCTCATCTCTAAAAACAACATTTATAAACCAGATGTAGTCATTGGGAAAACACTATTTATGGCATAAGCATTAGAGAGTCTCCGTGACTCCTAGGCATTTTTACACACTTTCTTTCCAGTTTTCCAAAGTATTTACAAAAAAAGGATCACATTTGTTCCTGTCCAGAGCCCTAGCAGATCCCTACCTATACCTCTGCTTATAAGGAACACTGGCAATTTATTACATATGGTCTGATTCCTGCAACTACCCTGGAGAAAAAGGATGAAAGAAGATTGTGCAGCCAGCTGGTCAAGGGGTGGGTGTGTGAGAGAAGGAATGGTTATTAACAGTCCTGCTCTATGGCTTTAGACTGAGGCAAAAAGGTGAAAAAAATAGAGGGACACAATTTTTGGTTGAATTTCTTGAAGCAGAGTAGAGCCTGGGGCAGGTGCTTCTCTCAGCCAGCTTCCTATTATTTAAAATATCATGGCTCTTATCAGATAAACAGGTGGAATTCAGCTCTGGAAATATACATGGTTTGGAATAGAAGATGGTCTATAAATTTGGACTGAAAACAAATACTAGAAAAATAATTGCTGTAATAAACCTTTGAAAGGGAAGCTGGCTGACATTCTATCCTTTGGGTAGTCAATGGGAATTTTGCTGCTGACTTTCGTAAATCTGAAATTTCACTTTGAGCACATTGTAAAATGTGTCCTTTTTAGCCTAGAATAGGTTGCCAGCCCTATCCAATCAGTGTAATCCAGGACTGATAGTCTAAGGTGTCTTTTTAAAAAACAAACAGACAAAAAAGAAGGTAAGAATTTCAAATGGCATGTCCAAAATTGAATCGGTTCTGTAATGTTGAACGAGCACAGTTGGCTCCCATTCCCAGCCTGCAAAGGATGTCTGTGATTCTGGATGCTAATCAGAACAAGAGGTGATACTCAGAAGTGGGAGAAAACAACCTCTGTAAATTAAATTTCCCTGCTTAGGGTCACTTAGTGCATTTGTTCAGGCCTGATGTCAGAAATGTTCTTCATGACCTGTCCTGATGTGTTGTGAGTTCCAGAGACCTGCAGTCTTTGGAAGGGAACTGTGACAGGTTGGGCTTTTCTCTGCTTTGAGATGCAGCTTGAATTTGGGACCCCAGGGCAGGCCAGGAGGTGGTCCTTCACCAAGAAGCACTTTGCTGCACCCTGGGCCTCAGAGCAGTGTCCTGCCTTGAGGGGAAAGCATCAGCTCCAGAATTCCGATGCGGGAGCCTCGGGGTGCTCGGAGCTGCTGCCCCTCATTTTGCACCAATCCTGCTCCCAGCTCTGGGCTGTTTTTTGTGCTGTTTGAAGTCTGCCTCCAACGAGCAGCACGCTGCTGACCTTTGGCTCTGGTAATGGCTGATAGCAGGGCAGAAAGTTGTCTGAAGAAGGGGCTTCCAATTGCACGATCCCTCATTGATTGACTCTTGTCGCGCCTCCCGAGTCACTGCTGATATGATCTTGCTGCTGTTAATGCTTTCCCCAGAGACCCTGTGTTCATTGCTTATTGCTTGTCCATATTCCCTTTAATTAGACCTGACTACAGGGCTGGAATGCAGATAAAAGCAGGAAGGTGTTGCTTTCTTTGTGACATGCCACCAGCAATATGTGAAAAGCCACCCAGATGGGTGAAGCTACACCCTACGTCTTCAAACAGGAGAGATCAGCTGGTAGATGTGGGGTGGATTTCCCCTCTTGTGTTTCACTGAGGGTAGCAATAATAGCTGCTGTTTGGTCTCCTTAAACCCAAATTTCAGTCCAAGCTAGGCTTAAATTTCATAATTAAACAAGATGTTTCTAGAAGCAGAGGATTCTTACATATATTAATAGATTTGTATTTGGGCTAAATATCCCTAGTGCCTAAAAAAGCCCTGATGTTGTTTTAATATGGATTTAGTACCTCCAGCCAGGAAGTGACACCAGCAGAAAATAGAGTCAACAGCACAGTAGCAGTGAGGATAAATAAATAAAACAGAACTGTATGAAAAAATACCCACCATTAAGTTTTAGTGTCCAAATCAGCATTACAATCTGTAATCGGTGTTGCAAGATCAGGCCATAGTTCTGTGCCTCCTATTTAATTATTAATGAGTTTTTTTCCTGCTGCCAACTTATTATAGAAGAAGCTTTTGCACTTGGTACCATTTGGGCTGAATTTGGATTTTTCTGACACTTAATGCAAGTGTGTGTCTGTAGCTAAGGAGCTTTGTGCCAACACTGGAGATTCCCAAGGCAGAGCTGACATGCTTAAAGGCTCTTCTCAGTCACCTCTTGCCCTGCAGGCTGCTCAGGGCCTTGTTCCCATGGACTAGCAACCTGGGCTTAGGGTGCTGCAGTGGAGTTTAAAAACATGTTTTATATTAGAAATCATAAAATCCCATTGTGTTCAATGCAAATTATCATATGAGATTGTCTCTGAATTTTTTCCTCAGTAAGGTCATGCTGGCTTTAACCTTCCTGTTGTTGTAAAAGTGCTTGTGCTTATTCTTCAGCAAATGTGCAGTGTTGTTCTCAGAGTGCAGGTTTGCCTTGTGGGTGTGGGTACTCAGAACAAGTCCAAGGGCTTTGGTGGAAGATTGCAAACTCACCTGCAGACTCTTGGGCAATAGCTTTAGGAGCTGTTGGTCTGTATTTCCACTTTCCTCCTCCCTATCTATGATTTCCTCACTAAAGAAATACCCAAGAACATCCATCTTCTGTCTTGTCTAATTAGGTGAGCCTTCACACTCATTGTTGGGTCACTTGTTCCTGTCCACTTCTTCCCACAAGTGACAAACGAGGCGAGGTCCTGCTGTATTCACCACCAGCAGTGATGCCAGTGAAGAAGGGAGAGAGGAAAATGGTTTACAGCCTACTGACACAAATGATAGCCCTGAACACTGTGCTGTATCTGAAACTACTTTTCCCTTTATTTATAAATTCTCTTCTTGCCTTTTTTAAAAACTGTTTTCTGAGTGAGAGAACTAACTACTGCATCGTGTAGTTTCACTTACTCATCCTGCACATAAAAAGTATTTCCTGTGCTCAGAAAGTAACAAACTGCAGTAAAATCCAGTAATCTTACATACAAATGATCCAAGCACAGATAGACTCTGTGTAAGAGGCTGTGTGCTACCAGCTCTCCTGACAGAGCAGAGGCAATTCCACTGGGCCATTGGCAAAGTTAAAAGTTTTTCCATGCAATATTGAATACAGGGAGAGGTACCAGGTAATCTGAAGTAAAATGATGTTAGTGCTGGTGATCTCAAGTTTTTTAGTGTATCATATATAAGCTTTTTATTTCTTTGTTTGTTTTGGAGGGAGGCAGGGAGGAGAGAAAGGAAAGGGAAGACTTCATTAATTAGAAAATGAATCACGGGAATTGGTAACGTGTAATTTCACACGAACAAATAGTGGATTTTTTTGAGGAACAGCTATTATAACCCCCATAAAACCAACCTGAAGTACCAAAATAATACCTGCTGGATCAGCAGATGTTCTGAGGAGTCTGATACACAAAAGGAAAAGCTCTGCATCTTCAGCCCCTCAGAAGCATCTCTTCAACACAGTACACCACTGGATGTGTCTTGCTCTGATCCTTTGAAGCCTTTGTAGGTGTTTTCTAGGATCCTTCTGGGATGCATATAAACTAGTAAACAGTGATTTTGTGTAAATACACCTTCTTTCCAAGTTTATATGGGACAGGAGATATTCTTGTTGAGAGATGTTCAACATGTGCATATTTGTTGTGGTTTTTTTTTTTTTCTTTCCCAGATGTTTCTTCAAAAATAATTTTGTTATGAAAACACAAGTCAGGAGTGCAGGGTGTTAGGTGTAGCAGGCAGCTGGGCTGTGCAGGAGGCATGAATTCAGTCTCTCTCCTTGCCAGTTTAAGCCCTGCCTCTTCTATGATATTTGCTTCCAGTAAATTAACACAAATCCGTGGGTGCCTCAGAAAGTGTCCCTCAACTCTGTGGCAGAAGTAGAAAACTGTATGAAAGGGAATTCTGTTGATCACCTGGTCTGACCTCCTGCTGAAACCCTTTTCCAGGACCTTGTCAAACTGAGTCTTGACTGTTTCCAGCAAGGGAGGTTCCAGCACTTCTCAGGGCAACCATATTTCAATGTGTAGTTGCTCTCATGGAGAGCAATACATTTGTATTAATAGAGAATTTGCTTTGGAGAAACTTTGTTTTCTGCATAGAATTTGGTGTGTTCTCTGTCACTGTGATTAAAGAGCCATTTAACAAAATACTTAGGTGTATTTGAGTATGCATGTTATAAATTAACACACGCATTGGAAATGCACGTTTTTAATGAACATTCAGGAAATCATTGGGAACACAAATACCCTTGACCATGATTTGAAATTATATCCAAGCCAGCAAAAAGGCTTATTCCTAAAGCATCCAAGTTCAGTTCCACTGTGGATGCAAGCTTTATTTACTAACCATGGCAATGATGGAATTATTTCCTTCCATGTTACAAAGCTTTGATTCACCTGTTGATACCAATAGAAATATTAATACTCTTTTGTGGCTCTTCCTTCCTTAGCACAATGCAGACTCATTTTGTGCACATGCTCCCCTATCAAAGGCATCCTGACAGTTGTTAAATCTGCTCTTCTTTATTGCTTTGAGTTAAGAGACATAGGCGAAGATGAAAAGAATAGAAGGGAAAGTTGAGCATTGAGGGAGAGAAATAAAACCCATTCTGGGGAACAGAGGCTGCAGAATGGGAGACTCATGGCAGCAGGGAAGAGATTTGTCTGAGGGGACAGGCAATAAAGCCACACAAGAAAAGTGCAGGGAGTGGGGCAGAAGAAGAAATGGACAAAGGCGACTGTAAATTGATTTCTTGGCTTCCTGGAGATGTGCAATCCAAATGATTAACTTCAAAATCTGTGATTTGATAGATCTGGTGCAATAGAAGAAAGATCACATCCTGCTAATGAAGAAATGCATCGTTTGATTAATCCTTTCTTTCCTTTGTAAGCTTTGATTTTTGTCTAAGTGCATCACTGCCAAACCTGGTGTTTGCACCACTGGGTCATTTTGGCTGTGTAACCCTTGCCATTGCAAGGAAGGCACAGTGTCTTTCTAATCAGAATATTTCCTTTTGTCAGTACATTTCTGAAACTAATGTGACTCCATCCATGTTGTGCAAACCACTAAACCTGATTTTTAAATATATCAGGAAGAAGTATTTCTCTAGAATTAGATGACATTTGATCAAAATACTGCAGGAATAGCATGGTGGAACTGTTTATGTTCTAGGCCTTCATAAAGAGGATATGTTCCATCATACTGTAGAAGAGGGGCACACTGGGGTATTTTTGAACCTTGCAACAGCTGTCAGGATTTCTACTTTCCCTGGGAAGTGAGGAAGAAAATGTACTTCTGTTCTCCCTGGGGAGAAATGGATGACTACTCCATTGGAGATGTGTTATTGCTCTCCCCCTGATTTTTCCCAAGGAAATTGGGTATTTAATAATTGTCTTTATACAAATACTGACTCTGGCTGACAGGAAACAAGCAGCTGCTTGACATGAGCCCTGCCTCAGAATGCTGCTTGAGCCCAAGACTCAATTTCTGGTTTGGGTTTCACATAAGTTTCCATTTGGTGCTGCTCACCAGCACAACTGAGCACCTCTCAGCAGTGACTGAGGAACTTGTTCAGTATTTCTTCCTCAGGGAGAGAAGGGATGATATGAAATACACACACAGAGCCATGGGAGTGCTGTTCATTTTTCCATTTGGGTGTTTGTTTGTTTGTGGAAAGCAGTGGGCCTTCTCTTGCTTTTTGAGGCTGCTTATTTCCTGGGGAACACCTGGGAATGAGAGCTTTGTATTGATTGTGGGAAGCCTTGCTTGCACCAGAGACATTCTAGACTAAAGAAGTCATCTTTGATATTTTGTCCCACATAAATATTTTGTCACATCCTGTGCTTTTGGTGCCATGTGCTCAGGGCAGTGAGTGCCCTGGTGATAAAAACCATGACCCAGATGTTGATCAGAGGGGCAAGGCTGCTTGGATGGACTCCAAATCAGCATTTCTGGCTCATGGCTGGAGTTTGGTGAGCTGGTCTTCCCAGTGTGTTTAAGGCATCCCACTGTCTTGCATTGTGTTGCATGTCTTTGCATTGCTATGAAAATAGTCACAATTTTATTTTTAAAAGCTTTACGTTTTCTGTTTTACAGAAGAGGATTTAATGGGAATAAACTTCCCTGGATTTCTGGAGTCACACAGCAGCTTGTCTCCATAATGGAAATACAAAACAGGTTTGGGCAATCTGGTGCCCAGCTTCCTGACCTTTGGCTTCAGATATATTTGGACTCAGCTTGTCCTCCTGTTGTAGTTTCCTATTCAAACTATGATTTCAGTGACTCCCCTCCCCCAGCCTTAATGAAGATGTTTACCAGAGTTGCATCTGCCTGGTGTGACTTACAGACTTTGTTTAGTGGAGGAAGGCCCAAGGCTGGCCTGCCAGAGGTGAGATAAATTGGGACTGAAATCCCCAGGGAGAGCCTGAGGTGTGAAAGCTGTTCTGCTATGACTAGCTCTCATCAGTAATGATAACCCCTCAATTTTGTGCCACCTAAATTCACCCAAAATTATATGCTAAATATAAATATTCATTTTATAAATATGCATGTTAATTAAATATACATTTATTTTAAATGCATGTGTTAATTATGCGTGTTACATCAGATCACAATTAAGTCAATAGAAATTGGAGATTTGCATATAATCATCCTTGTATACTAATCAGTTGTCAGTCTAGAAAGCCATTTTCTGCATCTAGATAGAATATAGACCTTGGTCCAGTGATCAGTTCAAAGATTGTGTAGCAATGTCAGTTCTTTTGTTTTTATGGATTTTCTTGGGAAGAAATATGACTCATTTTCAATGCATAAAGATACTCAATTTCTTCATGTTTTATACTACTGCTTCCAGGAGCACTGTGAAGTTCAGATTTTGGCTGAATGAGGTTACTCCTCTGATATGTCAAAACTGTGGTAAACCTGCCTCAGTAATTTCTTTTGATGTGGGGTGCAAATTCTATTTGAGCAGCACATGTCCTTTTTCTGGTGTGCTACCTAAATGCAACTTTGCCTGACCCTTGATCTTCTGGGAAAAATAAGAGCAATTCCCCAGGATTTACTGGGATAGTAGTTATGGTCACATTGCCTTATTTTCCTGCTGATTTCTGCAGGGTGAGAGTTCTGGGTGCATGTTGCATTTACTATACTGAAAGCAATTTCAAATCTCCATGACTTTGTTTCATATCAAGGTCGATAAAACTGGACATTTGTCCTGTTCCAACACAAATACATAAATGCCCCTGAGAAAACACCTGAGGGCTGAACTGTTCAGAAAGCAGAGTTACTTTGAGAGTTTGGTTTGTCTGAAGCGTTTCTCTAATGGAAGCAGGTGAATTTAGAGCTCAGTTTTGCCTGGCTGTATCCTCTGGTACCATGGCAGTTGTTACATCCAAGGCCATCCTTGCTGAGCAATGAGCTTCAGCCAGCTCATCCCACTATGTGTTCCACTAAGTCCTGTTGACTTTTCCTCTGGAGCTTTAAATTCAGTTTTCCATGGAAACATGACCATTTTAGAGCATTATTCACCCTGAACAGTTTTCAGGTTAAAACCCAACAAGGTATTAAAACAAACCCTGTTAAAAGTAGCTGTTTCATCAGTCATTTTAATCTTTAAAATATTTGCTTCATGTATCCAGGACACTGATTGCATGCTGTATTATGTAAATCTAGAGAATAAAATAGGTCACTCCTCAAATTGTCTTCTTGTAAGGATGTAATTAAGCTGCATTAAGACAATTACTGTATTGTAAGTACCTACTGATTTTTAAAAAACAATGTAGTTTTAGTTTTGACAGTGATATAATTTCCTGTTTATTATGTTTCAATTGGAAACAGCAGTAAGTAGGATTAAAGCCAATTGTATGGTAATTTTACGTAACTATTGAAATTCTGAAGTGATACAGTTAGTCTACAGTACAGTAGTAGTGGAAGGGGGACAGGGAAAGAAAAACTAATTATCATTCAAATCAAGAATTCTGGTAAATAGGAATCCTGAACCAGATACCTCTGGATTCTGCTCATGTTTGTGTCTGACTCTCTTCCCCATTAAAGGAAGGGTGAACTTGGTCTTAACTTCAAGAATCCTAAACTTTTTGTAGGTGCTGGGAAGGTTGACTGTAACTTTGATGCCAGTGGTGTGATTTTTGTCACAGTGTGTCCTTAAGGTCTGTATTTTGGCTTTCTGCAAATGTAAGAATGAAGATGAACTGAAAAACTCAAGAAGTAAAAGATATATCCACCTTTCAGAGAGTGATGGGTAGAAAATGGCTACTTTGGCATGTCCAAAAGATTAGGAAGAATAAAAGAAAAAACACACAAGTGTGGGTAGAAAGCATAGACTCCAGCAGTGTGGCAATAGAAAGTTAGGGAGCAAAGAGAAAATTGACAGGAAATCAAGGCAAATTGGCTTTCCAAGGATCTGTCAAATCCGTGGTCTTCAGCTGTATGACAGCGTGAAAATGCTGCCTGTTCCACTCTAATTCCCAATGCCATTGTAAATTTCTATGTATAAGACCATTCTTTCTGTGTCCTGAGACCTGCAGCTGTGGAGAACAGATGATTCCTTCAGAATCAGCTCTTCAGCTGTAGGCATTGCTTGTGAAACCTCGGATTATCCTCCCTTCGGACAATTAGATTACATCCGTAAATGTTGCTCACGTTTGCACAAGACTAACCTCATATCCTGGGTGGGTAACTTTGATTTTAAAGAAGGAAAAGCAGTTGGCAAATTTCTGAGTTCCCTCCATCATGGTGTTACAGCTGCAAAGGAATTTACTCAAGTGGAGTGAAAGGGGATTAGAGCAACCATAACCTGTCCAAATAGAAGGCTGCAAATGAAGAGTTGAAAGGGAGTTCCTTGATGGAGGGAGTCTGTGAGAGGTGATCCTCAGGAATGGAATTTTACACCTGGTCATATTTAATGTTTTATTCAGAAGTCAGAGAGCCCAAACTGTTGAAACTTATACTTGAAATTTGTAAATGATGCAATGATAGAATATGAGCACTACCTCATAAAGAACTGGACAACCCACTGTCATTGAGGAAGGAGAGAAATGGGATAATATTGTTACATTGAATTTTTAGTCACAAATGTAAGAAGTAAAAATAATTTCTGCCACAAGCAGGAAAATGCTGCATTTGGACAGAGTGGTGGAACCAGACCTATCTGTGTTAAGTGTTAACCTGATCACAAATTTCTGGCCATTATTAATTACTGTGGGTAACACAAGCCTCAGATATGTCATGTGGAATTTTTGCAGTGGGAAAACACAGGTGAAAACACTGTGTAAATACTGTTCACCACTTTGGCCATCCATGTTTAAGAAGGAAGAATTCAGTCAGGAACGTGTGAGGTGGAGGAGAAGTAGAAGTTTCCTTTTACAAGGGAAGGCACCAATGGCCTACATAGTTAGTTCATTTAAAATCAAGGACTTTGGACCTTTTCATAACAAATTAGGAAAAGATTCAGGATAAGGAGGAACTATTTATGGTAAATGATAATAAGTATTAAGAATGAACAGCTGCTAATAGGCTGGAAATACAGTTTTTTACCTCTGTGATCCTCCATGGAGTCTTCATGGAGTCAAACTTTGCTTACCATGGGGCTCTGGCAGGTGAAATATCTTCTGAAATTTCTCCAAGGCTGCTGTGAGGAGTCAGCAGTCTTCTCCACCCTCTTCTAGGGACTAGGCTTGCGATGGGGTTGTGCCCTTGGAGCCCATTGCCCTCTCTACAAACACCCACAAAGGGATTAGGTCACACTGAAAGCAGTGCCTGGAAGTGAATTTGGCATTCCAGCAGGAATTCTCCCAGCTGGCTCTGACCTGGTCACTGTGATGACCTCTGCAACAGCAGAAGAAATTCTCCTCCCAGAGAGCCATTACCTGAAGCATTTGTTGGATGAGCAGTAAAAATGGGATTCAAGGGAAGCAAAACCTCACTACTGCTAGTCAGTCAATTTTAGCCAATTTGCACTCATGAATACAGATTTTTTTTTTTTCCCTTCTTGCTTCACAGGTGCACCCCTGCTGCACAAGGCATATTTTTCTAGGCTGCTGTGAAAATGTGGCTGCCAGGGTAAACTGTTACAGTTAAATTGTATATCTATATTTTACAAGAGCCATAATGCTCATATCTGCAGATATTCACTTATAATAATTATATACAGAATTATACACATGTATTTACATTTAAAAAGTCAGGCTAACCAACTGTATTTTAGATGTTTTGCCATTCTTGTCCTCTCTTTTCCTTTCTTTCATACCAAGGTCTCCCTAGGACTCCAAGATAACATTCTTAAACTATATATTGGGCCTTTAAGTAAAACTTTTCTGTGTAAGGAAAGGTTTTGTGACTCCTACAGCCTTAACACTAATCACTCACTACTCCTTCCTGGAATATAAACTAACTCTGTTTATTAATCTGAAATAAACAGCAGTAACATCTCTGGCACCATTGGAAAAAAATGAGTGCTGTGCACTTTATTTTAAATGTAGTGAGTGGAAATTTTACTGTTGGTGCTTACTGAACCAGTTCAGGTGAATAATTTAGGCATGAGGATGTGAATTAATTGGTAGGGTTTTTTTCTCCATCTTGATTTTACTTAATGGATATGGCTTATAAATTTGTATCCAGAGCTATATTTTGTTTAAACTTGTGTCTGCGGTGGTACCGAGTACCCCAAAATCATCTGGCATCTGTGGGAGTTGCAAGAGTTCAGTGCTGAGCAGAAAATCAGGCTCTTTGTGCTTTGAGAATGCTAATCCATTGTTAGGGTTTCCTTTTAAACCGAAAATAAACACAATGTGTGTTCTGTTAACTTAGACAGGTGCTAGAGCCGACAGCTCGAGGTTTAAGGGCAGGGGTCAAGCAATCAAAAGTGGTCCTCTCTTGCACAGATCATCAAACAGGGAGTGCATCAATGGGCTCAGTGGCCAAGGCTGGGAATTAATCAGCTCAGCCCTGGGTGTTTAGCCATGCTGATTATACACTGGCAAAGTGAGCAGGAGCCGGCGAGCCAGGGGAGCCAACGTAATGGGAGTGCGCTCCCAACAAAGGCAGGGAAGAAAGATCAATTTGCAATATTCTTTTCTTGTACCCACGCAACAAAGCAGAAACATGAAAGCAGAACATTAAGGGATGCTCCCTATGAACTGGACAAATCAATAAACATCAGTGGTAAGGGGAGGGAAAAAAAAAGTTTCTGGTCGTGTTGGGTACCCTGAGGCCGCTCCTGTCTTTGTGAAGTGCTGAGTAGCAGTGGCCTCTGTCATGTTCCCTGTCACCTACACAGTGTCATCTGCTTCAGTCTCAAGGTGAATGCTGGCCTGCACAATCAGAGCAAGTGCTTAAGGAAATGATTCCATCTCTTTGGGAAGAGGGGGTAGGAAGCAACGCTCTGCAGAAGCTGCAGTGGCTGCTCAACACACAGAGCTCCATTTCTGCACTGGGGCTCGGGGTGGAAACTGGGATTTGGTGCTTGCACCTGGGGAGAGACTTCAGTAGTTACAGAGATTTAAGTTCAGAACTTGAGTAAGTGCCAGGTGCTTTCATGGGGAGAGCCAGATGCAAAATCTGGTTTGATGTATAGGAGTTTACCTTTTCCTGGAAAATGAATTCCCACAATCAATAGTTGGAATAACATAGGAAACCCAGGGAAAAAATAGAGAGAGATGGATCCAGTTTGTAGACATAAATAATGACTTCTAGCAGCACTTGGGAAAGGGAATTACAGCTGAAAAGAAAAATGTTTATTGCATCCACAGCCAAATCCGGTGTTTGGCCAGTTATTTTATCATCTTAAATATTTGTCTGTGAGAGCCAAGCCTGTAAATGAAAGTATTTCCAGGTCTGAGGAGAGCACCTGTGATGGGACCCAACACTGGCCCTGGTGAGGGTGATGGCAGTGGCAGCTGCAAAGTACTTGGCTGGAAAATGACAGTAAATGATGAAACACTTTGGATTCAGGAAGGTATTTGTGTTTGTCAGCAATTTTATTAAGTTAGTCTGTTATTTAAGGACAGTTTCCCCCCATTTGCAAGTGGGGTAAGTCAGCCTGGCAGGTCCAGCCAGCAGGAATTCAGTGTGTGCCCTTTTAGCACAAACCCCCAAATTCAGCAGGTGCTAAAAAACATTGATACCTCCTGCAAACAGGCTGTTTAATTGCAGACCCAAAGCAGCTCATCACCAAGTTATATATGATTTCAGATGATGTATGTCATGGCTAAGGCATGGGCGAGGAGGAGACCTTCTTTTGGCTGATTATTTTCTGGCAGATTTAGAGGGTAAATAAATTTTTAAAAAAGTTATGATAAGCCTCTAGTGTCTCTCTTATCCATGATCAAGAAATCCAGCAAAGGGGATGTGGGAGGAGGGAGGAGTGGGAACAGTTGCAGAAGCCAGACTTGTGCCTTGGGTTAGTGGTATTAGAGTGTCAAAGAGCCTGGTGCTTGTGAAAAGCAAATTAATGGAAGTTTTGTAGACCAGATCATCTTTATGTAAGCAGTGCAGCCATGATGCCAAACTTTGGCATCCTGATAAACAAGACAAAGTTGTGTGCTTGTCCCCTGAGGCAGCCTGGGCTTCCTGAGTGTTTCTGGGGAGACTGAGAACAAATGATGAGCCAGGGAATGGAGTGAGTCTTGAAAATAAGTCAATAAATGTTGGGAAAGGGTTTCCTGAGAGAGGTGCAAGGGCTGGTGGTGTCCTTTTGTCATGCTGCTGATCTGTTTGTCATCAGCAATGCTTAATCACAGTGCTCTAGGCCTTGCTAGTGTTCTGAAAGATTTGATCTAAACAAGTTGCTTTTGCACTGTTCACTGTGCTTGAGGTTCAGGTGGACTTCACACCCAGAAAAATCCTTGTTTTGTAGCCTGGTTTGTATCCCTGCAATAAGGTAGCGTGAACCTGAGGACTTTGAAGTTATCAGAGGACTTCTGATGACTTAAAATATTTAGATTTTTCTAATGACAAAGTTAGTTTAAAGAACATTATGTTAAGATGTAAGAAATCATAAAAAGTGAGCACTTCCCTGCTGTAGGCATTGTTAAAGGCACAGAGTTTGTGGGGATTGGGAGTGGGGCTGTGGCCCAGGCTCATCCCTGATGGGCTACAGCTGTGAAAAGCAGGTGAAAAATATTAAAAGTAATGAGATATGGAGTGCTGAGGGGCAGTGACCAATCCCAGAGGGAACAGAGGGCACACAGGTGCAGTGCATTAACGTGAGGGGTAGAAAAGGTTGGGCTGAAGAGCAGTAGAGAGCAGATGCCTGAAGTTTTTTCAGTGCTGGTCCTGGCTCTGGTGGCCTTCTGCTATAAGTGGTGGCCCTGAGGTGAGCTGGACAGGTGACTGCAGACTAAGGAGCTGAGAGGAATACTGGATACTGAAGTCTGGAGCACTTATGAGACATCAATCCCCAGGAAGAAACACAGTAAGGCTAAACACTTTGCTTATTTGAAAGGAGATGGCTTGGTTATGCATTTTGTTTATTTGGAAGGAGATGGCTTGGTTGTGCACTTTGCTTATTTTACTTATTTGGAAGGAGATGGCTTGGTTATCCATTTTGTTTATTTGGAAGGAGATGGCTTGGTTATGCACTTTGCTTATTTTACTTGTTTGAAAGGAGATGGTTTGGTTATGCACTTTGCTTATTTGAAAGAAGCTGGTGAGAGCTCTGGGGAGAGCTCTCTTTTCCTTGTGAAGGGCTGGGTGCCCTGGAATAGCTTCACCCTGAAAGTGAACCTATTTCACTGGACCTGCAGTGACTTTCTGATCAGACTAATGCAAGAAAAGCTGTAGCTCCCTGCAGGTGTGGTGGAGTGAGCCCCCAGTATCCCTGCTGCCTGGTGGGGTCTTGGGGCAGTGACTTTGTGATAAGATGTGAACATCTCATTTCTGTCTTATTCTTGTGTGATACCCGTGGAGTTGTGTGTGTTGATGGAATTATAGAACTGTGTGAAGTTGTGCAGCTATTGGTGTTGCCAATATTCTAGAAATGGGTATGAGGATTCTGAAGAGATGTGATGTAAGTTTGGGGAATGAATTGAGGTCAGTGCAGATGCATTGCAGAGTTAGTGGAGCCTGCACAAAAGATACTTGTACCATGTTTGCTATTTCTTCTGCAGGGGCCTTGTAGAGGGATGGTAGACATTTTCTTTATTTAAAAGAAAAAAAGGAGGGACTTGTTGAAGGCACACAACTTGTGGTGATTGGGAGTGTGGCTGTGGCTGAGCCTCATCCCTGATGGGCTCCAGCTGTGTCACACAGGTGACCAGGGTTGGAGGTAAGGAGGTGCAATTCACAACCCATCACAAAAGGGTACAGAGCACACACAGGTGGAATTTATGTGACATGAGGGGTATTAAAGGTTCCAGTAGAGAGCAGATGCCTGAAGCCTTCTTTGCTGGCTTTGTGCTGCACTTCCCAGGAAACAAATCAGCCTAGGGCATTGATTCTGGTGAGAGAACTGAAGTGTGGGATGTGTTATTTGTTTCTCTTGAGCATTCCATTTTGTGCCACCTGACTTGGTGTGTGTGTGTGCAGATTATTTTTCTCTGGATAGCACACAGCCACAGTTTTTTGACATTTGTTGAGGGAGAATGTGAAGTGTTCAAAGGTTAGATAGTTCAGCTGATATTCCACCCCTGTGAGCAGAAAGAATGCAAGAGGCTTTTTGGTAGCAGGACTTTTCTGCTAAAATAATGAGGAATGGAACAGCTAAAATTAGTATTTTTAAAAGCATATTGTTATTCTCAAGTTCTAAGTGTCTGCTTAGACACTTTTTTAGTGGCCTCTTCACAATGACAGTGGTAGATTTTTCTATATTTAAATAAAATAAGCTTTCCTGTTACAGTGGATTCAGGCGTTCTGTTTATCCATCCAACTTGATGAGAGCTGAACAGAAGAAAAATCAAAATTACGACAGTTTCAGAGTTTTAATTTGGATAAGTTAAAATTTCTAAGTCACTTATGAATACAGGTGTTGAAAATCTAATGTCACCTGGGTGGACTTGAAAATGTTGTCTTGTCTTTTCAAATAATATTGACAAGAAGATCTTGTCTATTGACAGGGACATTTTAGATGTGCATGTTGTTAAGAATGGAACAGGAGTAATAGCTGATCTCTTTGATCTAACAAAAGTGCTCAGAATTTTTAAACAGATGAGTGTTATCAAGTGTTTCCATTGTGCAACAGCCACAGCCTAATGAACAATCTATTTTTGACCATTGGAAATACCATCCTTTAGTTATTTAATTTCAATTAAACATTTAGAGAGCACACTTTGGAAGTGCTATTCCAGTGCTGGCAAATGTCCAGAGGTTTGTAGATATTTTGGCTGTTGTAATGATGGTGGAACTGAGATGAAATCTGAGGGAAGGATGTTAGTGGCTACAGAGGAAGGAGAGGTTCTGGAAAGAAATGTGAGGGAAGGGACTAAAAGTTAAAGGGTCTCTTCTACTTGAGTTCATCATGCTCAATCCATCCTTTCTTTCCTGGATTAGCATCCTGCTGAATTTCTGCTGTATTGAGATGTGGAAAGGAAATGGTTGCAGGAGGAAGTGCCTCCTCCAAAGGTCAGAGCTGGTGCTGGGCATTCTGTAGCCTCTGTATATGGAAATTTGAGTCAAGAATTTTGAAAATTCTGTTCAACATCAACTTCCTTCTGAACGCACCTGATTTTCTGAAGTTGCTGTGCCTGTAGGGGTTTTTTGGTGGAGTTTTTTGCCCCTCAGAGTTAAGGTTGGATAATTGTTGGTCATTGCATTCTGAGAATGCTGTAACATTGGCATTTGGCCATCAAGAAATACTTTGTGGTTTTTTTCTGGAGTCTTCATTCCAGGTCTTCTGAATAAACCAGTGCTGAAACACCAACAAAACTTGGAAAGCAAACCTGATCTAGCTGATGTTAAATGACAGGCTCTTTCTTTTCCAGGTTGTCTTAGTTGCTGGTAATGGTTTTTCCTGTATCCTGTCTTTTAAAACTGCTGGTTTTGAGGATTGTTGCAACTCTGTGTCAGCAGGCACTGCCAAATCTTGATGCTGTTCCTGGCTCTGTCTCTGAAATGCTCAGAGCAGACTTTATCTTCACTTGGGCATTCCCCAGAAGTTCCAGTTTTCATAATCCCTTATTTCCTAATGCTTTAGGATGTACTTTGGGTTATATGTGAGATGTGTCTGCATTCTGCTCCTCTATTCTATTGCAGTAGCTTTTTTAAGGAAAGCTGGTTTGTGGTATGATATCAACTTTGCATGTGATTATGCTGGCTCTTCTGACTTCAGGAATGTGAGGATTCTGGGCAGAAATTGGATGGTTTTTCTGTTTGGTTTGTGCTAAGTGAAATTACAATTAAGAGCTCTTTAAAAAAAATCAATTTCTTAGAAACAATGATTCTCATTTTTGCATGTGGATGAAAACAGATGGAAAGAAAAGGGAGATTTATAAGGAGAACTTTGAGTTCTTTTGTTTTGAATTATTTCTTAAAATGAAAAGTTGGTCAAAACTTTTTAGATTAGCAAAATCCAGCATTTTGATACAGAAAAATAATAAAAAAAACCCAAACCATCCCATTAATTTTTTTTTCCCCTGCTGAAAACAAAGTCAACAGCTTTGCACAGTAGTGTTTAAAAAGTTGCATTTTGTCAGTAGGTTCTGGAATCTAGGATTTGTTTTTCTTGGGGCTGCTCTGTGGTGTGGCTCCTTCTGCCCTGGTTATTCTGATCTCTGCCTTTGGAAATTGCTCAGAGGTATCTCACTAGTTTTTTTTTTCCTGTCACTATTGCCAGACCTTATCAGTCCTGCTGGCTAGCTGCTTATCACTGCAATAAGCAAAAGTTTGCTCTGTCATCTACTAGCTGCCAAATATCATTCACAAGCAATTTTTTTCTACTGGAAGATGGACATGAAACACCTGCTAATTTCAGGCTGGTTGGTGAATCCCTTTGGAGCCTTTACAGGGGGCTACACACAGGCTGTTCCTTTGGTCACCAATCAAAATGTGTGTTTTTAAAATGATATTGATTTCTCTGTGACCTGCATCCACACTTAGTGGCCCAACTTATGGGACTGCAAAAGGAATCTCATTTTCCAGGATCTCTGTGGATTCCTCTCTGAAGCTCATCCCTGTTATCATGTCATGTCCTACACCGTGTTTAAAAATTATTTTACTTTTAAAAATTAAAGTCAATTTTAACTTTAAGCAATGAAGATGCTAGGTTGGCATGCTCTTAAAAAATAAAAGCAGACTACTAAAAGTAGCATGGCAATTACCATACCAATTGTTGCTGGTGGTTCAAAATCTCTCCCTCCAAGTTTCAGGGAGCCTTGCCTGTTGTTAATGCTCCTGCTGGGGCTGCAGTGGTCATCTGCTCTGATTCACTGGTACCACCAATGTCTGTGAACTCTCTGAGGACACTCTTGGCAGCTGCAGGACATAATTACCACATTTGAGAATATTTTTTTAGGCGTTTGGATCTATGGCTGGCTTTTCAGATTCTCCCCAGCTAATGACCCCGTTGCTGGTTTGACACAGCTGACAGCTGCCTGTGCTGGTGGCTGAGGAGCTGCCTCTGGGGCTGTCTCAAAATGAGGTTAATGATAAGTTCCCTGCATTTCCTGCACCTCATTTACCTGGAATTGTGCTCCTCTCTAGGCTTGTCCATGATGACAAGGGACCTGGCCACACTGCCATATTTACTGAATGGTGCAGCTGCTCTGCCAGGCCAGGTTTGGGATTATTTACTGGGTTTGTTTTTTGGTTGTTTGAAGTAGTGACAACAGGAGCAAAAAAAAAAAAAAATCTGCTCTAAAAATGCTCTGTTTTAATAAAGGGAAGGGCTGTCAAACATCCATTTTGGGCTGGGCTCACACTTGTTAGCTGTCTGAGCATCCCTTTTCTCTCTCAAGTTACTGTGATCCACAAAGGAGTGTTTGTACTTCAGTGTGCTTTTGGCTTTCTTGCTTCCTCCCTGCAGGGCTTCTGGAGACCATGACTAATGATGGATTTGTGGAGCTTCTATGTAGAGTCCATGTCTGAGAGTGCCTCACACATGGAAGTTTAATAGCTATTTTTCTTGGGGTCCTTCATTTGTGGTCAGCTGTGCAAGGTGAAGAGCAAATGTAATGTTGATATGTGGTGCTGATATTTTTAAACAGAGCCACAGGAAAATAATTCCTGTATTTGGGGAGGACAGCACTAAAGGGGTTCCCCCCCCCCCCCCCCCCTTAAAAGCTTTGCCTTCTCTCTGGGATGGTTGAAATAGTTAAGTCATTTTAAAAACAAATTCCCATCCTCTCTGATTTAAGATCTATTCCTGCAGTATGTATTGAGTGGGGGAGATACTGTAACATTTTTATGAGGAGATAAAATATTGGCTTAATGATAATTTGGCAAGGTTTCAAGATATCTGAGAAGACTTCCTGGAAATTAAAAACAACTCAAATGTAGGAGAAAATTAAGATAGTGACCCCAAGCACAAGAGGGGAAGAGCTCAGACATCCATTCTTCCCTGCTCCTTGATTTATTCTTTTTTCTCTTCTCTTTTNTTTTTTTTTTTCTTCCTTTTTTTTTTTTTTTTTTGTTTTAATCCCCTTTTTGGTAATTATCTCCCCTTGACCCTGGCTGCTCTCATTAAAGGGTGGAGGGGTAGTTTGCTGTAACTTTGCTCTTACCATAGCTGCACATTTTTAATTTTCCAGGGTTTTTGGTTTTTTTTGATGATTGCCAAACTGAGCAAATGTCTGAGACCAAACCCCCTTTCTGCTTGCAGTGTGAGGTCTGAGGAGAGAGACACTGAGAAAATTAAATTCTTTGTACTTCAGCCATTTGCACCATTTTTCTAGAGGAAAAAATGTGTAAATATCTGGAGGTGTGCAGGATGTCATGGAGACTATTTTAGTCTTCCCATTGCTGCTGCCTGTACATGGTTCATCTGAGCAGACTTCTCTGTGCTATTCCCTCTTAGGGACCTGAGCTGGTCCTCCTTGACATCCTTAGATGAAGACCTTATTTTTGGGATCTGTATGAGTTTTTCTCAGTTGGAAAACACAGACACAGCAGACCTCCTGTAGCATAAGGAACAATTCCTTCTTACCTGTGGAGCTCCTGCCTCACTGCTGGGAAAAGTGGAAGGTGTGGTAATGGGAGACAAGTTTCTTGGTTTGGTTTTTCAGGAGGGTGGAAAGGGATTTTGGCATTTGAACATGCAGGGCCAGACACAGCATTGATGTGTTTAATTTAATCACATCAGTCAGGTAGTGATAACCTCTGATTCCTGCACAGCAGATATTCCATGAGAACTGGCTGTGCACAGCCTGAACATCTGATTTTAATCCATATGGATGATTTAGCCTTTCAGAAAATTGCTCCTTTTTAACATCTCCATCCTGTTGCCCTCCCCAGAATTCTGGGGGAGGCTGGACTGGGGTGGAGCATACAACACAGTTGGGAAAGCAAGGGAAGGGATATCAAGAAATAGGAATCAGAGCAACATTTGGTGGTGGTGCTGGGGTTGAAATGTGTGTTTGGGAAAAGTTTGCAGCCTTTGCAGCTCCAGGACACTGTGGATGTCTCCCAAATGCAAAGGATGCTGGAGTCTGCAGTCAGCCTCAAACTGCAGCTCTTGGGGACGTGCCCCACTGTGTTGGTTTTGGCTCTGAAATCCACTGGTGCTCATCCAAGAGGTTTGCTGTGGTATGGAGCACAGAGAGAGGGTTCATGTGCTTGGAGCTTTGACTGGTTTTGTCTTGGGGAAGGCAGCTGGTCCTAAGGAAAGCCCTGGGAATTCTGGTCCCTGCAGGTCAGAGCCACGTTGTGCAGGACATCAGCCTCAGGTCTACTGTAAATCCCACAGGTGTCAGTGGTTCAAGGGCTGATGGAGTCCAGCCTTTGAGAGCATTGACTCTGGTCCCTGATAAAAGTCAGCACCGACTTTCAGGTTTCTTTCATTTGTTTATTTATTTATTTCCATGTTAACCCCTTAAAGGCAGAGGTTGAAGCCTTGCACTCTGACCTGTTGATAGTTGCTGTTCCCATTCTTGGCCTCTTAGCTCATGTTCTGCCTGTCATCTGTGTGCTCCAGAACCTCTTTTGGAAACTGCTCTAATTACCTCACAGAGCTGTGGAATTGGTTTCTTGTCAAAGCTCAAGCTGTGAAACTTTGCTCTTTTTTTTTTAATGCAAATTACAGAAACTTATTATAGAGACTCTTAGTCCTCCCCCTTCTTCATTTCTGTCTTTGCACTGGGTATTTTATTTTCTTTCATGGTTTGCCTTTTAAAACAATTTCATGCCTGCTTAGGGTTTGTCTGTCTGCTGCTCTGGCTTGAAGAACAGAGGTCACTGAGAGGAAGAGGATGTTGCCCACTGCTTTGACAGCAAAATGCTTCAGGACAGGATGCTCTGGACAGGCCAGCTGTGTCTGCTCCAAGACTTGAGCTCCTTGGAGGGAGGCAATGATAGAATAATGCCAGTGGAAATCCTTAGGAATAAATAGGCTTTGGTCCAAGCAGTTGAAATGTAAAGGAAGGTTCAGAAAATTTATGCTAGAACTGGGCAAGAAAGGCAAGATTTCATGGAGCATCTCCCCTGATATCTGGGCATTAACTTTGTGCCCACTTTTCTGCTTGGGAAAATGCCAAGAACTGGTTGTGTCCAACACTCTTGCTGTTGGCATGACCAAGATCTGTGCAGAGGCTGTTGGAGTGTTTTCTCCTGTAAATGCCCCTTACTGTACTTAAATTCAGGGATAAACTGAGCTGGTGGCTCAGCTGTCAAGTTAAACCACCTAGCCTGGATTTTGTGCCTGATTCCTTTCCATCCTTTCCAGCCCATCTCTGGGATCATAAGGTCTCTAAAGTTTTGGGAGCTTTTCCTCCCTTTAAAACAAAAGTACCAGCATGTCCAGCCTCAAAAAGATAAGTTAGTCTACATTCTATCTTTGTATTCTTATGTTTACACTGAACTGAAAAAAAGAGGTGAGCTGAGGAAGAGGAGGAAATTCTAAAGACATTAGTGCAATTTCGAGGCCTGGTTGGCTTTTTCCTTTTTTCTTTTTTTTTTTTCACTCAAGGAAATTGTTCAGAGAACTGACTTGATGTCTGTGAATTGGCAAGGTCTGAAATTTTGGATAATCTTTAAAAATGCGTGAGGTACGTAAAAAAATCTTGCTTGTGGGATTCAAGCAATTAAGATGCAAGTAATTACTAATTAAGGAATTAAATAACACTGAGATCTCAAAAACTCTTTGGGGAGGCTGAACGCTGTTTCTTGGTGTATTCAGTTTGTCAAAGTCCTGTTTTGCAGTGTGTAGGTCAAATATTAGTTGTGCCTGTTTAGGCATGAACCTTGGGTGGGGGGCAGAGGGCTTGTCCTTGGTGTGCTGAACATGTTCCCTGTCAGTGCTGGCTGGTCTGGGTGCTCATGTTTCACATCATGTGCTGTCCCCTTGCAGCTCTCAATCCTTTTCAGGCTCTTCTCTCATTTAGTAGCAAGGGTAGAGCATCCAAACGTTCTTTTCCTGCTCTTCTATTGCAAAAGGACCATTTCTTTCACAAGCAGAAAGACTCTGCTTCCTTGACCTGAGGAATCCAGCTGATGTGTCAGGGAACCTCAAATGCCTGGCAGCTACCAAAAATTTACCTTTGTGTTTGCATTGTTGGCTCTGAGCTGTGGCTCTTCTGAGAGCTGCTGGGGGTGCAAGCAGGCCATTCCCAAAAGGTGAAAAGAACTTCCTCTCACCTTGAAAAGGGGTGGGGAGGTGTGGCCATGTACAGCCTTACAGACCTGAGCATCACCACCTGCTGATGCTATTTAATTAGGAGGGAAAAGAATATTGACTGGGTTGTTTTTCTTTTTTTTTTTTTTAATTATTTTTATTCTTTGAAATTGCAGCCCTGTAGAAACTCAAGACAACTGTCAGGGATTCCATCAGAGGGCAAATGACAGTGGGGAAAAAAGCTAGAAGGAGGAGATAGTGTTTGTCTGTTTATTTTTGGTTTTTTTTTCCCCCCCTCACTAGACTCTCTATGAGTTACATTCTTGACAGGAATGTGCATTACACATAGCTGCAGTATAGGTTTGCATCCAGAAATTCACACCAGGGACTTAAGATTTCAAAGACTTTGGACATTTATTTGTTGTAAACGTAATTGTATCTAGAAGTAAATAAGACTCTGCAATTTATAGGCACTTTAATCTCACACTATTTATGGACACAGGATTGCTTAGAATAATGCTGCCTTATTTTATACTGATGGTGTTGTATTTTCACCACTGTAGTAAGGATTATTTCAGCTGTGAACCTTTATCAGAGTCTGTGAGTTTCTAGAGGGTTATAAACTGGCTCGTGTTGTCTCTGAAGAAACATGAACTCTCAAGCTTGGAAGAACATAGTTAAAAATTTAAGATCCATCAGAGTACCAAATATTTATGCTTATGGATAAATATAGAGGATTCTTTCCAAACATGGGTGGGTGTGCTTGTGTGAATGTTCTGAAGAGAGAGTTAAAAATTAACAGCAGTTAATCTGATTCTGCTGTTTGTTATGTAAGGAGAGAGAGAGTGCACTCAGAACTAAACAGAAATACTTCTAAATTCAGAATTCTTCTAAAATTGCTGTAAATAGACCCAAACCCCTTCCTTCTTCTGGGAACTGGTCCATACACAGTGCTCCTCTCTCTCACCAGGGCAAGGTGGATGTGTTATTGCCCAGCTGGACGAATTTCTGTCAGACTGCAGGAGAGCACCCACAGGTGTAATATTTTAGTGAGAAAGAGGGTTTAAATTTCCAGCACAGAAATGGGCTGGTAGCAGGGATGTTAACACAAGACAGAGTGTCCCTCCTTTCTAATTCTAATATGCTGGCTTTTAATCAGCAGTGGTTTGATGTCTGCTGCTGAATAAGAGTGAAAGAAGGGAGTCGCAGAATCAGGGCCCGAGTTTCTTAGCTATTGTGTCCCGGGACAAAAGAGACACGTCAGGTCACTTCAGAGTAAACAGTGGGGTTGGAAAGTGAGGTGAAATGGAGAAAATGTTTTGGATCTTCATCAACCCACAGAAAAATCTCATCTTGTTGAGTCAGCAGTGGAGATGTTTGTGCCTAACTTTAGCCCTTTTATCCTTCCTGCCGTGCTGGCTCAGCTGCATTTGGATGTACCACGGAGGCTTTTCTCAAATGTGAGTTTTGTGCAAGTCTCTCAGATTTTTCTGCTTGCTTTCTGCTATTGCTGCCTCTTATTCCCTTCAACAGTAACCTTCCCTACCCCACAATGCACATATATATGTGTTTATATAGGTATCTACACCACCTAATGTGCAAAGACAGTGCTCACTCTCTGGTGTGCTGCTGGCTAGGCAGGTCAATTTATAATTTTCTCCAACATTGTTTTTCTGCTGCTTGGTGACAGTCAGAGGTTCTTCTGAAGCATCACAGAAAATCAAATTACTTCAAATTTTATCCTTACTGGAAGAATGTACATTGATCAGTGTAAGTGAGGAGCCAACACATCCCTGTCAGCAAGTAATAGCCTCTGGGAAATAATTTTTTGAGCTAAAGAGGTGAACAAACCCTGTAAATGGTGATCAGTAAGCAACAAAATTCCCCTGTACTTCAATATCAATAAGGAATCCATCAATTCTCCTGCTGTTCATTTTTACTATCTCTATTTTCTGTGTTGTGCTGTCCTTGCCTGAGATGGTAGTAGTTCATCGTGTCAGATATTCTTGCTTTTCAGTAAAAATAAATAGATTTTTGATTTAGAATAATTTATGTTTAGCAATAGAGGGAAGTGTTTTATTTTCTCCTTCTCATTAGTTACAGTTTGTTAAGGCATTTGCATTTGAAGAAGAACTTTTTCCTCTCTCTTCACATCTTCCTGCCTGTTCAGGCACTTGAGTGCCTTCTCATTAGAAAGAGCTTTATTTTTTCCTAAAAAAAAAAAAAAAAAGGTCTTAAAGGCTAATAATCCCCCAAATTACAATTATCAGTATTTATCAAAGTAAAACATGGTGTCATGCTGCATTTGATACAAAAACATTGAGCTGAATATTCTATTAGACAGGTCCTGTGAAGTTAAAAAGAGGACCGGGTTGAGTTATCTCACCATGGGAGGAAAAAGGCATGCACAATCAGATATTTAACACTCCTTTGCAATTATGGGAATTTTTATTCTCTCCCTGGTAGGGAACATAGCATTTTACTGCAGTGTTTCAAGTTTGCCTCCAATGGTATCTGATAGAAGTGCTTTTATCCCCTGAAGATACAGTACAAAATACAAATCATCATTGGTTTTATCTCAGCTGGAGCTGCCTATTTTCTAAATGAGTTTACTCTGTGCTACTGCCCATCAGGCACATTTTTCATCCTTCATCCCCACTCTTTTACTATAGCTGGGTTTAAGTCCTTTCTTCTGTCCTTTGTTCCTTCAGCTCAGCGAAGTAAACAGCAGGATTGATCTTACACTGCATTTTGGTATTGTTCCAACTGCTCATCAATAGACATGGGCTGGGAATGCACTGACTGGAAAAGAAGGGCAAGATTGAAATTCACTTTTTGTTCTTTGTGCCTTTTAGTGTGCAGCGGAATGTCCCTAATCTGAAAGCTGCTACACTGACTGCCTATCAACATGCAAATTAATCATCAAGTGACGAGCCCCATGTTCGCTCTAAGTAAAAGTCTTTAAAGGTGTCTATGAAAAAAAAAAAAAAAAGGAGGGGGGAAGTAAAAAAGCCTTTTTTTTTGATTATTTGTTTTTCTGACCCAGTTGCTGGTGACTGGTATAGAGAACAAACATTATGGGTTTTGAATCTACTCCCTTGTTTTGCCACAAGCCTAATGCTTTGGAAGCATCTAGGTAGGGAGGGGAATCTTTTGGTATCTTCATAAGCAAGACAACTTAAACTGAAGATTAACTCCAGTTAGCAGCAAAGGAAGGATTCCAAACAAAAGCAATATCAGGACTGAAATTATTTGTACTTGCTTTCCTGAGGAAAGGCAGTAGAAATAAACTTACAAATGCTGAATGCCATAGTTTCTCATTTTTTTTAGCACACAGTGTTTCCACTTGTAACTTTTCCCTGGGGTCTTGAAGGATTATAATTGAATTTGGAGCTGTAGCAAGAATATACAGTACTACTGTGTTTTAATATCCATTGACTTTTATATGGCAGTTTGATAAAATGTTTGAATGCGAGAAAAATGTAGGTATTCTTTATGGAAGACTAAACAGCTGGCAGAGAATAACTGAGGGCTGGGAAAGAGCTGGCTTACATGTATGGGAGCTGCTCTAGTGTGCTCATCTGGCTGTTGAAGAGCAGTATTTCAGACAGGGTTTCACTCTCCATCATTGTTGGACTGATATGCCTGTAAATACATTGCACAAGAAATGGCACCTCTGTCCCCAACTGAAGGAGTTTAATTAATTATCACAGCACTGAAGGTATTTCATCTTCCTGCTCACACTAGTTCTGCAGGACTTATTCTTCATCCTTGCCTGTCTGATTAGAGTCCCGACCACAGAGCTGTACATATTCTGCAATCTGGAAAATTTTATTTATTTATCTGTCTTGCCCACTATATGATCTGAATATCTATCTGCATCTTAGAAACTGAAAGGAGGAAGAAATAAGAAAGGATTGCATGCCTGTCTCACACCAGAGACCTACCCACATCCAAAGTTGCTCATAATTTTTGTGTTAGCTTACATTTCTTTCAGCCTTCTTGCTCTGCACCCAGGGGTAAAGTATCCTTTGCTATGTAGATAGGGTTGTAATTTTCATTCTTTCTTGGAGGCAAAAATGCTTCCTCCTTGTCTATCTCTGGAGGAATCTTTCAGAAAAGGGGAAAGGAAAAAAAAAAAGAAAACAGAATGTTTTATGCTGAGCTGTGAAGTACATGTACCAGTCCCAAACCTCCCCCAGTCTGGAACTCTGCTCTGTGCCAGGGTGCCTGGTTTCTTGTGGGGGCAGTGTGAGATGGAGGTTTGAGCAGGGAGGCCAGAGCCAGGAAGAGGAATTAAAGCTGCAGCCTGGACATGGGTGTGAAGGAAGAGGAGTGTGTGTGTCCCTACAATAATCTGTTAATAGCTGGGGCTCTGTCTCAGCACTCACCGTGGGGGCAAACTGAGCTGGGGGAGAGAAAATCTGAACACACTGAGCAGTGTCTCTGTGGCTTTGGCCATACCTGGCCTGCCCTCTCCAGGTTACTGCAAAAATTAACCCTCTCCTGGCTGGAACCAGGACAATATGTTGGACTAGAGAGAGGCAGGCATTACTAAGCCCATACCCAGATAGGAGTGGTGGGAGTAATGAGCAGTAATTTTACTCTCTGCCACTCTTTCCTAGATGTTTAAGTGGGATGATGACGTTGGATAGCTTGTGGTACCTGACCTCAGTGCTCTTTCCTAAATAACTGCGGACATTTTTCACTTACTTGTGCAGGGTCCCCGTTTCTGTAACCTCTGAATTTTGTGCCTGCCAGTGGCATGGAGCTTCCTGGCTTCTCTCTGAGATGCATTAACCCAGGAGTGCTCTCTGTCGTTAGAGCTCAGCGTGTGGGCATCGATCGCTGCCGCCTGTCCCGGAGCCAGGCTGGATGAAAGCAGGTTGAAGAGGGCACTGCTGCCTTGTGAAGGAGCCTGGGTGACATTCTGGCTCTGTCACATCCAGCCTGTCCCGTGAGAAGTGGTCTTCTGCTCTTTTACATTATCTTGTGGCATGTTGCTGTGCTGGTTTTGAGCAGAAAACACTGACCAGAGGTGCCCCTTTCTCCCTGTGGTTGATTGTGTGCTGAAGTACTGTCACTTACAGATAATGTGTATAATTTGTGTGATTGTGTGCTGAAATACTGGCACTTACAGATAATGTGTGTGTATAAATGTGTGCATGTAGCCACACAGGGGTGAGTGCCATCCTGGCTTGCCTAAGAGCTGGATTTGTACATGCTTCTGTCCTGGTCTTGGTGGGATCCTTTTCTCCTCTTATCTGCCTATGCTGCCCATCCCTTTTCCTGGAGAATTGGGCAGGGATGGTGAGGGCTCAGCATCTGTGGATCTAAGGTCAGAAAGGGAATCCTCCTCAGTTGCTGACTTGCTGAAGATGATCATGTGCTGAGCCAGTAAGTTTTGCTCTTCACCTTGTTTGACTTTAGAGGTCATAACTTGGGGCCAGGAAATTGCCTGGGATGTCACATGCTGTTCCTGTAGCTCATGGAAAACTTAATTTTACAGCTGAAGCATTTCACTGACAGTAGCACAACTTTTTCTCAGTTAAACAGGATGCTGTTGCAAGAGCAGCCATTTTCTCAACTTTAAAGCAATGTAGTTAATGCTTTTCCTTTGACTTTTAGGAAGTGCCCACTGTGTAGGCTCAGTGTTTGTAGAGTAGGTTGGCCTGCACATGAATGCAGGAGGTCAGGTGCTGATGAAATGACCTGGAGTGGCTTTCCCTGTACCACTGGGCCCAGCTGGTCTTTAAGAGATGTTTTGGAAGATCTTGATAACTGTGCTCATAAGAATCATCATAAGAACCATAAGAATGATAACTGGGCTTGGACAGCACAGGCAGGTAAATCCCAGTGTCTACAGTTTAGGTGTAGGTGGGAGTTTTCCAGCAGAACAATGTGTTGGGCCAGCCAGTCTGCTGGCATCAAAATGTTTGTGCAAAAATGGGGCTTTTCACAGAGGACTTCTTGGTTTTTCTGCCTGGTCTTGTGTCATTGCCAGGCTGCCTTGGTAGAGTTCAGAGTGGGAGCTGAGCTGCCCTGGGAGCTTGGATATTGGGCATACAGCCTCTGCTTTTAACTGATGTTTTTAAAAATGTGAGGGTTTTCTTTTAGCATGTATGTGGGTTTGTATTTTTTTTTTTTTTAAATAATAATTTTTTTCAGATCATTAGAGAAGGGGAATCTTATAGCTCAACACAAAGCTCAAGGAATCTAGACAGATATTCTGACTCCTTTCTTCCATATTAGTATGAAAGCTTTGGTTATATTTGACTTCCTATCATTGAAGTTATCCATGGAGATGGCACAAACAGCCTTAAATTACCACATCAGACTTTAAAAGGTCATTGTCTTCTATAGCCTGTCACCTTTCCTGGGCCTCTGAGGCTCTCATTTGTGCTGGAGCTTTCCAGGGAATCTGGGATGAGATGGTCAGGTGAGGGCCAAGGATTCAGCTGTGGTGCTCTGCAGTGCTGAGTTTACAAACCAGACAAAATCTTTTGGCAAAACTAATTTTCTTCTGAAAGTGTTCTCCATTGCACTGAGCCCCCTCGTTTCTGTAATGGAATGCACACAACAGTACGCATATTGACTTATGTTTTCAGTCAATATCAAGATTTATTGTCCCCTGAGTTAAATGAATCACAATATTGACCTCATTGTAAGCCAATACCGGCTTAATGTATTTTTTTTAGGGTATTTTGTATTCATTTTTAGTAATAGGGCCCATACAGTAGTCTATAATATTAATTTGTGTTCTTCTTCTTGCTCTTTCCCACCCTTTTTTTATTTTTATTTCCTCATCTGTCTGTTGATGGCTATCACAACAGTAGACACTGGATTCATTTAATGAGTGAGAAATAGAGATGTCCAATAGCTGGTCCATCTCCATTATAGAGATGGAATGAGCCATTTCCACAGTCAGCTTGCCTTTAGCTTGGGCCAGGAAAACACAAGGTGCAATGCCTCTAGCAGGCACTGATACAGAAAAAATAGCCAAGTGTTACTTGTATCTTACCACTTTCTTTCCTTCTTTTTCTTTCTTTTTCTTCCTCTTTTTATTTTTCTTTCTTTTTTTTCCCTTTTGTTTCTGCATTTAAATTTTCCACAGGAAGGGAAAAACCCTGTATTTCTTTAATATTGAATTCCATTTATCTCCATAAATTGGTTATGGTATACAATCTAAGGGACTCAGCTGTTTTTAAAATAGGTTTATTCCTTTTCCTTTAAGATTATTTCAGATTATTTCCACACAGTATAGGCGAGTTATAAGAAGACTCATTTTGCAGACTTCAGTGAGAGCTGCACATTTGCACTGCATCGTTTCAGATGTGGAATGTTGAACAAAGAAATTAAATTTATATGTATCACCTAAATTATTTCAGATTCATGGTTCAGCAAAGAGTTCAGATCCTAATCAAATATGTAGTTTGCATGGGCACTACACCTTTTCTCAATAATAATATGGCAGTTCTATTTACAATGCTTGACTAGATTTTGTAATAATGCTTTTACTGAAATTTACCTTTTGTTTTTCTGCTGCAGTCTTGGCTGCCCATAAGACATGTGCACCCTTAGAGCAAAGATAATGATTGCAAGCAACTTTTCTTGAGAGTAGGGGGTGAGAGAGAGTGAAATCAAGGCTCCTGTCAAATATTCCTACCTCTCAGACTTTCCCAGTGAAATACATGCTGATATGTGGGCAGGTAGATCTGTGTTCTGTGTTAAAAGGAACAGTTTGGACACCAAGGTAATGAGAAATTATCTGAAAAGCTGCTTTGCTAGAATTGCCCCAGCTGTCACCTCATCAGCATCCACTGCCTCTAGTGCAGCAGGAAGGAGAAAAAACAGCAGTGGAAGATGCAGAAGAAGAGAAAGGAGCAGAAAAAAGAGGAATAATACATTATTGGAGCTGAGCCCAGGGTGGGGAAAGGGAAGGAGCATCCTTCTTTCGTGTGCTGGTCCTGGCCAAGAAAGGAGGAAGCCTTGAAATGCTTTTTTTTTTTCCTCTGGCCTGTGCAACAAGGATCAATGGACTTTAGGGTGTTCTCAGTGCCCTGTAAATTAAGGATGTAGAAGCAAGTAATAAGCCCTCCTTGCCCATTTTGTTTTTGCAGTGGTCTGCAGCTTCCCCACTTGTCCCTGAGCAGAGCCTGACTCTGTGAGAATCTGGGTGACTTTGCCAATTTTGGATGACTGTGCAGTGGAATATCAACAGCCCCACTGAATTAGAACTGAACTAGAGCTGGGCCACAAAAATTCCTGCTTTGAGAAATTGTGCCTTGTCTTGGTCCATTACTCAGGACAGGTTTAGGTTGTCCTGTTCAGTGATTTCCACTGGTGTTACACTCCTGCAAACCTGCTTCATGCCCTCATGGTGGTGCTTGTATTTTTTTTTTTTTCCAAGATCTGTGATTTTGTTTGTTATTTGGAACCTGCTCTCTGTGTGCATCTGAAAATCTGAAAAAAAAAAAAAAGGACAAAATTATCTCCTGATATAGGAGTTTCTTGCTTTTCTAGTCCTTGTTAGGAGGAAGTGGGAAACCCGGAGGGGAAAACAGTTTTCCCCAAAGCAGTTTTTACATTCCTCTCAGACTTTTACCACNTAAAATTCTTATTTTGACACCGTTGGTGCTGTAAGATCACAGCTTCTGGGGAGTTTTGATGCTGAAAATAGGTGGCTAGGGAACACATGAGAAAGTGTTGTTTGTAAGGCTAACTGCCAGCTAGAAATGGTTTGCCATCTTGCCATTCCAGTGTCTTTTCTGCTTGAAGAGCTCCAGCTCCCTGGGCACCTCCTCTTTATCTGGAACCAAGCAATCCAGAAAACAGCCAAAGGATGATCTTTTACCCTCTAAATCCTTCCTCTCTTCTGGAAATACAGAATACTTCCTTTCTCCTTGGTTGAGTGAGTGAAGACTGAGAGAGGAAGTAGACACAAATGAGATATGAAGTTCCTCCTTTTGTTTCTAATGTTTTATTTTTTTCAGGATAGAAACCACAAACTCCAAGTCCCCAGAAAATAAGGAAAGGGAACAGAGGAATTACATAGGAAGGGAAAAAGGAATTGCTTGGAGAGGACTGCCCCACTTTATGTATTGGGGGTGAGATGCCAGCTGTGTCAATCTTTTTGGCAGAACTTCCCAATTTCAGAGGTAGAAAGGAATTCCTCTCCCTCACGGCTTGAAAAACTGCAAGGTGAAAATAGAAATACAAGTTTATAATTAGATTTTTAAAAATTTCCTTCTGAGTCCTGGCATTCCTGAGGCTGCATGAGCAGTGAGGGGTTTCTGTGAAGGAAAAAAAAAACCAAAGTGAGTAAGAAACTTGGATACTCAAGCAGACAGTGAGCTGTGATGGTGCTAACAGAGAAGCTGTGAAGGAGCACACCAGGGAGGGCATAGAGAATTTAGATTGTGTATCCTGCAGCACAGAGAGCAGATCTGTTAGCTACACATTAATTGGTACAGGAAGGCAATTAGGTGCCAAAAAATGCAAAATGCTGGGCTTGTAAATGCAGTTTTCTGTCCAGAGGTGTGTTTTTGAAAAATCCCTGGCTTGTTCAAACGTTGATGTCATTGATCAGATGTTAGCACCAGGTAATTAAATGATAAAACAGAAAGAGAAAGTCCAATAGAAGCCTTTTTTTTTTCCCCTTAATGATGATGAACTTAACATTCTCAGGAGCTGTTTTCAGGCAGAAGAATTATATTTGATATCTGGTCAATAGTGCATTTGCTTATTAATAGAGTGAATGATTTAAAGTTAAACAAATGACCATTCAGCTATTTATTAGTAGGCATCATAATGCCTGTAGTACTAATATAGTGCTTAATTTATTTTAAAAAGTAACTTTCTCATACTTTGTGATGCTTCCTGGTAGATGTTGCTCTGCTGGGAGAAGGAATGGCAAAAAAAGTAGAAGTGGTTACAGCCCCATCTTTTTATACATTTCCTGCTTGGTGTGCCACAAAATACCCCCTTCTTTAATTTTTTTTTTTTTTTTGGTACTGTACCACCATCCACGTATTGGGGAGGAAAAACCTGATTTTTAGTCTTAAGAAGGGATTTGTAGAGAGGAAGCTGACAGGAGGCAAAAGGCAGCAGGAGTAACAGGGAGGAGGGAAGTGGAAATCTTTTTCAGAGGAGATGCCAGGCTGAGCAGAGCTGTGGCACAAATGTGAGGCTGTTAAAGGAGATCACACCACAGGAGCTAGGTCAGACCAAAAAGCATCATCCTCTCTCTTCTGCCCTGCCCAGCTGAGCCCTGGCTCCCCTCGGTGTCTCTGCTGTGATTTGGGAGCTCCAGGATGGGCTTTCCCCTCCTGCAAGCACCCTGGAAGGAGTTAAGGATGCTTGAGCCCAGCCCCAAGCTCGGTTTCCTGGCTCGTGCTGGTTGTTGCCAAAATGTTAATGTTGTTTTAATGCGTTTTTGTGTTCGTGAATCCATTTTCCAGAGCTGCTGGTTGCACACACTAACCCTTTTTATGTGACTAAAAGCCAGCTGTAGTATCCTTGAAGAATCAAATGCTCTCATAGCTCTGGAAATTGCTCTGGGTGTGCATGCATGTTTATTTGTGCGTCAGCTCTTTTAATCTTTCTGCTGAAAACCTAATATACTGTAACTGGGACGTTTTCAAAAAAGAGAACACTTCAAAACAATTCTAAATATAAATTAAATCCATTTCCAAATGGCTTGTTAAAAAATGCAGATGGTTTGTATTTATTATATCATTTTTTTGTTTTATCACCTTGCAAAATTTTACGGCATAGAATCTTATTTAACGCGAAGGCATTTTAAGCAGCAATATTAGACAGCTGGATGTGCGTCATACTAAGAGATTTTTACAGGATATTAAAGCTGGTTCTGATGTAACCTGGTGTTTTGAGCAGCATAGATTAAGCATTTTCCAATTTTGTAATTTTTTTCCTAAGTAGGTGCCTTTTTTTTTTTTTTTGCCCCTCCCAAAATAGCCTTTTAGCCTTTGATTCCAATTGTTCTCAAGGTGTAAGGAAATTCAGGCCAGACTGATTGAGAAACTGCTCTCTGAGCTTATATGAATAACAAAGAGTGGCCCAGATATTATCTCAGCTGAAATTAGGGGTAATTATACTCTATAGCAAATTATATACATAGTTAAAATAAATAACAAAGCACAGTGTTCATATCCTGGTGATTAATTTTTTTTCCCCCCAAGTTCTGTTTGCCTTTACAATTTTTCCATTGCAATCAACATGAGAATATTGCTGGGTAGCAGCAGCACCTGAATAAGTGCCAGCCTGATTTGTTGTTTTTTTTTCCTTCTCAGCCTCCAACAGGCACAAGCAGGTTTAATGTTAACTCAACTTGAGCTCCTCTGCTGGTTCTCACACCCTCCAGGTCAGAGCTAAATCCCCTATTAATTAAACAGAAATTATATCCGAAATAAATCACTTGGCGCGAGAAACCCACGGTGGAATTTTTTGAAAGATGTTTGCAATAATTAAACATTCTGTGACTGGTGACATTTTAAATAACTCTTAAAATACCAACCTGTGTTGATATTTAAAATAGGCTCTTCAGTGGAAAGGCAGTGATCCCGTTGAGCAAATAAGATAAACCATGTCATCATATAAGAAGGGGAAAAAACCCCACAATCATTCAACAGCAGCAAAAACCTCCCAAATGTTTTCATATGGCAAGAGCCTTAAAAGTGCTTGGAAGTGCAGGTTGGGGGTGATTGTGTCGATGCTTGTGAGGGAAGAGCTGATAAACCTTCAGTATCTGTGCACTCCATCTCTGGTGGTTGAAGGGTGTGGAGCAGGTTTCCTCCCTCATGGTATAGAGGCAGAAGGGATCAGGGATTTTGGCTGGACTTTTAGGGTTTTTGCTATGTGTTTGTCACCTCCTGCACTGCACCTTTCCTCCTGACCTGGCAATTTCAGGGGCATTTTGTGCAATCAAGCAGAAGCCCAAGTATTTCGTCAGTGGCCCCAGGCCATGTGCCACTGATGGGAGCTCACAGCAGAGCTGCTGCACACTTGCACGGGCTTGCCTCACCCTGTGCCCACTGGCTTTGGAAAACAAACAAAATAATACCTCACCACCCCCCAAAAAACCCCCACACAATGGTTCCCTTCTCCCAGAGCACGTGGGGAAAATAAGTAGTGAGTGAATGTGGGAAGAGAGGAGGTGGGGGAATGGTGGTGGAGGAGAGGACACTGTGCACCTTGTTGGTGGCTGGCTGGTCTTTGTGGCCAGCTGGAACTCCTCTGTGCAATGCCTCTGGCAGGCTGCAGAGCTCTGGGTGCCTTGCTGGGTTGGGTGTAGGCAAAAATTGGCTTTTGCACCTCCCTCTTGTGCTCATGGCCTGAGTGGCTGTGGCCACCAGCTGGGAGGAGGCCATGCCCTCTGCAGACCTAGGGACCCCTCCAGGCCTGTCCTTCCCCTGCCCTGGTCTCTGTGAGGTCCTGCAGTCTCAGAGCAGGCAGGGATGCTCCTAACTCACTTAACTTGAAGTGCAAAACCAAGATGGGGATAAGAACAATCTTCCTGTGGGAAGTGCAGGCATCTCCCACTGCTCTGCTGTACTTGGATTAAAGGTGCAATGGGCTATGTGGAAGCAGGTTGTATCTATACAGTGACTGAAGGCTGCCACACAGTACAGCTGTGCTCCAATTTCCTCGAGATGTCTCATGTCCGAGTCTTTTCCAATCCAAATTGCCACTGCTGCACGTTCTCTTAGCTGCCTGGTGCTCTCCATCCAGGTGGACCATGCCCTTCAGTGTAATCTCTGCCTAGAAAAGCACCCTGTGTGCAGCCCAACCTACTTTCTCAAGGAAAAGTCAGGAAATCCCATTTGTCTTGGTTTAGTTGTATTTTTTTTCAAACTGCATTTTACATTCCACCTGGATTTTATAGCAGGCAATTTCAGTGAGAGGCACAGGAACCAGGAGATTTGGCATGTCTTTACTTGAGGAAAAATTGTCTTTCCTACTGCTGCAGCAGTCTGGCTCCATGTCTGGAGCTTCCTGGTGTTTTGCTGGAGCTTTTCCCCTGGCTGCTTGCAGGGAGTGCAGCCGAGGAGGGTGCATGGCCAAGGAAGCTGGGCAGCATTTGGAACAGCTGGGTGGCAGCTCAGACCAATGGCTCGTACCTGCAGGTTGGATTTATTTTTGGGAAAACACAGCTATTCTACTACCAAAACCATGGCTTTGCCAGCCTAATCCTGTTTTCTCCTTGAAGGATTAGTTTCTAAGTTTGGCAGAAATCTTTCTGGGGGAAGAAGAGGAGGAGTAAGCAAACACAACTGTCACTTGGAACAAGAATTAAGAAGATGAAATGTGAAGAAATGCTGACTTAGACTGATCGAATCGCCAAACCATAGCTCAGGGATGTGAGCTATGAAGCCGAGGCTTGGACTACAGAAAACACCTGGACAGGTAAAACACAACAGCTCCTCTCTGTGCTGGTCAATGCATGTCCTCCTCCTGGTTTAAGGCCTGGAGATCTGACTGTGGTCATCTTTTGTGGCTGAGGTTACAACAGTGCTCGACAGCTGTGGCACCACTGCTCCGAGTCTCTGATGGTCTGGGAGGCTTTTCAGGGCTCTGCCACCCACACTGAAACCCAGTCGTGGTTCTGCTCCTGCCAGGGAAGGTGGGCTGGGGACACTCAGTCCCCTGCACCTACCAAAGCTGTTCCTTACTGTTCAGTAATTGGCACCGGCAGGTATAAATTATTGCTCGTCCCGTTCGCCTGATGCTTTTAGGTGGGGATTGAGAGCTGTACGCCGAGTAGTTGATTACTCGTGATGGATTATTCGGGAAGCTCTGGTCAGGATTGCGCTGTGGGCAGCGCCGGCTGCGTGACGGCGGAGCCGGGGCTCGAACCCGCGGCCCCCGCGCCGGGACTGTGCTGCGGGTGGCCGGCAGAGGGCGCCGGGCCCCCAGGCACGGGGGGAGCGCAGCGGGGCTGCCCCGCGGCCGGAGAGCCCCGGGACACCGCCCCATGGAAAAATAATGGAAAGGGCTGTGGGGGGGTGTGTGTGGAGAGAATAAAATAACATTTTAAAATATCTAGGGGGGGAAAAAAAGAAAATCCCGTTTGTAGCCAGATAAAATTTTGTCCCCCGGCGCGGCGAGGGCTGCCTGCGTGGGCTGGGGGTGCACAAAGCCATCCTTTGTGGATGCTCACAAGGATGTTGTGGATGTTCGGCACGCAGGGAGCGCTCGCCGTCCTGTCTATTCGTTGGACCGGGTTTTTGGCGCTTTAAACTTGTGCGGAGTCGTGTACGAATCAATTGGGAACGGGGAAAGCATCACTTCCCTTATGCATCCGTCTCTCCTGCCTTACCCGTTTTCCAGCTGGGAAGGCTGGCTGGCAGGCAGACGGCTTCGGAGGTGGCTGCCAATGCTGATTCATGGCCCAGCCCACAAAGGATATTAATATGGTACCGTAAGAACATTTCCCCCTCCAAGACAATGAATGTGTAGTTTCTGTGATGCAAGTGGAGGTCAGCCTGATGCTGCTCTCTTGCCAGTAAGTTATACAATAAGTTTATAAGTGTACTTGTTGGACAGAGCCAAAACCTCAGAACTGCCTCCAGAGCCAGTTTTTTACCCCATTTGGTTTACTGTGAGCCCCTGGTTTTTGGCCAGCTATAGTCATACTATAAATTAATTTCATTCTGCAGTTTTAGAAGGCACTGTAAGGTTTAAGAATATTTTTTCCAGTTGTCACGTTTCTAAATATGCTGTCTTTTATTTTTGCCATATTCAACGCCAAAAAGCACAGCTTAGGAATGTAGTAGGAACATAGGAATTGCCACAACAGTCCATCTTGTCAGTCTCCTGTCTCTGTCGGCTGCTGGTGCCACATGCAAATTCTTGAAGCAACTACGTAAAAGAAGTTGGTCTAAAATAAAAAATACTGAGATGTGTGTGGCAGGAGGGTAAGAAAATAAGAGTTGCAGGAGAGACTGGGCAGAAAGCCTTTTTATTTATTTTGTTTATTAGTTAATTCCATCTCCTTACAGATTTGTTTTATAGGACTTTAAGCCGATTTTGATTTTTCTGTCCTTTGCTTACTAGCCCTCGACTGTGCCACACATGAGAGGTAGCAAAGCAGAGCAGGGAGCTCCTTACTTTCTGTTTCAGGAGAAGGGAGCTCACTGTCTCTGTTGGCAGGGGATGCAAAAGGCTGCAAAAGATGCCAATGATTTGCCAAACATCATCAGAAGATGCAGCGAATGCCTTGTGCAGCACAGTGCTGGGAAGCAGCATATGCTGAATATATTTACAGCAAGTTCACCTAGCCTGTCTAATGGCTAGCTGTTGTTTGAAGTGCTTGCATGAAAGCACAGCGCCGTTTGAGTGCTGGAAAATTCAGTGGTACAAGGGAGTTATTTAGTTGATGCCCTTGAGATTAATCACAGGCTCGGTAACGTAACTCCAGAGCAGTCTCTGCTCAGCTGAGCAGCCAGGGGCTGGGCACTTTGCAAAAATCGTAATGCCAGATATTCTTGCTGTGGAGTGGAATCCCCAGTTTCCCAAGTGCAGGCAGCAGAGCAGCAGGATCTGCTCCCTGCCTGGGTTAATCCCCTGGAAAAGGGTGTTCCCTATCACCCCCGGGAGCCTGCTGGGCTCCAGTGGTGGCACAGGAGGGAGAGAGCTGGAGCAGGTACAAATCCCAGGGATGCTGCTGTGAGGGGTGAATGTCCCTGCTGGTGTTTGTGGGATCATTTTCCTGCTGCAAATGGGAGTGAAAAATCCTCCAGGTGCTGGGTGTCGGGGATTGGGGGCTGATCTTTTAGCGGGATCGAGGGGGCTCGCACGGCGTTTCCCGATGCTCTCGGGTGCTGGAAGCTTACTGGAGACCTCAGCTGAGCATTCGGTGTGAAAGAATACAGAAAATGCAGTGGATCAGAAGAGGCTGGTGTATAAAAGTTGCTAACCTCACGATGGATCATATTCATGAAGGATTTTTAGGGATCAACGTATTCCTCGCTCGAGAATCTTTCCATCCTCACTGATAAGTGTACTGGATGAAGGACATCATTAATTTAAATGAATGTCTTGTGCTTATGTCTGAAGCTTATCCTCGTTCACTGGCAAGGAAAAGAAATGCTTTTTTCTTCTCTTTATTGCAGCTCTGTGTCCACCAACATACAAGGAGAGATTTTTTTTTGTTCTCCCCCATCACGTCCCCCCAAAATGTCGCCCTAAATGATCAAGAGAAAAAATAAAAAGGACATTGCACACACATAAAATATGTAATTAAAATGATGAATTATTGTAAGATAGAATATTAGCCTTTTGACATTTTAATCTGAGCAGGAGAGAGTGAGAGAGTGCATTTGGAGCCGCTCAATTAAATTTAGAATTTTTTCCCCTCCATTGTTATGAATAAATAGAAAGATTCTGTAGCAGTCTGCGGAATTATTAATTGCAAGTACTGTAGAAGGTGCATGCACCGTATCATGAAATGGAGTATCATTGTTAGTGACTATATTTCTTGGTAATTAAGGCCCAGACTAATGATGCAAGTTTTCTTCAGCATGATTTTCATCTGATTATGAGGCTGCTTCATTAAGAGCACTCAGACTAACGAGCTGTAGCTGTAATAAAGTAATTTTCTGTCTTGTGCTCTGATTGATAAAGAGTTTCTATAGCTAAAAGGAATTGAAAATATAATTATAATTAGAAATGGTTGAATAAAGTTATTACAGGATTGCTGAAGGGTAGTGCAATTGACACCATAATGTTTTTTGGAAGTGTGCATCTTAAAATTAGACTTTATAAAAGGAAGGGGGAAAAAAAAACAACCCACAACCCCAAACCCTCTGTGCTAATAAATGGGCAGAATGTTGCTGTTTCCATAAAATGAACTGTTAGATTAAAGTAAAATGAGGTTTTCCCACATTGTTCAGAACAAGAAAAACATATGCAGGAAGAATGCTGTTGCCTTTCTTCCCAGCATTCCTCTTAAGTGAAGTAAAGCTTATGAAAGTGCTTTTTACTCCATTTATAAAAATTTTTCATGCTGCCATATGTTGCAAAAAAGATCTTTTTGATTAAGCTGATGTGTGTTGAAGCATACAGTATAATTTCGGTGTTTTCCTTTAAAAACGTGCAAAGAGTTATGTGAGTTTTTCTATGTATTAGCATACAGTAACTAGTGGGTTTTTAATACATGGTTTTGAACAGACAGGCTTTCCTTTCTTTCAGTCTTTTTTTTTTTTTTAAATCCTCCTTGCATTGGACAATATCAAAATATAACTGGGTCAAATACAAGGTCTTTCTTTTTTTTCTCTAGGGGAAGCAAATCAACTTTTTAGCTCAGAAACCTTATTCTTTTTTATGATGTTCATATTATAAACAGCACAAACTCTGTTAGGGCAATCCTTTGTGCGTATGTCATGGGATATATATGCTGTATTGATAGAAAAAACTATAATAAGGGTTTTATTTAGAATTAGCTGGTGCACTTTAGTACTCAGAAGTTGTTTGACTTATTTAATTTGGAGGCTTTCTGTATTGCTCTATCTCCCTCTTTGGAAGTCATGCATATATTTTAAGGCTACAGTTATGCACATTTGGTTATGTAAATCTGTCCCATGCAGACTCCAAGGAACTTTATTGTATTGGATTGAAACAAACAGTAGATCATCTAGAGGTATATTTATGCTAATTGACTTAAAGCCAGCATTTTGCATTGATTGCTCAGTCATAATGCTTTTTGGAAGATTTTTAGAATTTTTGAAAATCATTCTTAACACATTATATAGTGATAAAAGTGTGTTATTGGAATACCATTAGCAGGAATAAAAAAAGGGCAGAATTTTATTGGTTGTTCATTGAAAATGTTAGCTGTGATTAGTTACATAATCCTACATTAACCTGTAAATTAAAATTCCTTGGTGCAATTTGATGGCTGATTTAATTTTGTCTTTCTTTGTTTGCCGCAGGCTAATTCCATTATGAATTCTTTATACAGCCTTTTCCCTCAATGATTAGCAGCTTCTACTCAAGTTCTGATTACTATTGTACACTTAGCACTACATAAAGCTGGGGATTAATATTCCCCTGAAGAATTGTTGCTATGGATCTGCTCTATTCCTTCTAAGAGATGTTTCTGCAGCTTCAATTGTCCATAAATTATGATCTCTAGTGAATTATCAGTGGGAGTGAACTAAGCTTAACAAGCTGAAGAGAGCACTCTAGTTCTGAAAGAAAAAGGGAGAGAGAGATAAAAAGATTCTCAATTATTAATTGCAAGGTTTCCATAATACAGAAGTGGTGATACTTCCCCTATCTTCATTCTTGTGAGCATGTAAGAAATCAGGGTGAGTCAGAAATACTGAATTCCTAACCCCCTCCAGCACTTCAGAGATAAAACCTACAGGAGATTCTTAATTATGTGGAGACAGAGGTGGGAAAACCAGCCCTGTCATCCTGGGTTTTAAGTCTGTATTTTGGCTCTTCTCATTTCTGTTTCACCATCTCTGTCCTCCTGGAGCTGTTCTCAGTCTGTCCATAGCACTGTTGGTATCCTGGTTCAACTGCCTTTAAAATATAGCTGGGATTAATAGGGGATTTAATTGCAGATGTCTGAGGAGCTTTCATATTTGGAGAGGTTTTATTAAGAGACAGCTATTCCAGTTCAAGTTTGTGAGCACTTTGCCATGCTCCCATCTGTTCCCCTTTGTTAGGGCTTGAAAGTCATATTTTTCCCACTGATTCATGGCTGTTTTCCTTCTCCCTTGAAAAATCTGTCTTGAAGGCTGCACTGCAGCGTTCTTCTTTCTGGCTGGGTATGTTCAATTTTCCTGTTTTAGGTGAGCATGTCCTTCTGCCTTCCAGCCCTCATGCATTGTGGTACACTTCCTGTGGAGGTAAATCATATTTAGTTACACACAGTGTTGGGGCCTCTGTAACTCTAGGAGTTGCTGTACTTTCTTGAGACCTGACAACCTCCCCTAACCCAATGGAGTAGGCTAGGTGCTGGAGCTGACAGTGTTTCAGACCTATTCTAAGGGAAAAATAAACAACTTTTAACATGTGGCTAATAGAAGGTGTTTTTTCACCTCCCTTTTCAAAGCTCCGCTTGATAACATTCAGCAAATTCTGTATATATTTTAAATTAAAACCAGCAGCTGAGTCCAGCTGGTGTTTTGTGCTTGGAGCTAGTGACAGAAAGAACAAAGGTGACGTAGTTAGGTCACTGGATCTGAATTCTCTGGTCTGCTTAGTCCATTTTGTGCTGCCTACTGAAACTGTTGGAGAAGCTCATCAAACAATTCACTGTGGAACCACAGTGTTGCCTCTTGTCCCAGCCTGTGGCACAACCAACAGGATATGGAGTACACAGAGGAGCTCTGACTATCCCCAAGTGCTAGAGAAAGGCTAGGAAAATTGATGAGTACTTAGGGTGGTCCCTGCAGAAGGGCAAAATAATTGATTTTTTAAAATTTGTTTCCTTCTCACCTGTGTGTTCTCTGCAGTATTCAAAAACTCAGTGTAATGGACAATTTGACCTTAGAGCTTCCGTTCTGTCATGTTGGAACTAACAGACTATTCTTGAGGAAGCTGTTCTTTTTCTTCCCAAGCCACTCTCTTGTCTTCATAGCCTCCTTTTTCAGTGCCATCCTCAGTTTAGTAGAGAGCTGTTGAAATTTCACCCCTTTTGCTAGGATTTTCACCTGCCCAGTGTTGCTTGGGTGTTTTATTTGCCTACTGTGTCCCCTTCATGATTTTAAATTTGCTATGTCTCCTTTAGATAGCTATTTTCCACCCTGCCTTCCTGCTCTGGGTGTCTCCTCCTGTGGTCAGGAACTGGTTTTCCTTCTTTGCTCCTTCCCCCTTCTGTTGGACTCATTTCCAGCTGTGGCAATCAGAACCCTCTGCAGTCCTCCAGACGTGGATGTGTTGGGAGTTTGTCATAATAATTTCATGATTACAATCAATCAACTAATTTTCTTGAGTTTATTGGCACTTTATTGCCCAGTCACCTAGTGCTGAACCAGTCCTTGTGGGCTTTGGGTGGGGTAGTCCTAATATTTGCCCTCATGTGCAGACAATGATTATTTCTGTTAGTCTTTCTGCGTTGACAGTGAAGGCAAAAGAATGACTGTAAAAAGTTCCTTTGTGAGTGTTTGTCATTCCTGTTAATTGATGCTAAGGTTGTCCTAGTAAGGGTCTTAGCTTAAGCCTCAGGCACAATCATGTCAGTGAGTTGCTGACATCTCACTAGGCTGTGGTGGCCATTGCTTTTTTAATTTTTCTTTAATTTGGCAATGGAAATCATCATTCTCCTGACTTCTCTGTTTTCCAGCTGAGATCCTAGCTCTAGGATCATCTTTAGCATGCACCTTTACACATCACTGATCAAATATCAAGGAAATTAAACACAAATTGCTCTTGCTCATTTTTTGAGGTTGGGTCTAGCTGTGACTGAAGCTTTGCTTCAGTTTGAATTCAGTAAGATTTTTACTATGATCCAGATCAGTGGAATAGGTGAAATCTTGGTCTGAGCTTGTTTTCAGTTCAAGTTTATTTCTCTAGCAGGGATAAACCCCTCAAGTTCTCTGCTCAGTCCTCTCCAGCCATCTCCATTTGAGTGCCTGATGTCTCTGCAATGTTATTACTGCCTCTCTCCTCTCCCTGAAGTGCTGGCTTCTCTCTCTCTCTGCTGCATTCAACTGGACTAAAAGTGGTGAGAGAGGGCAGCAGAGATCCTTTTTAATAGTGTATCTGCCTCAGCTATGAAAAGGAGAGCTCCTAGAGCAGAGAGGTGTTTGTAGCAGCCTGGTGCAGGGCTGAGGATGATGCCAGTGGAATTCCAAGGGAGGAAGCACAAGGCAGAGATGCTCATGTGTGCCTGTGAAGCCAAGCCAGCACAAAGTCCTGAACAGATCAAAAGCCTGAATAGATTCCTGTAAAAAGGGAAGGTCTCAGAATTGTACTGATGGTAGGGCAAATGGGATGCAGCCCCAGAATGCCCTCAACGTTCAGCTCTAAATGTGTGTACCTATTCTAGAGGTGTGCCAAGCCAAACTGAGCACTGAAAATGATGTTCAGTGATCTTTTCCAACCCAAAAAGTGCTCTGAGTGTGAAGGTAAGGCTGACCTAAAAGAGGGGGAAATGTGAGTAATGATGGAGAGAAAGCAGTGAATCCCCTTGACTCATTTCCAGGGGCTCTCCTCCAATTCCATGGGATACAGAATCCATTAAAAATCGGGCTGGAAGGTGTCCCTTGTGTGTGTGTGTGGAGTTACAGCCTCTGGGTAGAATGGCTGGGTGCTTTCCTGTGGCATGTTTGCCCAACCCACTCTGAGGGGCACTCAGTGATGGAGGTTATGTAGCTGCTCTTTCTTTTCTGGCAGTTCTTTATGGTGTTTTGTGGGGTTTGCTGTAGTCTTTACCTTTAACAGGTGTGTCTTGATCCCCCCAGAAACTTCATCCCATTGCTGCTCAGCTCCATGCACTCTTGAAGAGGGTGCAGTGTTCCCCACTGACACTGCAGAGAGCAGGGGAGTTGTTCTGTGTGTTTTGCAGGCTGCAGACCCCGTTTATATAGTCTAGAATTTTGTTTTTTCTTTTCTCACCAGCAGAGCCATGTTGACTCTGATCCAGTAACCCCTAAACATGTTTCTGGAGAGCTGCTTGCTTCCTGTGCTTGAGCAGTTAAAGCTCCATCACTTTGTTCTGGTCCTGGTTTAATTTTGCCTTGTTTTTCTGTCTGTTCCTGTGATTTATCCAAAGCATTTGAACCCTCTTCATTCAGCTCTCTGCTGCTGTGAAATGTGCTAGACTTTGTACAAATGAATTTTTGCTCTTTCTTGATTTTTAAACTGGGCTGTCAAATCATAATTATTATTCTTATACCATGAACAGCTGACATATGTTGCTCTGTATGTCCCATTGTCCGTGTAAACTTAAAGGAAAATTTTTTCTCCTTTGTTGATGGCTTTACCTCTTCCTGTGGGAAAGAAACCTGGAATTTTACATCCAGAGGGCAATTTTTTCACATTTAAACCATCTTGCCTAATTTGCTGTTTTATTTGTTTCTAAGTCAGATCATAATGACAGTGTAGCTTTTTTCATTAGGGGTGAATCTTCCTGTCAGACAATTCATATGACAGTGAAAAGTGACTCCCTAGAAAACTTCATCCACATCCTTGATTGTCTTTCTCAGACATTTTTGACTCTAGAGATTCACTTCATCTCCAGTTCCCTCCTGTCCACTTTCTAGCAATGCCAATACTTTCTGAGAGATCTACGTGGCAGAGGCACTCCTTGCAAGTTTCTGGTTGAGCACCAAAAATATTTAAGTAATGTGACACAAGAATTTTGGAGGAATCATTTCACATCTCCCTCAGAAGTTAAGGCTTCATTAAACATCTCAGCTCCCAAGGAAAGGAACAGGTTTGCTCTGCTGAAGAGCAGTAATAGAGACAAGAAAATGAGAGGATACAGGCAGCCCAGACAAGATTTACAGAGTGTTGTAGAAATAAATACACTGCCAACAGCTTGTCACATGCTCCATTCACGCATTTACTGAACTCTGCAGAAATAGATGTGTTTAATCAAAGAACTGGAACTTTTTAAGATCTGTTGGCAAGTGCACCTCTGCCAGATTTGTTTTCTGGACATAAAGCTACGTCTGTAGCAGGGTGGAAAATATTCCTTGGTTTAAAGATTTACAGTAAGGATGAATTTACCAGCCAGGTAGATATTACACCACATTTTCACATGCATAATCCAAAGATTATATGTCTGAAAATGAAGCTTCTAAACTTTGTTTCTGAAATTTTGTGGACCTTACTAATGACCTATTTGACATAGAGATGTTTAGTCCTACTGTGTCTCTTTCTCCATGGATGGTTTAACCCAAAGGTGAGGAATTATTTTTGTGGACTAGGGCTTTTAAATGAGAGTGATTTGGAGTGCATGAAAATACGATAATTCTCGTTATTGCCTTTCCTTTATTTTTACATTCTGTATCTCCCACACCTCTCTGCAGCAGCTGTGATGACCAAAGACCTAAATTCTGATTGCTGTGGACTTGGTGCTAACTTTCCATGATGAAAATAGGCTCAGGTCTAAAAGTCCTATATGAATATTTGCAGTTCCTGTTAACCTCAGCAGTGTGTAGCACACATTAAAATTACTTCTGGGACCTTCACCATCTTTCCTATTAAATTGCTTACCTATAATCTGGTGTAATGGCTGCTTATTAAATGTTAATATCCTCTGATCCTTTTTACTGGGTATTGTTCACCATCTATTATCTTTCTCCAGTTTCAAGCTTTCTGTCCCTGTATTTTCATATTTAAAGGTAAACCAAGTAATGATAAAAATAAAAAACACTGTATTTCTTCAGAGCAAAGGTTCAGCAAATCCAGCATCCTGTAATGTAAATGGATGCTTGGAGAAGATTAAGTGTGCAAGTGTTAAGATTAATGTGTCCTTACCAATACTCTCCTAATCCTCTAGTACTTTCCAATCTAGGCATTTCCTGATCAATGTGTGCTATGTACAAACAGAGTTTTCATCTTGAACCACTGGAAATATCATGTAGTCCCACCATCCTTTGCTAAGGACTTGTCCAGGTGGCTCTTTGTACAAGAGAGGTGTTGGACCTCCTTTGGTGTTTTTTGAGTTTTTCTTCCACAACTTTATTTGATGATCCTTTGCTCTAGTATTGGAAGGTTCTGTCCTCTTGAGGTTATGTGCAGTTGTTCAGCCTCTTACCACATCCAAAATAATTTATCCTGTGGGATTGAAGTGTCACAGCCTGTTTTGTTCTGCACAGAAATTTTGTTCCATGTGCACATGTGTGTGTGGATGAAACCTGACTTTTCTGGGGTGGATGGCAGATGACTGAGCCGTGTACAAAGGCAAAGGAGGTGGCTCAATCCAAGTTTCATTCATTCTCATGTGTGTCCACCCCAAGCAACTGGGATTAGTGAAGTGTTTCTTGTTCTTTCCCTCAACATCATGGTAGGGTTTGTTGTTGACCAGTTCTCCTGCAGAGAAGCTGAGTGTTTTGTTTCTGTCGTGTTCCTGCTCTGAGCTGGCATAGAGGAATGAATTGTGGACAGTCAGCTCTTGGGCTGATATAAATCAGCACAGCCCTGCTGATTTCAGAAAAGCAGTACAGCTGGCTTAGCCAAGCCTTTTGATGTGTATGGGAACTGCTTAGTTTCCTATCATAAAAGTGGTTAAGTGTGTGCCTGACTTCAAGCATCTTCCAAAGAACGGTGCTGAAAAGGAGTTGGTGCAACAAACCTTCTCCACAATACTATATTCCTCCTCTGATGTCTCAGTATATGCAGTAGTCAAAATGTTTGCACATGGGTTATTATTATCATAACCCCCAGTGAACTTGTCTCCCCAGCAGGAGCTCAGATATACAAGATAAAGTTAATTGGGCTCCCTTTCAAATGGAGAATTCAGACCTCCTTCCGGCTTTTCAGGTACAGGAACGTGTTTTGGACTGCTGTTATCTCTCCCTTCTCCCTTGAGCTATGCTAATTCAAGTACTCTAAGCTGATAAACATTATTCTAACATTGGTAACACTTGTATAAACTCTGGTGCCGTTCCCTTCTTAACACCTCCCACTTCCTTGCATCCGTGTAAATTCTTTGCCCCAGCATGGTGCACAAAGGTCCGATAGGGATCGTGTAACACTCCCGATACAATGAACGCTTTCTTTCCATCTTTGCTGGACTCTGGAACTCTTGTGCTTTCCCTCTGTTCAGCGCTGAAACCCAGGCCAGCTTGCCAGTGATTTATTGGGTATTCAGGGTTTCCAGTGATTTACATTTTCCATCTTCCCTTGAAGGCATTTGTGCTGCTTCAGGAGGATGTGGTGTTTGGCTTTAATATAAAATATTCTTTGCAATGATTTTACTTCTGAATTCAATAGTCTTACCTTCTTTGTAGGAGTTTTAAAAGCAGTACTACTTGCTGGATTTGGGCTTGACAAAGAAACTTTCCTTCTATTTGCAAGCATATAAAAAATGTAATGGTTTTGGTTTGGTTTTTCTTTGCTCTGGAAAGAGAGGAAGAAGTCTTGGTTTGACAGACCTCAGTGAATTCATTTGGAGTATAAAATTAAGCCCATCTTTTCACAGTATTCATCTAATTGGAAGATGCTCTTCTCTGCTCAAGGTTTAGCCAACAAGTAGAACTCTTCCTTTCCATACATAATCAATAGTGAGTGCTCAGCCTTTCTATTTGGGAGCATTTCTGGGAATATTTATGAAGACATTGCGTCCTTTGGTTAAAAAGTAAGATCAGATAATTCCTTTCTCTCCCCCGCCCCCTGTTAATTTCCAGGTCAGTTGAATGAAAGTTGCCATTTGAATCCTTGTTTTAAGGGATTCACTAGCAAATTCTGAGTTTTATCTTTTATCTTGTCTGATGCTTCAGGCACTGAACTGCCCCAAGTAAACTCCCCACCCTAAGAACCTTCCCTACCTTCCTAGGACCATAAATCAGAGCTTCCCACTGCAGCAATTAAAATCATTTTGGTTTTCCAGGTAGCTGTGTGTCAACAGGACACACCTGCTTGGAAGGTCCAGCTGAGCCCAGCATTTTTATCTGCTGGGGAAGTAAGGTGGGCTGCAGGACACGTGACAGGCTGGGCTTCCCCTTCCCTTCTGCTGAGCTGCGCCTTGCCTGCTGCAGGCACACCTGGAGAATGATTTATCCGTCCCCTGAGAGCACAGGAGACCAAAAATGGTCACAGCACAACACAAGCTGGGACCCTCCCAAGATGCTGGCAGCCTCATGGAGCTGGCTGTCCTCCCAAGGTTTTTTTTCCTTTTTTCCCTGAAATCTCCCAAGCACAAATTGGTTGGGCTCTGCTCCAGGTATGAAGTCACATCTTTCAGGTGTGACAGCTACTGCCATGGCTAGGACAGACTGTAAGGCCAAGTTAGCTGCTGCTGAGCCTCATCTTGCACTCCAGAGTGGCTCAGTCTCTTTTTTTTTCTGTTGTACTGCTGGTGGACTAGTGAACATGGGGTAGAGGGGGTAGCAGCAGAAGGAACACAGGGAGAAGGTGGAAGTTAGTACCATGGAGCAGTGCTGTTCCACAGTAGCATTTGCTTTTATTGTAAATAAAACCATGAATAAAACCAGAGGAGAACATGATTCTTCCTCTGTGATGCTTCACCTGCTGCAGTCCCACTGGCTTTCTCCAGCCTCGTGGCTAAAGCAGATGGAAAATTCTCTTGGAGTGTCATGTCAGTTTGTTTTATTTAGCTCTAACATCCTTGGGCCCAAAGTGAATATCTAAAATCCATCAGACAGGATCACTTGTGATATCTTTGAATAAAGCTGTTGAACTTAAGCTCCTGTAAAACCTATAAAGCAGTTTGTCTTTCTTTTAATATCATTGTTGCATGCTGTAATTTAAATTGCAATGTTCTTTCTTGTGAAGCTTTTAAGGATTACTTCTTGAAAGGTGTTGGAAAGGTGAGAATGGCAATTAAATCTTATCTCAAGTGTGATTTTATGGTTATATTGTACTATTCCCCAGAAGTATGGGTTTGAAATTGTTTTGGGCTCTGAGTGAATCTCTGGGGCATAACGGAGAAGAAAGTGCTAAAACATGACTCTTTAGTCCAATTATTTTTATGTCTGCATTGGAATGAATTTTCAGCTTCTGGAACTTGTTTGATCATTTCACTAGTGTCATTAAGTAATTATGGTAAAAGAAATAGTCCTCTCCTTAAATATGCTGTGTTTGTCACAAATTGTTGGAAACTAGAGAGGTGAAAAGATTGTCTGAATTCCTAGAACCAAAACTGTGTGTGTGCTCAAATGCAGACTTGCACAGGCATTTGAAATGTCCCATGCAGTGACTTCAGTCCTCAGCATGGCTTATTCTTTCTTGGTGTTCCAGTTAAAATTATTTTATTTTTCAGGCAAGATTATTCTCAGCTATCCCAAAAGAGAAGTGGAAATTCAGTTTTGTGGTTATTGAAATTATTTGCAAGTCTGGATGAAATTCAAATGTTAGTTTGGGCTGAGTAAAAGGACAAAATCTCAGGAAAGTGTAAAGAAAATGTTTTAATATTGATCAAAAGGAAATTTTACTTTCTTTTAATAACATTTCTCATTCTTAAAGAATATATATTTTTAAAAAATACTTTTGGTGCAATATGACACTTCCATTATACCCCCAGACAGACTTTCTTATTTATTCACTTTTTGCTGAGAAAAAAAAATTTGGTTTCTGGTCATCCTGAGCCTACACATTTTAAACTTTTCTTTCATATTCATGTGGCTGCAGTTAAATCTGCAGGATTAGATCATGGGGATAATTGAATGAAAGAGAGAGTTGGGGGACGTTGCCTCTGCAGAAGCTTCTCACAGCATGGAGCTTCCTCCAGATAAAGCACTTTGTTACCTCATGCCTGCAAGCAGCTGGACCTTGAGCCAAGCCTGCCTTGGAGCCCATCCACCCTGTGGTCCTGACAGTGTCACTCCTTTGTGGGTGACCTCCTCAAACTGGAGTCAACACTCATGACCAAGCTTGAGTTTTTTTTTTTTTTTTTTTTTTTTTTTTTTTTTTTTTTTTTTTTTTTTTTTTTTTTTTTTTCCTGTGTGCAGTCTGCGGGGGCAGCTTAAAAGCTGAGGTTAAAAGGATAACTGAGCCCAGCAAATGCACCTGCAGCTCTTGGGCAGAATGAGACTTTTGTAGGGGAATTGCCAACAGGGGATGCTCTGCCTTGCTGTCCAGGAACTGTCCAGGAACTAGCAAAGATGGATGTAAATCTCAGTGATCCCAGGAATGAGCAGACCCTACTGGTTTCAGAGCTTACTGGTCTGTCAGAACTTACTGGTTTCAGACTCAGCCCTGGGTGTCATTCCTCTGAGAGCTGCAGGAAAAACTTGGCGTTTTGGAATGATTCTGGTTGCACATTTTGGAAGGGTGTAGTGTATGTACCTGCCTGTGAGCTCTGCCTGAACAGGTCCCAGGTAGGAGCACGTTTGGAGAGGCAAAACCCCAGGAATTATTCCTACACTGTTAAGCATGATATGCACAAAGAACAGGAAGCAAACAGAATGTTTCTTCTAATAATATTTAAGCCTGCATAATATTATGTTTTCATCAAAAGCTCACGTGGAATGTAATTTATTTTAACTTTTTTCCTTTTCTTCTTTGTGTTTTAGATGGTTCCAAGAGTATACTTACTGTCAAAGTGCTTTACAAATCTAGGGGGTTTTAAATTATTTTTTTTCGAGAGGGCTTTTTGAAATTTTGTGCGGCTAACTCGTATTTTTTAAAACTTCATCATGAAATCTAGGTCTAGACAGAGGTTGATTTTTGTAGAAGTCAGGCCATATTTCTTTTTCCTCCTTTGCAATCTCACAATTGAATGACTTCTCCCTGACATTAACGGGAGTTACACATTAATAAGGAGAAAAGAGCACATTCCCACCCTCTTGCTTTAAAATGTATCCAGGAGATAATATGAAAGGCTTTACAGCCCTAATGATTTTTTTCTTTTTTTCTCCCCCTAATGTTTATTTTAAAAAGTGTTCCTCTGCAGGGGGTTGATCCAAAGCCCATTGAAGTCAGTGGGAATTTTTCCATAGAATTCAATGAAGTTTGGATCTGGTCCTTAGATAGCTCCAGGAGGTAGCCTGCTCATTTTTTGCAGCTGTCCTTGGGGGTGTTGGAGGAGAGCTGCTGCACTGGCAAGTCCATTCAGTTTGGAGCATGCTATTGATTATAAAGCATAACTCCTGCAAAATTTCAGCTGGAAGGGAGTGGGAGGTTCCACATAATAATCAATAGCACAATATGAGACCATATCAAGGAATTGGCTTTTTAACAAACACTTTTAAAACAACAAAGGAGAATGAGATGGTTTTCATTTAAAGGGCAAACTCCCCTTTATTCTTGGAATTCCAGGCAGATTAGCCCTGGTATGTCCTCAAATGCTGCACTGAACACATTCATGATGCTTTGTGTTCTCTTTGCAGAAGCAGCACATGGAATACTTTACTTTTTCAACGTGCTGGTTAAGTTGCACCTTCTTGTTTGCTTTGTAAAGCTGCTCAGTACCTTGTGAGTGAGAGAGACTCAGGCAAAAACCAGAAGCAAGGTAGCTCAGAGGGAAGCAAACTGAAGAAGGTGATGAACCTGCACAGTATCTGCTTCTTCCAGTTCTACGTTTTCCCACTGTCTAGTGGCATGAGAGCCCCCTGAAGCTCTATTTTCATATCTGTACCACTGCTTGTCTGTTCAGTGGTCCCCTAAGTGTGCCTTAGCAGGGAGATTCACAAGGCATGTGTACTGTTAGAGTATATTAAGGTAAAAATCCTAATTCAGACCCAATGTTAATCTTGAAAGAGAAGGTCAGGCTCATTCTGTGGAAAATTCCGTGGATTTTTGCCTAATAGGTGCTGCTCAAGTTCAGCCCCAGGTATGTAGCTGAGGGTAGAGGATGGAGGACCTCTTTGTAGAAATGTATCCTTGCCTCTTATCCCAAGTGTTGGTTGTGGTGCCATTGATGCTAAAACTATAATTAGGCAAATGCTGTGGTGATTCCATCCAACCCAGGGTGGGAAAAACCCCCTTGTTTTTCTGTGCACTGCTTGTTTTGCATTGAGACACAATCACACAGGGCCATGGATCTTTTCCCTTTTCCACTACTGATGAAAATATGTAACCAAGGCCCCCAAACATCTGGATCCTGATGTTAAGGTGATACTGGAATCTGAGGCTAAACAGGAGTTGAAGGCAAATACTTACTGGTGATATTCTTCTCAAAATCAGTTATATAAAACACAATAGTCAGGCAAGGCCATGGTGCAGCTGCCTGCCTGGGGGAGCAAGAGATAGTCTGTGAGCAAACATTTCCTGCACAGGTTCTCCTAGCCCACACCAGATTGTTGTGAAGGGGTTTTCTGAAGTGCTAGCTGTCATTTAAAACTCGCCAGTGGGGAGCTTTTGTCCCTTTGTGTCCTCTCCCATAACTTTTCCATTCCTTCTTTGGCTGGCTGTTGGAGTTGTTGGTGTCCTGGGGCAGGACCACCAAGGTGAGAGTCTCCCTTTCATCTTATACCACTTCCTTTGAAGTTCATTTGGCATCCCTCAGTTCAGGGTTGGAAAAGACTGACCATTCTGGTCACCATCTTCATGACAAAATTCTATCTCTTTTTCCATCTATGCAAATGTCAGGAGAGTGGGAATTGGAACAACCAAGTTTAATGCTTTTATATGTAGGCTTGTTCTGAAACAAAGACATTATTTTGAAATATTAGTGATTTTATTTGCAGAAATCTGTAGTAACTATGTATTATTAACTTGGACTTTTGTACTAAAGAAGTTTCCTGTAACTTAAAGCATATTGGTTTTTGAAATTTAGCTCTTGGGAGTTTATTTAGTTTTGACTGAGAAACTGTTAAATTCCTTATTACTGTCATTTTGCTCTCATCTAATAGAAAAATTGTCCCATTTTATTAATGTTCTTATTTGTCACAGTGACATTATGTACAATAGATCTGTTTGTATAGGCTTTGTACTTCTGCTTCTTAAGTCACCCAGCCTTCCACAACAAACGTTCAAAATATTTCTTTTCCTCCTCTCCCTCTTTATCTGTCATGGGCTGAAACTGAATGGGGCTGATTAATGGTTGTGGGGAGAAGGGGGTGTAGGAGAAGGGACCCTCTGAAACCTCTAATTACTTTAGTCCCTTTCCACATAACATTTGGGAAAAAAAAAAAAATAGACCAATTCCCAAATGCAAAATGAAGGGAGCCACTGGCTCAGAAAGAAGAAAATCTGCCTGTGGGGCTCTGGGTGAATGGATGCAGGAGACTGGCTTGGCCTGGTGCTCCACCAGTCCTGTGGTGGGGTGGAAAAACACTGGTTGGTGTTCCTGCTGGTCCCTCAGTGGTTGGCACTGATTCATTATGGGTTTGGCCCTTGGGGCAGGGGAAGGCAGGTGGATGAGCACAGGCTCTGGTCTGCGTCCTGTGGTGAAGGTCACCCGGCTCTGGGCTGCAGCAGGGCTGGAACAATGCCTCCTGTGGCTGTGTGTGTGCTCCAAGTCCCAGGGAAGGCACAGCTGGGCAGATGTGGGGCAGTGGGGAAAGGTATGCCCCAGTGGAGAGAGGGTGGGTGCTGCAGTGCCCCTTGTGCACCCTCTACATTTCTGCCCTGCAGTGACAGGGCACATGCATTGTGCTTTTCCCTTGATTTGCACGGTTTTAACATCTCCATTGTCAGTCTGACCTTTGTGTGCATGGCATAACCTATTTATTGCATGCCTGCATGTATATACAACATATAGGATCTGTATATAACGGGCATGCAGTGTGTTTTGGATTGAGCCTTTCCCTTAATTGCTTTATCCCATGTAGCTCTCTGCTCATGTATGTGCTTGGCACAGCTGATTGTGTTTTTATTTCCAGGAGATGAGTCTTTTCCACCATCACTGTGAGGTGTGAAGGATCAGTGCTCTCAGTTGTGTTTAAATGGATTTAGGGAGTCAGTTGGCATTGACTGTTCCAGAAGTGTGATAAATATTTACTTATATCTATAGATACATTTAAATCTCACTCCTATGACCCTTTCCCCCGCTCTGTTGAAGACATAAATGCTTTCTCTTTTTTCATCAATAGTTCTACAAAAGAAGGAAATTTATATTTAATGAGGGCCTGTCTCCTGGTGTTTACAAATTCCTCTGTGACGAGACTACAGCACTAGCACATGGAGACATTTATACTCTAATAGGATTTACCTTTACAAATATCTGAAAACCTTTTAAAGCAGAGATTAAATTGTTTAGCTCAATATTTAATCTGTTACTTCCTCTTTAAAGATGCCCAGTGGAATTTGTCATACACTGAGCTGATAACACGTAATATTGATCAGTCATAAACATAAAACAGAGAAATCTCAGGAAGTCTTCTGCAATCCTTTTCTTTTTAATTAAATTTTGATCTGAACTGCTTTTGATTAATTTTCTTATTTGTAAGTATGTGAATTCTGGGGGCCAGCAAGTTTCTTAAGTTGCCTGGCATTGGTCTCTGGTGAGTGGCTTAGCTCAGGAACAGTATGATTGCATTTTTATGGTTTTCAGATATTTAATAGCTTCTTCCTGTCATTTTCTGAATGAGTGAATAAGGTTTAGCCCTCTGGGAGCCAGCGCAGCATCAGAGAGTGGAGAAAATGAGTCGAATCTGTGTACTTGACTGATTGCCTTAGTCTTAATTGTTCTCTTAATTAGCTGCAGTAGCAACTGCATCTGGGGAGAGATCAGGGTATTGGTAAACAGCTCCACCTTGGAGCCCTGTGTAATGCCTTTTGGAAACATGACAATGAGCTCTGCATCTCCTCTGAGACACAAACCTGCCAAATCTTGTGCCCCCCAAGTCTTTGGTTTCCTCGTGTGATCCGTCACTTTCGTCCGCGAGACGCGGGCCCCCAACTGTTTGTTCTTAAACAAATTAAGCTTTAATATGCCAAAAAGCCAGCTTTATTGAGCAGAATAAGGGAAGGGGGAAACAAAAGGTTGTGGGTAGAGGGTTGTTCAGACGACTTGAGGGTGTTATCCAGATTAGGAGGCAGATGTGCTTTAGGGGGAGTCAAGGCAGGCTTGAAATGTTTTATGGTGGGAAACGCAGGCAAACTCAAATCAGAGAAGATGCCTCGTGTCAAAGCAGCCTTCTTCCTGTGGGGGTTGGCTCAGTTCTATTTGGCATGTCTGTGGAATGAAAAATATTGGGTGCTGGTGGAGTTGCCCACCAGTCCAACTTGGTTTCACTCAGTGATTCTCTGAACTAAACTGTGGGACTTGCAGTGAGAGGTGCGAGGTTTACGGTTGCTTTAAGATTTTGTGCCGTTTAATCCCTACTTCAGCTTTGCAATATAGTCTTGCTACAGCACAGAATAGATGTAGTGGATCCCTGAAGTTGGTGGGTTTTAAGAATATCTGTTAATTCTTAGGTGCTTTCATTGCTGAATAGCTGGCCCAAGATTTAGACTGAGATTAAACTGGGTTTTATTCATCACTGCACCCACACTGTGAGTGCCCATTACAGTGCCTATATCATTCCATGCAAAAGGGCACTGGCAGTAGGAAGTGAGAATTAATGGGATTTTTAAGTCTGACTGAGGCAGGTTTGGAGACCAAAAATATTTTCCTGTATTTATTTAAATTTTTTTGTTTCTTTAATCCTGCAAGCAAATAAACTTACTGTAAGATTGCAATATTCCCTTTTCAATAAACAGCACATTCCCTTTCATGTGCCTATCCAAATGAAGAGATTACTGCTGGGTTGTTTGGTTTTGGTGCTGCCAAAAGGAAATGCATGGAAGGGCATGAAAAGGTTTGTTGCTGTGTTTTACCTGGCTTTCAAAAGGCCTAATTTTTGACTAGTGAGTATCTCTTTCTTAAGGGCCATGAGTGCCAGAAGCTGGGTGTTTTCTGCCTCTTACAGATATTTAGTTCATAGCATGATTTGTGGTGTTACTATAACTCAAACCTGATTATTATTATTATTATTATTATTTAGTAGTAGTATTTATTATTAGCAAGATTATGCTCAATCTGCACAGTTCATCTGATCCCTTATTAGCAACAATTTGTGATGATTTTGCATTGTGGAGGTGTGAGATTTGCAAGACTTCTCCTGCAGTAATATTTTGGATATCCTTCCTCTGGAAGCTTTTCTGTGCTTAGAAAACCCTTTGTAACTCTAAATCTTCTGTTGAAGCCCTCACTGAACTTTAAGCTGTGGAAAGAAGGAAGGTTCAGGTGAATGATGAGCAGATAATGTGCATGGGATAAAAAAGGCCGTTTAGTCAGGTTTGTAGTAGTTAATTCTGAAATTAGTAGTGAAGGTTAAACTACATTTTATTATATTAGGGGCAATAAAATTCTGTAGGGAGCTGTGGATGCTGGAATCCAGGACCAGCAGTGGTTAAAGTTTTACAGCAAATTAACTCATCCTATGAAACAAGCAGAAATTAAATCCAGGTAGCAAATTCAAGCTATTTATTCTAAGCACGGCTTTACTGTTTTTAAATTCCTGTGGAATACTGAAAGGGCAAAACAGATATTTTAAAAAAATATTGTTGAAGTGAAAAAATGAATGCATTCACTGTAACTGTAGCAAGTATCCTTCTTGCTGTTCTGAGAGCAACATAAGCATGAAAACCATTTGCAGCTGCAACAGGGAGATGTGAGGTGAGAGAACACTTGACAGGACATCAGAATTTGGAGGAATGTGGCTCTGAATGGGTCCATCCTTTCCTTGTTACTGCTCAGCCCTTCTGATCAAACATGAGACAGATGTGAAGGTGAGTGGTAGGCACTGAGAGAATAAATGCAGTGGATTCTCTATCAGAGCTCTGAGATGAAGTTTTGTTGTATAGGATGTGTAAAATAGAGGTGAATAAAATAGCAAAATCTGGTTTTTATTAAAAAAAAAAATTGTTAAAGTGGTTCTTCCTGATACAGCACCCAGTTATTTCTGTGTGTATTCACTCTTGGAAGACACTTATGTCAGCTCATTCTCTCGTGATGACTAATGATAATATTAATAATCTACTGTTTAAACCAAACCTAAACCCTCAGAGCCAGTGAGTGGATTATTACCACAAATGTACCATTATAAATCCTGAGTTACCCCTGCTGAGCTCAGTAAAATTACGAATTCTTGGAGGAACTTGTAGCGAGATCAAAATGTGATCTCATGTTAATACCACTTTTAAAAGCCTTAGTTAAAAGCCATGGGTTACTGAGTAATGTGTTCTAAGGGCCAAAGATAATTAGCAGCAATTTACCTAAAACTCTGTTTTCTAACTTTTGCTACCAAACTGAGGTTGCAGTTTGCTTTGCACTTGTTCTGCAATATTTTTAAGCTAACTTGGGCAAATTCCACTTCAGATTTCCTATTCCCAGCTGGGTGAAGATGGATTTTATTGGAAATAGGCACTTGTGCTCATTAGACTTGTTTTAATAAAGTGATATTAAAGTGAGATCAAGAAATAATTTGCTGGAGATTTCTGGTTGCTTCATTAGCTATGTGCCTTTCTCACATCTCTACCTCAAGATGCCCCTTGGTGTTAAAGAGGATGGTTCAGAAAAGTTTTGTCTGCTCTGTGAAACAAAACCTGCCTAGTTTCCTGTTTTCCCCAAGCCCCTTCTGGATGTGCTTTTCTGTGCTGCTCATGGAGAATTATCCTATCAAATCCCACAGTGTTTGGAAACCTCAAGGGCCATAATCAGGAAAAAAAAAAAAAATTGGATGTCCCAAATAATGGATCATCCAGTTAACACTGCTCTTTTGCTGGATTATTTTCTCCTGTGGTATTGCCCCACATAATGAGAGTTCACCACAGCTCAGAGTGGTATTTCTAAAGCAGTGTAGTAATCATAAATGTTAGCTGCAAAGGCAGAAGGTGCAGGTTAATCAAGAAGGGAAGTAAAAAGCTGCTGGTTGTGATTCTGTTTTGTAGACATGATGCTCATTCCTAGGAGTCAAAGTTCCTTACTTGGTCTTTCAGCCTCAGTATTTGCTGCTCATCTTAAGCCCTGACCAGCCCAGTGAGTTTATTCTCCAGCCCAGAGAAGTAATCTTCTTTACAGACTTGGGCAACTGAGGCAAAATGAGAACAAGTGAGCTCAAAGTTGCTGAGTTGACCCAGAAGATTTTGGAGGGCAGGGGATGACTTGGAGCTCCTGCTAAGCAAATCCTACAGAACACCTCTTTCCCATCCCAGCTTTTAAAGAGAATGAAAAGCTGATCTTATTCTCAAATCTGTTTTCCATTTGTTTCTATGAGTAAAGGCTATAAGTATATGCAGTTATAGTCAGATTTTCTCAGGAAATCCATTAATTGCAGGTATCTGAAATTCCTCTCATATATCACTGTGCTTCTAAAACACCCAAAATTTTACTTTATGGTGAAATAGATTTTTAGATTATTAGATTATGGTTTGAATGACCTCAATATCTTTCTGCCACGTGCTTGATTACTTCCAATAAAACTACAGGCAGTGGGTACATTTTAATTTACACCATGGCAATAGAATTAGGCAGATTTTTGGTTCAGCTTCATAGTGATTAACTAAAAAAGAAAGATTCAGATCTGAGTGAATACTTGAATCACAATTAATAATTTATTCAATAAATTGTTTGTGCAGATTGCAGAATTCTCTGATTTATTTGCTGTAGGAAGTTGCTCACAAAGTTCTCCAATTAATAATTCATTGTTTGGAGATTGTTCATAAATACTTAGGTTTGTGCTCTTGTGATTTGCAATTCATATTTTATAATTGTTAGTCTTTTTTAGCCTGCTGTCTGGTTGGACAATCAGCTTTCCTGATTAATAAATGTAACTTGTGAATATTGCAATTCTGTATTGAGGTAGAAGTAGAGATGATATTTTTTTATAGTTTTGTTTGTTTCTTTACTTAAAATATGGTACTTTCAATATTTGATGACTTGTGCTATTAATGTCCAAGAATCAAAGTTTGGATTTGAGTGCCCACTCATACACTCAATTTCCCTGTATATATCACACTGAGGAAGGATGCTACAAAAGGTCAGACAAATCAAAACCCAAAAATGACAGCAAAGGCAGCAAAAAAAATCAGTAAATCTGCTTTGAATTGAAATGCACAGCCATGGACAGGTTCCCCCCACCTGCCACTGTCCATTCAGCTCTACAAGAATCATGTTCAGGTCAGCATAAAAGTCTTTATTTGTCATTAATTCCCAGGTTGATAACTAAGGTGACCGAGGTTTTGCTCAATGCTTGGAAATGAAAATGTACTTGGTAACACTTTGGTGTTTCCATGACCTTTCTGTGTCTGGAGATGAAAATCTGGCATCACTGAAGATAACAACAATCATGATGATTTTTGGTTCCCTTCTGGGTTTAAGAGTAAGGACTGATTATCAAGGTAGTGTAAAATTTAAATTTATGTAACCTGCACAACCTGGGCTCTGAGAATCCAAAGTTTTTTACTCAAATACTAAATAATAAATTTTTTTAAAAATATATACTTAATGCTGGTACCTGGCAAAACTTTGCCAGTGGGAGCTTATGGAGTAGGAATTCTTTTGTCTGTGACAGACCAAATTTCCTGGGTCTTTGATGTGCCCCTAAAAGATCTCAGTTCTGGTGATGTTGATCAGAAGCCAGAATGTTTTCCTGAGATTTGGTAGGAAGAAGAGTGTATTAAAAGTTTTCCTAGGTGTTTGGAAAAGATCTCCATGAATTTGGGCATCAAAGACTTCTCAAAACAATTATGATTAGCCACCTAGTAAACCAGAAGAAAAGACCTAGCATCTTTTTTACATCCAGATTTTAATCCCTGGTTGAATACTAATAATTTTAGGTAAGAATGACTTAACCTACTAACGTCAATCTTCTTTATTTTGTCAAGAACTGATTTAACCCACATAATAATTATATAAACAACTGTCCACGCTGGGCCAAATTCCATCCTGACTGAAGGTGCATTTGGGATCCAATGGTCCAGAGCTGTTGAGTGTAAATATTCCTGCAATTCTGAACATTACCTTTTTTTTTTTTTCCTCCCTACTCTCCATTGTTTTATCTTTGGAAGGGAATAATGTCAAAAGGCTTTAAAATGTATATATATTATTTTAGTGATTATTAAAACCCCTCTGGGATATCCTTGCCCCTCTCTCCTTATCACACAATACTTCCCCAGGTCCCCCTCCCCCTGCTCTCCCTGGTGTTTTCTCTGAGAGAGCAAAGTAAAAATTAAATAATAGTTGACATCATTTGGTTGGACTTGTGCTCAGATTCTCTCTATTATTCATGTGATCCTCCTTATTATTTTTCTTTTTCATTCACCGTTATATTTTATTTACTTTAATGAGCTGGATGCTGGGCTTGAGCCTGGGACTGGAGAGAGACCTGGCGTGCTCTCAAACTATTGTTTCCCTGTGGTTGAGATTAACGTCATCAGGATTTTCCTCTCTGTTATTTATTAAATCTTTTTCTTCCTCTCTCCCTCCCTGTCTCATGTGAGAGCAGCACCTTGGTGGTAGTCACAAAAAAGAAGGTTCACAAAAATGGTGAGCACAGGTTTGGGGTCTTTTATTCACACCTTTGTTTGTGGGAACAAGGTTAAAGTTTTAGTGCATCCTCAATTTTATTTGTTTCTCTTTTCAAATCTGAGTTGGATTCTAGCAGAGGCACTATGTACATTTAAATTTGACTTGTGTAAATTCCCTAAATTCCCATTTTCTGCAGAAACTTCTGGTCAGCAGCAACTCTGTGCAGAGGTAGCCCTCACTAATAAATATAGCATATATGTGTGGTGTTAGTAAAATGGTGACAGAACAATTCAGGGCCTCTGCATCTCAGCTGCAAAGGGCAGGATGGGCTTGAATTGCCTTTGCAGATCCCCTCTGCAGAAATAGTGTGTCTTCTGCTCAATTTGTTGGGCTAAATATGCACTTAGGGCTGTAGTCAGTGGCTGATATCCTCCCATGCTGGCTCTAAGCACTCAGAGGTGCCTATCCAGGAGGAAATGTTACTCAGTTTTACACAGAATATAGTCTGTTATATAGTCTGGTTTGTTTTTTGGTTTTGTTTGTTTTTTTTTTCTTTTTTCCCCATAAAGGTATAATTTTGGAGAAGGAAATATTTAAATATTTAAGCCTAGAATTTTGGTGTTCGAAGGATATTTTTTTTTGTGTGTGTGGGGTGTCTGGCAAAGTGGAGCATCTCATTTTTGGTTGATGGCCTTGAAAATTAAGATGATTTATATCTGGGAGCTCAGAAAATACTTCAGTTTTGCTTGGTCTTGAGATAAACTAGATATTAGCAGAAAAAGGAGGCAATAGCTCTTTCCTCAGAGCCTCTGCCTTGCATGCCTCTTTTGAAAGGTCTGTGTTGGCTTTTTTTATTTACTAGACAGGATTTACTGCACCAGCAGTCTTCAACACTGGAATAAAAGGACAAGCTGAGAATGTAATGAAGTCTGTGGCACAGTTTCTCTTCAAATGAAGAAATACTCTTAAGTTTTTTGTTGGTTTTATTTTTGTTTTGTTTTGTTTTTTTTTCTTTAGGCTGTTTATCACATAAGATTTTCAGCTGGGTTCCAGCATTCTCACATTGTTTAAATCAAGACTCTTTTGTCTGTTGTCAAAGAACTTGGCTCCTAGGAAATCTACTTGAACCCATTCAGGTGTGTTGAAATACATCCCCTTTTTCTATTGAACTGCATTGCTATCTGAAATTTCAGCCATTGTGGAAGGGTATCTTTGATTTTGTTTGTATTTCTTCTCATTCAGTCTTTATTCCTAACTCTCCCTGATCTGGAAAGGCATTTGTATGGATCCCAACATGTGGATCTCAGACTGGGAAACTCAGGAGCTCAGAGCTGACCTTTGAATGTCTGGTGACTCCATCCTCATTGGTTTTAGCAGAATCAGGGACCTGGATATCTGTTCTCACTTATCCTTTGGACTCACCCATCCTTCTCCACCCACTGCATCAGGGATAGATAATCTTTAAACTCTTCCCTTCTCTGAAAAACTTTCTAGGTTTAGCAGTGCTGTGGAATAACACAAATTGCAGAACTTCTGGTTAAATGTGGACTGAGCTGGGGCTTCAGTCACACCTTGAGCAAACCAGGCCATGCACCAGAGCAGTCCATTTTTTGGCATTAATTAATTTAAGTGGTGCAGGGGAGTGACTGCAGCAATTGTTAGACTACTAGTTCATCAAAAAATGCCATTTGTGCATTAACTCTGTTCGTGGATAACAACCTGCCGTCCATATGTTTCTGCCTTATCCTTGCAACTTATTTTCTAAATAAAGTTGAAACCTAACTAATATGGTATTGAGTCCCTTGCTGTTTCAGTTTGTCAGACTTTCCAATAAAGGGCCTGTGTATGATGCCTTCATGCTTTTGGTATGTGTCAGAAATAGTTCTATGCATATACATTACAAAATTAGGATTTAATTCTTGTTGTGTAGCCATAAAAAATTAGATTATATAATTATTATGTTTTCCTTTCTTATCTTTTATATTTTTAATATAATTTTTGAGGATGCCATAGGGCACTCCTGCTGTGAATTAGCTGCAATAAACTCTCTTAAACAGATAAACATCAAAGAGCAGTAATGTTTTTAAAATGAAGCAACCTGCATTCAAAATCCAATTGCTTTATGTTGTAGATCTTGAATGCTTCAGCTGCTAAAAGTGGATGGGGTTTCTCAAGGGCACAGAGGAGTTGCATTAGTGGGATTTTAATGCAACAGGGATCATTTGAGTGAAGTTGCTGGCAAAATCCATTTGTTTTCACGGGAACAGGCTTCCTTCTATTTTTCTTCTTCCTTATGGAAAATATCAAGATATGAATAAATTCCCTGCTACCAGGAATCCTGCACTTGGATTCAGACTGCTCTTATTGAACGGGTTCACAAAATCTTGTGGACTTCATGGTGAATTCTTGTGGATAATTGATTAGCTGCAAATTTCAGTAGGATAATCAACTAAATAATTCATTTTTAAATAGTTTAGAGGATTTTCTGTAGTCTGGCATTCACGTTGAACCTAGAGCTGCTACTAGAACTGAAGTACCAAGCCTAGATTCTGTTGAAATGCTGTCAATGTGACAAAAGACCCCAAATTTGCATTTTGGGACATCTATTTCATATAACTAAGGCACTCTACCTCCTAAGGCTGCTGGGAAAAGCCACCTCCTGGCAGTAATGTGAACACAGATTCAGAAAAAAAGGCACCCAGGTTGCCCAAAAAATACTCTGTGAAAGTTAATAAGACCTCACATGTAGACTGTAGGATGTTTAGGGTCTTGCCATCAAGGGTTATGTTTGCCTTGAACTCCTCCAGATTCTCCAATTTTCAACCTGTCCTTGGTAACAGTTGTGTTTTGCAGGTGCAAAGGTAAAAATGTTTGTGTTTGGGTAAAAATGCTCATGTTTAAATATATTAAAAATGTAATATATTTTATAAATATATTTATATTTTGATTGCTCTATGCCTTTAATGCTGCTTTAGCTGTGCTGCCTTTCATACTGCTTCCTGATCATCTGGGGTCCTGAAACAATGGCCCATAAATTGGTACTTTGTTTAGTTTTAACTAGAAATAGATATGAGGCTGGGGCAAAACCAGAGCTGAGTAAAGCTCCCTATTTCATTTTTTCTTCTTAAAGCAGAACCTGTGTTGAAAGATCCAACCTCCCTGATACAGTAATTACAGGGTGCTATCCTTAGTGATGTTAAATAGCTCCCTTTAGTGTATCTGTTTGATCTTGAGCTGTGAATTCCCATTCTTTCGTGGGTGTAACTGTAAACAAAAGGATTAACATTGCTTCAGTGATGTTTTGCTTAAGTGAATCAAAGTTGAAAGGATGTCTTGAATATCTGTAGAAAGCTTTGTGTGTTGCAGGGTTCCTGCTCTATATATATGCACAGTGCACCTTTCATGGTGAGCTACAGTGATGCTTTAAAGTTTGAGTTCATTTTAAGCTTTTTATATTTTGGTTGTTTTTATGGACCATTGTGAGTGGGATCCTTTGGCTCTGTGGCAGCGATCACAAAGATATTTTGAAGTTCCAACCTATTATAGCCATCCTTACAGCTACATAATTTTTTTTTCAAGACCCATCACGGAGAACAGATTCTCACCATAAGATATTTGCCAAATTTTAGGCTTTCCTAAAGTGCAGTGATGGCTAGCAGTTGCTACACCAGGGATGTGGGTCCCTAGGAAAGTGCAAATCCTAAACCACTGTCTTCTGTTGGTGCTTGGAATGCAAGCAGAGGAAGGACTGTTCCTTGAGGGGAAGGTCTCTTGGCATTCCATGGCTTGGTGCCAGTCTGGGTTGTCCCTCATATCCATAAGGCTCCTCATATGTTGTTGCTAAGCCACTGTGGGACTCTGAAAAGGAAAAAAGAAAGTGGGGAGAGAAGTGCAAGAATATTTTCAGTTCAGTCCCTACCTGATATGGAGAGGCTCCTGTGTTGTGTCATCAGCTGTGAGAAAGGAGAGGTAGGAGCAGCATCCCTGATGCCTCAGGTTTTGGCTTTTCTATTTTTCAGGTTCTGTGCTGCTTTAGTGTGTGGGTCTGGGCTCCATATCAGGGCATGGTGAGCTCTGTGCACAGAGCAGGGAGACAAAACAATTCCTGCTCCAGCTGGGGACCAAGGACAAATGATCCAAACCTCAGGCCCAGGAGCACAAACAACGTGGGCTGAAGAGAGAAAAACAAGAAGGATGGGACTGGATGGGCTAAAGCTGGAACTGGACAATGAACTCCAAGATGCAAATGGAGCAGAACTGATCAAAGTGCCAGAGCCGTGCCCGGTGTCCATTTTGTGCCCATTTTGGTTCCTCTTGGGTGCAGCCCTGGCTGGGCTCTTGTGCTGCCCAAGGTGGATCCATGGAGGCTTTTTAATACATCCCTGCTTTATTCTTTAGCTCTGTCTGGTCTCTGTTCTAGGTCAGCCTCACAAAGCATCATCTCTAGAAACTTGTCCCTCTGCAGGGCTCCCCCCACTGCTCATCCACTCTTCAGCAGCCAAAATCTACCATTAGAGCACCCTCTGCACATGCATTTTTGTAATCAGGACTTTAACTAGAAAATACAGTCCTTCTGCCTTCCCCTAGCTATCCAACATCACGATTCTTTTTTTTGTTTAACCTTAACTCAGCCAGATTCTTGCTGTGCCTGACACCTCTCTGTGACATGATTGATGTATGTTTCTTGGGAAAGTTTTAAGACTGTCAGAAAAATGAACATCTTCATTCCTAGCCCTTACTGACGTGTATGGGCTTTGCTGGCCTTTCCAGCTCCAGTGTGGGAGGGGTTGTTTGTTTTCCTTTTAAATGTTATCCTGCCATCCTCCTTTTCTAACAATGCTGTATATACATGGAGACTTGCTGCGTATTCAGTGTGGCACATGGATGGGGAGAGGATGCTTTGAACTGCTTTTGCAACAATGGATTCTGCTTGACTGATAATGAAACCATGGGATAGACCTCAGGGAGGTGAGTCATATGTTAATTTGTTCTTGACGTTTCCTTGGTATGTTAAAAGCTGTGATCTTTCAGAAAAAAAATCTCTTATTTTATTATATTTTGTTTTTTTTAAAGCTACTTCCTGGGGCCATGGCAGATGCTGTTTTGGAATGGCACCCAATGAGTTGTTTAATGTAGTTCAGTGCTTGGTTGGCATTCTGCTATTGTGGGAATATTTTTGGTACTTCTTTTACCACAAAGATATTTTATTAAGAGTGGCACATTGTTATACACATGTGGTGCTATGGAGCTCCAGAATATGCATGGGACATAATGTTGAGCTGCAGAAACACAATAGCAATGAGTCACTGAAATCCCCTGTTGGTCACAAGGGTTTGAACAACTGCAGTGATAATCTTTTGAGACAATGTACAACTCCAGTGGTATTTGCTATCTGCTCTGTGGTCTCCCTCAGTTAGCTGCTTGATTGGCTTGGCTTTGTGGGTATCCTAATCATGTTGGCACAGTCACTTTGATTAACAGAGACATGCAACTTGGAAATCTCCAGGCTTGTGCCGACCTCAATAAAGTTGTGCGCTTTTTCCAAATTTCAGCAGCTTCCTCAGGGCACAAGAAATGTTTTGCACAGCTTTCCATGATGGTTGGTGAATATTGAAATGTGGGCTTCAGAGGAGTCCATCTGCTTCTCTGTAAGTTGGAGGCTCAGAAAAAGAAAGTAAATAAATTAAAAAAAATAAAAGAAGGGGTGAATGCAGGATCCTTAAATGTGTGTTATTTTTTCCATGGCCTTTCCCATAGGTCCCAGGTCACTTTAAGCATCAGCTTTAGCCCTTTCTTTTTTAATACAAGAGAGCAATCTCATCAATGTGACTTCATTTGTGCCTAACCTGGCCAATCTTCTCCTGTTACATCTGCAGTATATTTCTAGGTATCATGCTGAATGCTCTCTTATTTAATTTCTGTACTGCTCTGTCTTCTGAGAGAGAGTAGGCTTGTTTTTACAGCCAGGTAAACAGCCTTGCAGGTTCTTTGGCAAAATGAGGAAAAGATTAATTCCTGTAATGCCTCAGACCAGAAGAAATAGAAGTTTAATATCTCATATTACACTCCAGGAAACTGAGTGGATATGAAATCCATGTGATGGTTTTACTAGTGGTTATTCCTCTAAAAGTTGGTTCTTGACCATATTCCCCGGTCTCTACTTGTGTTTTTTAAGGAAATACAATATTTTCAATGGCCATCATCTACTGCTATGTGGTCCTTGAATTACCATCTCCATCACTGAGGGTAAGGATATCTTCTAAAAGACAGCTCAGTCAAGCCAGGAGGGTATTTCATTAGAGATTGTGAAAGGCAAAGTGTCCAGCGCCCGAAATTTGAAATAAAATGCGATTTTGGAGTATGCTTTAGATGGGTTGGTTCTCCCAGCTGTTGAAAGTGTTGTTTGTAGAGAGAGTTTGTAGATCCTTGGATCTAAACATCTAAGGAAGTTTCCAGGATCTGTTTGAGTGGTCTCTTTGTTTCCAAGAGCCTTAAGCTTGTTTCTTGGAACCCTCTGTCCTCCTTAACTCAGCTCTGCCTTGTCTCACAGGGTTACCAGGTCACATGCACATTTCAGGGGAGTCATCATTCAAATTTAAAACCTTCCCATCCCCTCCCTGTGCTGTTGTTGTTAGGGGTCAGCCCTCATGCTTCCATTTCTCATTGAAGAAATTGTTGCTTCAAGTACACCACAACACCTGCCTCCTTGACCCACTTTGCCTTAAGCCATTTTTAAAATAAGATTCTTTTATTATTTTTGGTAAAAAGATAAGGAATCCTGAGGTCACTGTGCCGTGTGGGGCATCAACTGAACATTCCAAAAAATGTGAACATGAGTCTTCTCACAAGTGAGTTGTTCCCTGGTGTTGAAATTTCCACCATTTACAGTTATCCTTCCAGTCTCAAACATTCTTTAGGTCTTTAAAAAAAATTTCGTTCTTTAGTTGGAATTTAGAGTGATAACCTGTTCTTGTCCAAAATAATTGTTTTTATTAGCGATCGCTTTGGATCATTCTAGGAACAGGATCTGCATTTTCAATCTTTCAGGAAAAGGAAGGGAATCACATTTTTTAGATTGTTTTGCCCCATTATGAAAAAGCCTATTTCATTTTGTCTTTTTCTGTCTCCTCCTTTTCTCTCTTCATTCACAAGAACATTTGGACTTATAAGTAATTTAAAAATCATTTTGGTTCTTATTGTTATAGAAGCTGCTGTCTTGTCATGCATATTAATTTGACACTGTTAATCCTATACAAACACATTTCTGGTACTGATTTCTTAGGAATGCAAATATTCCAAGTATATCAGTGTAAAGGGAGTTTGTTAGACTGATGGTGTAGTGCATATGTCATTATTTCACTTGACTGTCCTAAATCACCACTTATTGCATATGACACCTGCTTTTGTGTTCTAAGTTACTTGAGCTGGGGAAAGTTAAGCACACAGTAGCTATGAAAATAATCTTGTTTTCAGCTACAAGCTGGTTTTTTGCCTCTCGTTTACTCTGACTGTAGAATGAGACATTTACTCTGAAGGGAACTGGGCTAACACTACAGAAGAATTTAAGACACTTGGATAATATGCTAAGAGAAGATACATAAGCATCTGTGTGAGAAGATGATTGCTTCTTTAAGAAAAGATCAAAAAAGGAGGAGAGGTGGAGTTTTCCTTGGTTTTGTTTCTGCATGTTTTCAAATGAACATCCAGTGTGGAAGTTCCCTTCTGCTCTGGGCAGGAGCCTGTCTGCTGTAAGGAACAGAAAAATCCCAGGGGAATCTCCACAAATTCAGAGGATTTTGTACCTTGCATTTGTCAAATGAAGCTGGAATTGGCCCTTATTTTAACAAAGGATATTCTCTTGTTACTTTGGCTGGGAATTGAGTGTGCAATTTTATCTCAGTCTCATGCTACTGCGGATGGGCGAAGAGACCCTCAAATGAGAATATTGCAACCCAAACACTGGGCAGCTTGGGCTGCTGAAAACTTTTTGCATGAAGCCCTGGCTCCCTTGGAGCAGCTGGCAGTGGTCCATTGAGTTGAGTACAGCCAGGATTTTGCCTTATATATTTATTCTGATTTATGAAAAGCTCAGTCATCGCGGTATCTGAGCACCGAGATATGGTATTTAGTTACAAACAATCATTTCAAGAGTGATGCCAAAATCTACACAGGCATTAGACTTGGAGATTAAAGAACATGGAGCTTTGGTTGCATGTGCTTCTCCAGTTGTAATTCTTCATTCTAAACACTGCAGACCTCCGTGCAGTTGGGCACAGAGGGGCTCCAGACTGAGACTAATCAGAAAGATTATGTGATATAGTAAATAGTTATAAATTAATGGATCTTGCTGAGGTGCCAGTAACTACCTTGGTTTCCCAGTCAGCCCCAGAGGAATTAATAATTCCTCAGATTTTAGCCCAGCCATTGCAGTAAAGGATTTTAATCTTCTGCCTTTTTTTGACTGAAACTGTTTACCTTGCAGTAACTTGTACAGCTCTCCACTCTGATGCTGCATTACAATAACTTGCTGCAGAAGAAAGCTGGTGGAGTTCAAGTGAAATCTATCCCAAGGAAAGAGTATCCAGAGCAGCTGGTTTCATTTAGATATTTTATTTCTGAAGCTCATGAGCATTCCAGTGAGAGATGGTATAATTGATTTAAATCAAATTATGAAACACTATACTTTTTATTCTAAAATCCACTTTTTTGGCATTCAATTCTGTAATGTATCACTCACAGATAATGCTGGTTGAAGTTGAAGAGGCTGAAAAATTCTCCTCTGCATCATGCAGTCCATTGTTAGGTGTTCTTGCCTTTGAGCTGAAGTTTCTGTTCATAACAGAATCATTGTATCATTAAGGAATTGAGGCTCCATTGCTTCAGGTGAGATGCAAACCTTATTCCTTGAATTTCTTAGTAATAGAAGTGTTCCTTGGTTTCTGGAGGAACATCTTGGTTCATTGGTTTTTTTTTCCAGCTGATATAAGTCTACACAGAACAAATACCTGGCAAGCAGAACAGAGCTGATTTTAGAAAGGGATAACGTTGGGCAGCACAGGTTAACCTGCATTTTAAGAGGTTCAAAATATTCAGTGTTCAATTGTTCACTCAATTTTCTAAGTGTTTGCTGAGGCTGAAGACCTCGTTAGTGTGTTAAAAGCTTTGCCAGGGTGTTTGTTTTCCCTAATAACTTCTGAACTGGCTAATTTAAACCAGATTTTATGGAGGTCATGAAATTCCTATAAATTTTTTGAAAAAATTTTGGCCGGGCAGAAAGAAGAGGGAACAACTGGTGCTACCAGTAATGGAAAGGCTGCAGCTGGAGCTCAACTGCTCCCTGCTTAGGTTTGGCCACCCAGCTTGGCTGGCTGGGAGAAAAACATCGAGGTGTGGAGCATGTGTGCAGCTCTGATCCAGGGCCAGGGGGAGGGATCAGCTGGGAGCAGGTAGATGTGTCTGCAGAGGAAATGTGTCCTCCATAAGCAGCACAACACAGGAACAAAGGTGCTGGAGGGCATCCAGAGGAGGGCAGCTGAGCTGTGGAAAGATCTGGAGCACAGTCCTGATGAGGAGCAGCTGAGGGAGCTGGGGGTGTTTAGCCTAGAAGAAAGGAGGCTCAGGGAGACCTTTTCACTCTCTACAATGCTCTGAAAGGAGAGGTGTCGGTCTTTTCTCCAAGATAATAAGTGGTAGGATGAGAGAAAATGGCCTCAAGTTGTGCCAGGGGAAGTTTAGATTGAACATTAGGAAAAAAACAATTCTCCTGGAAGGGGTTATAAAGTGCTGGAACAGGCTTCCCAGGGAAGTGGTGGCCATCCCTGGAAATATTAAAAAAAAATACTGGATATGGCACTTGATGACATGGTTTGATGGTGAGCAGGGTGTGGTACTAGATTAATGGTTGGACCTGATGAGTTAAGAGGTCTTTTCCCACTTTCATGGTTCTGTGTGAACCTTGCACAAACGACAGGGTGATGACACACTTCAGAGAGCTCTGCAACTTCACCATTTCCTCTGCCTGGCTTGGAGCAGCTGCTGGAGGATGATGGGGACATGTGCCCTGACCTCCCTGGCACCTTAGTGCTGCACACAAGCACACTGGAGCTGCCTGTGACTCAGGGCCTGGGTTAGGATACAGGACAGTAGATTGGGAGGTGATATTGCAGCCTGAGAAACCACAGTACCTGGAGGCAAATTGCTTCACCAGGAGGTGAGTGTCACCAGCTTTAAGGAGCCACTATTACAAAACACCATGACAACAGATTTGTGTTTATTTATTGGCACCCACTCAAATTGAATGTGTATCTCTGAGCAGTGTCAAGTTTCAGGAGTGCTGGGGCTTTTCCATAGGATCCAGGTGCTGGCTGGTGTGTGTGGACATGGTCATGGTTCTGTGTTTTACACTTCATCCCTTGCTCTTTGCAGGGCCCATGGGTTTGGGGCATTTGTTTGCTGGGATAGGCCAGTGTGGAAGCAAGAGATTCCAGCTTTGGAAAAGCATTTTGAAAGCATTTTTCCCAAAGTTCAGTGTGGGATGAAGGCCTTTCCAAGGTTTCTCCTCTGTTTTTATTTTCTCCTCCAGTAGGAACTTTTCAGCCAGGCCATGTCCACTCTGAGCCAGACAAGTTACATTTCAAAGGTGCTCATTTTAAGTGTTTGGGAATCACACAGGTAATTTTTGCTCAGTCCTCTAAGAGGAGTCCCTATCAGTGATGGATTTCCTTCACAACCCCTGTTAATGATGTTGGAGGCAGCATTTGTCCTGGACAAGATGGTTCTCAGCTCCTGTAACTCAAATTTGTGCTTATTCTGGGGGACCTTTCAAATAAATTTCTCCGTGGTCAATACTTGTATTAGCTCTTCCTCTTGGCTTAGGAATGGACTGAGAGACCTGCTTTAAGAAAGGTCTACAGATGTAAAAAATCCATTCTTATCAGTGTTTATACCATCACTAGCTGGATTTGAGCCTGCTCTCACTTCAACATCTGCTTGCCAATACCTCGAGCTGCCCTTCAAGGTCAGTGAGGTGGCATCAGAAATGAAGTATAAAATGTGTCATTCCAGTGGTTTACAACAAGCCCACAGCACAGCTCAGCTGGCTGATGGGCCATCTCTGTTTATGTCAGCTGTTAAAAACTCAAGCACACAGCCACGCTAAGTACTGATGCCATCAACTGTGGTCAACACAGACAGTTCAGCCTGCAAAAGCGAGCCAGAAAAGGCATTAAAATGCTTATTCTATTACATACTTCCTTATTTTTGTCATTTTGACATTTATGTGTTGTATCATTGAGGCTCTTGAGAAAGAAGACCCAATTCCTGAAGCAAACTGAGCTGAGATGTTCAGTTTCTAATGAAACAACTGTCTGGTTTGCATTTAATTCCAGCTGACCACCTGCATGCTGTTAACCTCTGGAAGGTTGCTGTGATCACAGTTGTTGTTGTTTATTTAAAAGTTTTGTAGCTCAAGGAAAATATTAGTAATCAGTTACTTAACCTACACTGTTTACTGATCTCATTGAACTTGCAGATGCAGCTTTGCTGGCCAGTGAAAACTGGGAGCTGTCTGGTGCCAGTAATAGCTTGCACTGATTTTTCAGGCAGGAGTAGGTTGAGCAATTAAAAGAATTTTTTTTAAAAAATAAATATGCTCTTTGTCCGTTGGCTATTTGTCTTATATGTCAAAATCCAAAATATAACCTAGAGCATGTGGAAGGTAGCTCTAAATGAGCCAAACTTTCACAGAGGCGTGCTTGAGTTGTGAATGCTGCTGGCTACACATGCAAACCCCCAGAGCTGCATGTGAAAACATACAGGAATTGCAGGGGTAATTCGAATGAATAAGACAGATGCATTCATATTAATGTTCTTTGGCCAGGAGTATTTAAATTGCTGTAATGAAGCATTTTATTGAACGACAGAATTCAAAAATTAGGAATTACTTCTTCAGAAGTACCAGCATTTCTTTTTTTTAAGTATGCCTGTTGCCAACACCCACCTAAGCCTGAGACCCTGTTACCCCTTCAAACCCCCTCTTTTCTCTAACAAGAGCAAAATACCAGGACTTGGTGACTTTTAAACTGTGACTTCAGCTGCATCTGTATTCCTCCAAGTGCTTAGCACAAGATCACAGAGAGAAGGTCTGCACATAGATGATGATTGTTTGGTTTTACTGCAAGCACCACCTAACCTTGCAGTTTGAGGATGCTCTGTTAGTATGGGCTACTGGAAAAGCTTTTTCAGGTAGGAACTGATTTGGTGTGTAGGGGAGAGAGTTATTTCTGCATTCAAAACCTTGAATATTAATAACAAATCAAAGGCCAAATGTGGTTTGGTCTAAGATAGTAAATGTGTTCTGGCTCCAAATCCATTTCTCTGATGAACCTTGACTTATCTGTCACCCTGGTTGTCACATTGTGCTGGGATAACTACTTGGACTGCAAATTATGGGGCTATGTGGTGGTCAACCAAATAATACTGCAGCAGCAGTTCTAATTTCTAAAAGAAAGGGAATTTGGTTTCCGGCTGAAATTTAGGAAGACTCAATGTCAACACCTTTTTGGAAGAGACTATGTAGTTGAAAACCAAATTTTCCACCAAAAAGCCATGAAGTAAAACTTTCTGCCAGCTAACCTCTCTTAACCTCTCTACTGCTTTATTGGGTTTTTGTTTGCTTGTGTGAGTGTCTGTGGGGACACTCAGGCATGTGGATTCAAATGAGCTGTTCAAATAGATTAAACAACTTTAAACCCCTCTGTGGTCTTTGGAAGTGAATTAGATTAAAGTGAATTAGAGCTGTTTTAATTCTGAATGAGTGAGTCCACATGGGCTTAATATAGTTGTATATAGAAACCCGCATTAAAATCACATCCTTGATTAACTCAGATTGTTTCCCGTGCAGGCAAACCCATCCTGTGTCTGTTTAGCAGGGCATACAGAGCTTGCATCACCCCTAACTTGCCCTGGTGACAAGCAGAGGAGCTAAATCAAAAGTGATTTTGTGCTGGTGTAAATGGTTCCACAAACAATAGGTCGGAAAATGCATCTGGCCTGGGATGTGTCCAGAAAAAGAAGCTGGGCCTGAATAGCTTTTAGCTCTCATCATTGAAACCAACAATGCTTGCCAGAAGAAAGCCTTCAGCCCTAATTCCACGAGCTATAAATTATTACAGGGCTCTGATTCCTTGGAATGAAATGCAATAGATAGATGGCAGAGAAATATTATTAATGGATGGTTTACTACGTTCCTAACTGCACTGGCTTCATGAGAATACATTATATTCCTATCTGGAATAGCAATACTAGGGATTTATTAAAATGACTGAGTGGGCATTGTTAGCTAGGATACCGTGCTATATTGGAAACATAAAGTATTCTGCATCAAAGCATGTAATCTACATCTTTCCTTTTCATCCTTAATTTGATTATGAACTATTACCATGCTTTGCCATAAAATAGGAAAGTTGTGCATTTTGATGGTTTCTCAAATGCTGATTTGACTTTCTGCACAAATACTTTGTATCTTTTCAGCATAATTATTTAGCAGCCATTTCGGGTTAATTATTGTCATTAACAATATGAGTCCTATGAGGGAATATCAATTAAAATATGCACAGCTGAACTTTCAAATGAGTAAATAATTTAGTTTTTGAAAATGACTGGAAACAGCAGGGTAACAGTCAAAAGGGGAACAATTATTTTAATGCTTATTTGACAAATGAGTAATTTTTACAGCAAATTAGTTTCTTATTGTAGCACCCCTACTGGTAACAAGAGAGAAACTGTTAACACGAGTTTTAAAAATAAAACCTGCTAAGATATGCATGCAAAGTTAAGGAAATCATTTGTATGAAGAAAAGGTGATTATGATACACATTGTTAGCTGAAGAATGTTGCCATGGGAATCTAATTAGGGATATAAATCACACAAAATTATGTTTATGTGTAGGGCTGGATACATTAAGATCATATGCAGAGTTATGCATCAATTTTGTTCTTTGTCAAAGATTGGAGAAAGACCCTCATTGCTCTTCATTCTTGACCACACTAAAAAGAGCAATTGAAAGCTAACAAATGAAGTGTGGAATTCCAGGTGTGAAGATATGGTTTTTTTCGCTCATTTGCATAACAAAAACGGGTGTAGAAAAACTTTGCAAGGTGATTGAGTTTTATCCCCGTTTTGGGGAAAGCTTTTACGTACACACTGACTTTTTAGCAATGCCAGTGGTTGTTTATGTTGTTATTTGGGAGGGGCAGGGTGAAAATAAGAGAAAGTGTATAGAAACAAGAGCAATTGAAAATGTTTGTGGTTTTTTTTTTTCCCAAAGCACTGGGAAGGTGTTGTTTCAAGGCCTTCTATATGTGTTAAAACTGAAAGGGAATTTCAGCAAAGATGTCTTTTGTCTTTTTCTTATTTGCATGCTCTGTTTAATTTCTGATTTTCGTGTTCAGCCTGATTACTGCCTGTAGTCAGCCCTGGTGCTGCTGATGGTTTCCCACAGCTATGATTTGGCCTAAGTGGGTAGTTTATAGTGAAACACAGATTACTAAAGACAATTCAGAATTTCTCTTAGGTTTCAGTGCCTTTTTTTTAAAATCCCTCTATCAAGTGTGTCAAGCTGCACTACTGAGTTGCATTGAGAGCTACTGAGACTTGTGCCCAGAGGAGTTTCAGTGAAGATGACCAAAAATTTTAATGATGCTGGGGCTTCCTGGACCAGGGAGTGAAAATTAGGTGGCCCTGGCATGGCAAGGCATTTAAAAGAAACTTAGGAAAAAATGTGATGGCAATGAAAAACTGAACTTGCCATTTCTTGGCAGGTGTGGGCAGTTGTTTCTACTCTCACCAACCTGTCAAATTCAGTTTTAAACTTTGTTACCACCGAACATTTTGCACTCTGTCCTAGTCCAGAGGCACATTTTGGGACTGAATTCTAACTTGCTAGGAAGTAATCTTCCTTTTCCACATGACCTCTGTGCAACAAGGGGGATTGCAGCACCCCCCAGTGTGGTCACACACTTTCTGTTGACATGCACAGCTAATTAAGGGTGTAGATTTAGTGCTGTCTCATTTGAAAAGCTGCTAGAATTGCAACTTTGCTTTGACAGAGATATTCCCTTACTGGGGTATGTCTTCCACATATTTTTTTTTTCAGTGATGTAATGAGACAAGGGGGAAGAACCATAGAAGATGTTGAGAAATTTCAAGTGGTATGCTAGGGTGGCTGGGGCTGTTGAAGGCTGGAATCAAGGAATGACTGTGAGCCAAGGAACAGCCTGCTTGATCTGTTTTTAAGGAACCTTCCCAGTTTTTGTGTAAACATTGATTTCCACAGTAGAGCCTCTTTAAGACAATTTCACCTTTTTTATTTGTCCACTTCACCACAGCATTCTCTCACCCCACCTCAAGCCACCACACAGCTTCTCCCTGAAATCTCACAGCACAGAAATTCCATAGGAAAACACAATGATGTCATTTCAGTCAGACCATAATTTTCCAGCTGTTGGAAGAAGGCACATTGTGGTGTTTATTTCACTGCTTATAAAGATTTGTGGCAAGGAGGGAAATATTTTACTTCCAAGATCATTGTTCAAGCAGTTGAAGCTGCTCATCTGGTGCTTTGTGCCAAAGTGTGGGGAAGCAGAAGGGATGATCCAGGCATGCATGGCCTGTAGGTGACTGTGTGGATGGAACCTCAGAGGAATTAAGGGATGTTTTTCACTTTTGCTCTCATGGCAAGGAGGAAAGAGGCATGGAGTAGGCAGATTTTCAGCACATCTGTGCCTGTGTGAGCTTTTGCAGTTCCCATTGATGGGATTGTGTTTGTCAGGGTTTTGTGTGGGTCAGTGAGCTCTCACCTGGGCTGGTGTCAGGTTTTCTCTCACATCTATCATGGACAAGCTTTGTCCTGAGCTGCTAGCCCTGCTGGCACCTAAGGCTGGTGGAAATGGCTTGTTGTAACCTTGACCAATGTGGATTTGAAAGCCTCGTGGCAAAGATTTGCTGAGGAAGCTGGGACTTTGAGCAGCTTGGATTCTCCTGAAAATGACAATACTTGGTTGTTGCTTAAAAATCCCAAACCACCAAACAACCAGTCCTGAGCCCTGGAATATCTCCTCTGTTCAGAATGGCAAAGCTCCATTATGTTTTATTGTTGGCCCAAGTGCTCCTCATGCTTTGCAAAAGCCCTTGGTGTGTGACAGTCCAGAGACAAGCCCTCTCACCTTTGGAGATGGCCAGCTGTCTTCAGGAAATGAAGGGGGAGGAAGCAGGCAGGTGTCTGAGAGATGGGACATACTTTGATACACTCATTTCCCATCAGTTCAGTAGCACAGTGGACAGTGAGGCAGCTCTGACATGTGGAACTTTTGGGACAGTCCCTCTCAGTGCTTCAGTCAGGAAATGTTGGCCAAGCTTGCCCTCCAGTTCATCTGAGAGCTCCAGAAGGGCTGGATGCAATAATGAACAAAAGCCTTTTGGATGCTGCTGTTGCTCTTTTTTTTTTTTTTTTTTTCTGTTTGGGGTNTTTTTTTTTTTTTCCACTGTGTGGGTCCATTAAAGCGTTGTTGCCTTTTGGGAACTCAGCTGGAAGAAGAAAACAGGCCTGGAAAAAATAACTGCATTATGTGAGCCCACTGGCTACTGCTGGAATTGTCAGTTTATAGCATGTTAGGCAGGTTCCCTGTGCATCTGCTGAGAAGCTTCTGCTGACAGGACTTGAGCTCTAGCAATGAGAGCAGCCAACAACAGAAAAAAAAAAAAGAAAAAAAAGCTGTGGGCTCTTGGATCCTGTGTGATCCCAGAGGTTGTGGGCAGCACAACTCAGTGAGAGAGCAAATGAAACTGTTAAAATGTTCCCCTGATGTGCCCTGCAGATTGTAAAGACAATCACCTGTTCAAAGGGGTGATTTCTTCATTGGAAGGAAGATGGGTAAGTGAGTGATAAACAAAATAGCTGCAGGTTTGATTTAGTCCCCAGATTTTTCATTATGGTTAATTCCACATAATTTAACTTCACTCTTTCCCTGCTCTACGTGCCTTTTCTGTCGTGCTTGGCACCACACTTTTTACTCAAAATGCCAGTTTAAGAGAATAAAAGTAGTCCAGCACAGAAATGTTTGCTAGCTGGACACACAGCAGCCACCCCTCACTGGGGATTGAAGCATGGACAGAAGCAGAGCTGAAATTTGTCATTGATTGGGTCTAGAAATTGAAGCAACCCCTTGAACCTGACACATAAATATAGTCACTTCAGCTTTTAACCCTGCTCCCCATTACCTCATCATGCTTTACCATGAAGGAAACATACACTATAATGTATTCTTTGTCAGATGCAGCCTGCACCCTTATGTAAACTGCATTTTCAGACACATTCCCCAACAGGAATTCCTCAGACATGCCAGTCAACGCTTTACTGCTTAGCAAATCTATGGGATTAACACAATTACAGTAAAAGCGTGGGACAAAATAAATATTCCCCAAAGAACCTTTAGGAGGATTTTGCCATTTCTTGGTTAGTAAGAGATGATCCCTCAGCAGACACCAGGCTGACCCTGCTTTCGTTTCTCTTATTTCATCTGTCCCAACGGAGCAAGAAAAATATATCCCTGCATGGGCAGCAGGAGAATGAGCAGCCTGGTATTATCTGTACTTTTTGATTCAGTCTGCAGGGAAAGCTGAGAGTCAGGAGAAGAATCAGGGAACTCCGTGTTCAGCCAAATTCCAAAGCCTCTGGTGTCTGGCCAGATTTGCAAAAGTTAATTGTACGTTTGTATTGCGTGTTGCAATACCTCAGAGGTTTGCAGAGTGCTTCTGGTGGATCCTTTTTGGGCACTTGGCTCCTCCAACATTCCCACTAAACACGTGCACAGCTTCCACACTCGTCGTTCGATGCCCAGTGTCCCCACACTCACCTGTCCCGTGGTCCCTCACCTGTCCAGGGATCCCAAGGGAAACACAGAGGGAAGAGGAGCTGGCTGAAGGCTGGGTTGGTCAGCCTGGAGCTGTTCTGAGACACATTTTCCCTGGGGTGTTGGCATCAACTCCCCTTTCCCCAGCAGGGGTGGGTGGGAGCTCATCATACCTGCCTCAGTGCTCTCTTCCAAAGTGCCCTGAGGCAGCTTCAACCATTTTAGTTGCTCACTGTCAGTATTTTCCTTTGAATCGTGTTGCAGTGGATGGCAGTGCTGCTTTTTCCTTACTGAGGCATCACTGATGGGTTCTTTTTGGTTTTTTTTTTTCCCCCACTACTCTTAACTTCTTGGTCCAGTTGAGTCATTCGAGCTTGGAAATCTCCAGTGAGTTTGGATCTGGATGTGACTGGATTGATCTGTGCTACTGCCAATATTCTTTAGGAGATAGGGGGAGAAAGAAAAGGGAAAAAATGAAGGCAAACATTGAATTTATGGCACTCCAGATGTCAGAGAAATGAACATAAAAGTGCAGATGCCTTATAGGCAGGCAGACTGCTCAAATGTATGCAAATGGGTGACAAGTTTATGTGAATATGGTTGAAAAAAAGGAAAAGCAAGGAGGAAATGCTTAAATAATCCAGTTCTCATTGCTGTAAGTCTTGGACACTGGGTTTGGTGGAAGTCACAATTGTGATGACCCAAAGAAAGACAAAGCTCTGGTAAATGTGGCCAGCTGGATAGACTTTGATTGGTCTTAATGTTCTTGGACATACCATTAAAGTAATATAAATTCATACCTTCTAAGTTATGGGGACTATTGATCAAGCTTTTCCTTGCACAGCAGTATTTAGATTATTCTGCAAATCATCTTCATGGCTAGCTGTGAGAGGTGGCTACAGAGTCTTCAGTCAGGGTGGTGTAAATGTATGGATTTAAGTTGGAGCAGATGTATTTGCATGTACACTTCACTATGAACTTCTCGATTGTTTGGGGGTAACAAAAACGATTCTTTCTGTCAAATGTGCTTCCAACTTGTGAATTAATTATATCTGCTTTCCTGCAAACTGCTTAAGAGCAGCTGGTCTTCCTGGCATTTTTATTAGCTTGCAAAGAAGCTTCTCCAAAGCATGAAATGCCAAGAGGAAAAGCCTCTGGCTAAGTTCTGCCATGGATACACAGAATTCAGGGGTGTCTGTCTGCAGACAGGTGAAAGAAAGAGCCAGTGGTCATCAGTCTTAGGCATCCCTCTGTGCAGGACCTTGAATAACTTTTCTATGCCTTTTTGCTGTTGGATAAGAGCAACTTAAAATTATAGTAGTAGGCAACCATAATGTTGAGGAAAGCTGATACAGTCTGGATAATCTGCTGCTGAACAGCTTGTGTGGGTCTGTGTCCAAACCCCATGTCTTTAAATAACATTTCAAGCCAACTAGCTTTTCTGGATTCCTTTGCTTAAAAAATCAGATGGAAATTTTTTGGATGGCAACTGCTCTTAATGTTACTAAGCTTTGTTCATTTGTGCAGGAAAAGACCTACTGTATCCATAGTCCCATGATGCAATACTAGAACCCTTTAAAAAGTTATTAAACAGGTTGTAAAATCCCCTTTAAAAATATGCCTCGATTTGTACAATTTTTAGAAATGGCAGAGGACAAAACCACATCCTTACCCCCATTAAACTCCTGAACACCCCTCACCCCAAAGCCTTAATTTACAATATCTTGGTTTTGCTATGTAGAAAAGGTGAGAAAAACAATACAAGTTATACAGCACACTTGCAAATACCAGCTTATATGAGCTAACACTGGCACTTAACATCTTAGATTTTTCTCAGCAATAAGCTACATCTGCAGAACTTATGAGCTGGGTTTTATAAAGTTCACAATTCAAAAATGTCTCTGTGCTAAAGGGCTTTGACTTTCTAGCTCAGGGCAAATTTTATATGCTACAGTCTGTAACCATCTTTGTTTCTGGAGAAGTATATGCATGGATCATGGATTAAAATGTTTTACTGTGTGCCATGTGGGTTTTATTATCTGTATAGATCATATCCTAAACAGGTCAACTGCCTCTGATTTAAATGCATGGAGAATGGGAAACAGCATTTATTCAAGCAGGGGGTTTATCATGTGGCACTGCAGGTATTCTTCAGTCCCAGCCACCACCCAAAAGGGAGAGCAGTGGGCTGGGCATCCAAAATCAGCATCAAATCTAATCCCACTTCATTTCCATAAATGCAAGTGTTGGTATAAAGAAATAAGTCTCAGGAATTGTTGTGGTGAGGCATTATACATGGCACTGTAACAGAGTTTGGTGTGGTGTTCTCTCTTGTTCTTCCTGTTTGCAAGAAAATCTCCTGGGCAAAAGCTTTCCTGTGCAGCAAGGACCACAGAGATCAGCAAGAGTGTGGTATAACTGCACCCAAAAAATGGAAAGTCAGGTGTGCTTGGGTGCTCCAGGCACCTCTGCAGGTGCTGAAGTGATTGTGTACAGTGGAAAACACAAGAAGTGTGAGCATTGGGAAACAGAAGAGTAAGTAGGTATAATATCTGTGAATGGAAACAGTTTGCCTCTATGGGACAGAGCCAGGAGGGGTAGTATTACTACTACATATTTATTGTTACAATTAGCTGCTATTAAATATGTTTCAGCATTGTATTATTGTTTTCAGTGAGGCCAAACTGACTATTATATAGCTGTGCAACAATTTCCCAAGGGAGGTATGGGGAAGCTATTTACTGATTTGCTTAAATCTCTGTTGAACAAAGCAGTGGAAAATACTTTGTAGGAAATAATCACCCATTGGCAGGAAGCTGGAGTAGGTTATATAACAGGGATCGTATTTCTGTGACAATGAATGATTTTGTTTATACAATATTCATTGCTGCTCATGTACCCTAGGCTTTGTTTATTTCTGTCCCATCCCAAAATGATAAGAAGATAAATTCAACTTATATTTTTGCCCAAGTGTTCTAGAAAATAGTTCAGTGTTCCTTGCCTAAATTTGCACATGGCACTATCACCATGCACACGAAATTTTGCTTCTCCTGGAAACATACATATTTTTCTGCACTGAATTTTTAACAGACTGTAGTATCTATCTAGCTATAGAAAAGGGAGAAGGGAGAGAGTCTTGGGAGTTATCAGTGTAACCTTGATATCTTAAAAGGTATTAGTTGCTAGAACAAATTATGAAGCAGTCCATGTGTAAGCACCATGCAGATAAAAAGGTGATAAAAGAGAGTCAACACGTATTTGTCAGGAACAAATCATGTTAAACCAATCTAATTTCCTTCCTTCCCAGGGAAACTGGCTTAGTGGATAAGGTGAAAGTGGTAAATGTGATACATCTTGACTTAAACCAGGATTTTTGACACTATGGGGGATGATATGCTCTCATGCAAACTGGAGAAATTTTGCCCGGATACCAGGGGACAGCCTCATTCTTTAAAAACCCCATGCTGAGAAGGAAGTTAGAAGAGATGCCCTGCTAAAAGGAAAATTCACTTCTGCTCTTGGAGAGGCTTAATTTTGGGCCTGGTTCCCATCAATATTTTCATTAGTATCTTGAATGATGGGATAGAAAGTGAACATGTAAAATTTAGGCTGAAGATACAAAAGTGCTTTAGCACACAGGATTAGAAGAACAAATGAACATGATACATTGGGAAAAATATATCAGCATGAAGGCACTCAGATTATAGAACTGCAAAATAGAATGTGTTAGAGAATCTGTAACCACACAGGGGCTTGGTATCAGGAGAGAAGATGGAGCTTTAGTGCCTGGAAAGTGGAACAGAAATAAAAGATGAGCTATTAAGAGAGCAGCTCTTAGTGTGGAAGACATCTCTGTTCAGTGGCAAGAAGTCAGCAGCTGGATTTTTGGCCCTGTGTTTTTTCACTTCTTCTTAAAGTGATGCAGAAAAGTGGGATGTAATCTAGACAAATGACCCAAATGATTTGAGACTTAGAAAATATGGTCTGTGCTGAAAGATTGAAAGGTCTGTGTGTGTTTTTCTAGAAAATGTATGTCTGAGGAAGGGTATAAGTATTGTGGGCAGCTGCTGTTAGGAAGGGGATGCAGATCTATCAGTCACTGTGGCTGTGGAGTGTAGGATTGCAAACACTATATTTTCACACATGTTTAATAGAAGGCTCTCTGTAAAAACTAAACTGAGCTCAGATTTATCAGATCAGAGCTTTTCTTGCTCAGGCATGTGAAAAGTGCATCACACACTTAGCTCTCAGCAGTGCTACTGACCCTGATCTGGGCTTGCTGCTCTCTCTGCCCAGATTGTGTCTCTGTATTTAATTTGATATCTATAGGGGCAGTGTGTCCATAGCCTGGCATTCACCTGTCAGTGTTTGCAAAGGGGTGGAGTTACCTCAAGTGTAGGTTAACCCAAGGTGTAGATTAAAGATGGGAGAAAAATCCCAGAGACTGGCTTCATCAGTAGCAAAACAAGGCTTTTGGTGGTTTAAAAAATATCTATATGGATAGGATTGTTAATCACTGGAATAGGTTTCCCAGGGATGTTGGAGATTCTCTTCTAAAGGTTTTAAAAAAATTTGATGGGCATACATCATGGCTGCAATTAAACTTGCTACTGCTTCTAGGTAACAAGATAGACTGGAAACCCTCTTAAGATTCCTTTTAGTCTGATGTCTGTATGGCTTCTGTGATGTAATGTTTTGCAACAATATAATATATTTTATATCCCTGCAAAAAAAAGCACAGAACTGACATAATCCAGGCAGTTTTGCTTTATGTTGAGAGATGAAAATGTTCGTATGCCTTCATCAAAGTCTCAGGAAAATAAATGCCTGATTGGACTTTAAATAGAAATGAACATGGCAAGAATGATATGTTGAATAATGATCCTGCAAAAAAAAAAAAAAAAAAGCTCAGTTCTCAGTTCCTCAGTACTAACTATCACAGGGCATTGATTATCTATCATGTCTAGTTTGTGTGATAACATAAGAATTTAAATTGTAGCCTCACCCAGAACAAACACAGATGCGTTTTCTCTAGGTGTTAATCTCCCAAAGGCCCCCACAGTCTTGTAATGTAAACAGACCTTGGAGCCCCAGCCTGGTTCACTCTGTATCAAATAAGCTGTATTAATATCCTGGGTCAAAACTTCCTTCAGGCAGCCTGAGGGCAGAACCATCCAAACCTGTGTGCCCTGACACCTTCCCAGTGACAAGCCTCTCTCTGCTGGACCCTTGATTTATGGCTTGTATGTTTTCTATTTGTGAGAATACGGTGTTTATTTGACACATGATGCTCCTGATAACTCTGCTGTTGTTAAATTTCATTCATCCTGCTTCTGTGGGGAATGCTTGCCCTGCCCCCCCCCAAAAAAAAAACCTAAGGAAGGAATGAAGGGGAAGGTTGCATGGAAAATCTAAGTGCACTCCTTAAAATATATAAAAGACTTTGGAATCAAGCCTTCTCATTCCAGCCCCAAATATTTGCATTTTCTATTTACTAGAGAAGCTTGACCTGACAGTGGTGAGATTAGTAAAACATTTGAGTGAAACTGTTCCTTTTTTTTTTTTTTTTTTTCCCTCCTGATTCACTACCATACAGCCCCTGGCTCTTAAATTGGGGTATGTGCTTAAACTGAAGTATGTGCTTAAATTGGAATATGTCCTTAGTAAATCAGTGATGGGGAGTGATCTGCTCCAGGTGCCCTCCACCCCTTCCAGGAAGGCTCCTTGCATTGCTGCCATGCTGGCTGTAGGGATTACCTTGGGTGCTGCTGGAGCCTGTTTTGGGAGGTTTATCTGTGTTCTTGCCTCGCTGGGGCTGCCAGTGGCCTCTGAAGGCAGAAAGGCAGAAAGGCAGAGGGCAGTCTTTGTCTTCTGTGCACTGAGAGGCTGCTAATCCATGGCACATGTCCACAGGAAACAATAGCTCCACCAGAGATGGCTGCGTCCCATGGGTGGCCTTTCAGGAGCAGGGAGATTTTGACAGAAATATGCTGCTGTGCCCAACCTCCCTTGTGTACATGCTGCTACCAGAAGCTCCCCCTGTGACTCCTTTTTCTTCAGAGCCAAAGCCAAATCCTGCTGCAGCCCATAACCAGAGGAGCGCCCCGCTGGCTTTTTCTGCAGGAGACTTGTCTGAGGGTGGCATGGAATGGCTCCCAAACAGCAAATCCTTCCAGCTCCCTGCTTGTGGATTCTGTGGCTCAGCTCCACTGCTGCTCTGGAATATGCTGGTTAACCCTTGGAGATCTGCTAGCCCTGGTGGTGGCTCCTCTGTCCATGGCCATGGGGGCCAGATGGGGCTTGCTGCAGAGTTCAGTGCCAAATGTGAAGTGTTGTTCCTCTATTTATCACATCAATTCTGTTATTTTATTGAGTCTTGGTTCATCACACAAGCCTGAAGAAACTGCAAGTCCTACCTAAGGATCATTTATATGAATTTAAAAGAAACTCCTTGAAAGATTTGACCCAAAAAAAAGCTTGCACTCATTTTTTTATGGTTATTTTTGGCACTGCTTGACTGACTTCGAGGTATATGAAATGTCAGCCCTGGTCTCTCCTGGCTTCAGTGAGGGACCACGGGCATTTGGGAAGAAAGTAACTGTCTGTTAGGTTTTCAGCTGGAATAATGTATTAAATTTTCAGACTAGGCTTTCTTCAAGCACAGTGTTGACAGCATGCTCAACTTGTAGCACTCGGAGTTAGATGGATATTTACCAAAGTAACACATCTTAAACAATTTAACAAAAATGGAAACAAGAAAAAAACCTCAAAACAAAACACTTTTCTGACAGATTGGTAGTTGCTGTCCTAGTCTGAGTGACTTTGCCCCTTCCTCAGTTGTCAGTGTTTTTTTCCCCAGGACCTTTGCTGTTACACCCCCAAAATTTCCAGCCTTCTAATTACACGAAGGCATAAACAAATAGAAATAAGGACAAATAAAAGGCAAGAGTTTAATGTGTTTTCAGTTGTACATTGCCCCTAATGAAAGTCATGTGTGCAAAAACCTCAGTGATTTTGTCCTGGCTTACTGAAATTAAACAAAGAATGATACCTATTTATAATCCTGAGAGTTCTGCCAGTAATATATTTTATCACTATGGTTGCAAAAAAACAAATAGCTCCTGAGGAAGTATTTTTCACAAAAATGAATGAACACAGAGGGTTCCATGGAAAGAGTTGCTGCTTGTGGTGGGGAAATGTGAAGCAAGTGAGGAGAAGCAGTTAAAAGCAAAAAAGGGACTTAACTTTTATTATAGTGCTGATGTTTACTGTTCTCTTTCATTTCATCAGCTTGGTTTGCAATAACCTTCTGTCACTTACATAGGCTAGTTTTTCTACTGTAGTTTCAGCAGGGAAGAAAAGAGGGATATTTAGAACAATTTTGTTTATTTGTAATTAGAATGCATGTAACTTAATTTCTTTTTCCTTAAATTGAATTGATTGCATTTAATAAATACAACAGAGGGCTTACCAAAGTGTTCTCAAAGTAACGTAAACCACATGTACCATCCCACAAAAAAAAAAAAAAGGACATAAAAATTGAATTTCTGACTGTTTTTATGTAGATTAATTTATTGTGGCTAAATGCAGCCAGCCTCCTTTTCTGCTGCCCCATTGTGTTCAGAGCTCCCCAGTTGGCATTAACTGCATAAAATGGTCTCTAGGAGGGAGTGGCTGGAACACCATAATCATCATAGGGTGAGGTAAGAGGTGAGACCATAGCAGGAATCCATCCTCAAACTCTCCCTAATCCAAAAAATGCCTATTGCAGGCAATATGCTGTGTGTGACAGGTCTGAAAAATGGAACAGCAAGATTCAGACCTGGTGCTCACCTGTTTCAAGGAGCACACACAGAGTTCCTTGGTGCTGGCAGCTATTTTGGGAAAACTTCTGCAAGCTGTTTGAAAAGTGAGACTCCAATCTTTGCCAGGGCATTCAGGGTATGAGCAGTAGTCATCACCAGTGGTAATAAGCCTGAAGGTGTGGTGTTCAAATCCTGTTTGTCACACCTTCAAGGACTCCCCTAGATGAAATTTTCTTTACACTTGTCATCTTCTAAGAAAAGAAAAAAAAAAAGCTATTTATTCCTAGGGAGGGAAACTTTAAAAAGACATTTACAGCATTAAACCTTTTTTTTCCCCCTTAGGTGCTGCACCTCTTTGTCTCTTGCAGATGTGAAGAGCTGGTTTAGGTCTGGCATCTTCCATAACCCCACATTAGTACTTGCCTGTCATATCAGGTGTGTAGAACCAGTCTGCCTATTATACAGTGAGCTGTGATTGAATCCTTTATTTATGACTTCTGCCCCACATTGCATTAATTAGAATGCAAATTAAGTGTTTCCTGGAAAGCTGCTGTTTACTTCTGGCGTACTTTACATGTTTCATTAGTCTTAGGACCCTGACAGTCAAGTTATGTCAATTTAACAAGTTATCAGTCAGCAGAGCTGCTGTAATTGTACCTACACGTGCACTCAGGCACTGAGGGCTGCAACGGGATGCACACTTGGCTTTGCCTCCAGCAAAAGGTGTTTAAGGTATGTTATCTTGTCTTGTCTTAGCTACTGGGCTCAGCTAATTAGAGGTAATTATTTTTTTTTTCCAACAGCATAGCTTGATCTTGTGTGTGAGCCTTGTATTTACACCAGTGCTTCTGAATTTGTCTTTGTGAGATGTTTTTAACTGAGATCCTGCTTTTGGGAGTAGGTAATTTGGCCACTGCACTTGATGGTAACTGAGCAGTCTGTATCCCTGAGTAGCAGGACATGGGAATTATGGGATGGTTTGGGTTGGTAGGGACCTTAAAGGTCATCTGGTTCTAATCCTCCTGCCGTGGACAAGGATGCCAGCCACTAGTCTGGATTGTTCAAAGCCCCATTCAACCTGGCCTTAAACACTTCCAGGGATAGGGCATCCACCAGCCTCTCTGGGCTACCTGTTCCTCTGCTTCACCACCCTCTGAATAATGGATTTCTTCCTAACATCTGATTTAAACCTGCTCTCTCCCAGTTTAAAACTGCTGCCCCTTGTCCTGTCACTATTTTCCCATATAAAAAGTCCCTTTTCCTTCTTTTCATAAGCCCCTCTATAGGTACTAGAAGGCTGCAGAGAGGTCTCCTTGGAGCCTCCTCTTCTCCAGGATGAACAACCCCAGCTCTCTCAGCCTGTCTCCATAAGAGATGTGTTCTATCCCTCTGATCATCTTCAGTGATCTCCTCTGAACTCAGTCCAGCCAGGTCCACAAATTCCTTGTGCTAAGGACCACATTGAGATGGATTGAAGGATTGCAAATGAACAGACCACAAATTACAGAGAGGTTTTTTTTTTTTTTCCAGTTTTAACCACACAGTTTAGCCCAGTCTGCATTTTCATGTGTGTCCCTGTTTGCCAGCCTTGAGGAGCTGACACCTACTTGAGTAAAATGTCTGTGTCTGTGCCTCTCTAGGCTTGAGGGCATCTGCTGAGGTTTGGCAGCGTGGCTGAGCCTCTTGTGTTGTTCCCTCACCTTCCTGGCACAGATCCACGGAACTCTGTGAGGACTGATGTCCTGTGTGGAGCTTCTCTTGTCTCTGCTTGCCTGTAAGGAGATGGGTCTGGAGGGGAAGGCACATGGGGAGCAGCTGAGGTCACTTGGTCTGTCCAGCCTGGAGGAGGCTGAGGGGAGACCTCAGAGCAGTTTGCAACTTCCTCGTGAGAGGAAGAGGAGGGGCAGGCACTGATCTCTGCTCTCTGGTGACAGTGACAGGACCTGAGGGAATGCCTGAAACTGTGTCAGAGGAGGTTTAGGTTGGATATTAGGGAAAGGTTCTTTATGCAGAAGGGTGGCTGGGTGCTGGAACAGCTCCCCAGAGAAGTGGTTGCAGCCCCAAGCCTGACAGAGCTCAAGAATCATTTGGACAATGCTGTGGTGTGATTCCTGGGGTGACCTGTGCGGGGCCAGGAGCTGGACTGTGACCATCCTGATGGGTCCCTTCCAGCTCTATGATTCCATAGCTGTGCAAAGTGCAGAGTTGAAAGGTCACGTTTTCTGTTCTGTAAAATGTTGGGAATTATGTAATTTTGAAGAAAAATCCATTCTGACAGTGTGGTTGAAGAGTGAAAATGGTGGTGTTGCTGTGTTGATGGTTGGACTTGAGGATCTTAAAGGTCTTCTCCAACCTTAACCATTCTATGATTCAAAAATAAACACTACTTTCTTAACCTTTCGAGATGCTGTGATGGAAGACAGATCTCTGGGTGTGTTTGAGCCCCAGAGGAGGAATTTTCACGTGAGAAGGAGCTTACACCAAAGTAATGAAGAGTTTGGCCCTGGCACCATTATTTTCCTCAGCTCCCACAGTGACAGAAGGGGGTGGAGGGAAGTAACCTATCCCATTTCTGTTTGAAAATATTTAGCTTGAGTGATGTGAAGATTTCAGTAGATCTGTGACAAGATCAAAGACTATAAATTATTTAACAGTGGTTCTACTTTTGTGGAATTATTTAAAGTATCATAATTGCAGCTCAGCTTCCCAGCCTTCATTTTCAAGTCTGGAATTCTGTTGGGAACTATCATAATCACTGAAGAGTATAATATTACAGGCTGGGTATAAAAATATCTTTTTAATGACTAGCAAATTAGTGAAATGTCTTGACCTAAATCTAGACCAAACAGAAGACAGTGTTTTTATGGAGGGGTAAGAAAGACTAAATTGTCACCACATTGTTATTCTTGTTAAATTCTCCACTACTTAAAATGTCAGTTGATTAGATAAAATTTGTAACACTGTGCATCAAGGCAAGTGATGAAGGGCTGTGTGTTACATAGTATCTTGGCATTTCTGCACTTTTGTTTTCCTTTTAATGGTAGCATGAGCATTCTGTGGCTGAAACTTGGAAAAATAAAGGCTATTCATTACTTTAGTACCCTGTGAACAATAGAGATCATGAAAGGCATCGCAGGGAACTCCTCTGTGTGTTGGCTCTTGGAGAAGCAAGATGAGCCCTTGGAGGGTTTTCTCATAGGCTTCAAGTAATTGTGTGCATGGTCTGCCTGGCTAAACTCTTTGTGTCTGACTTAAATGAGATCTAGAAGAGACAGGAATGTCTCACTCCGTACTACATGGTTCACAGTGTTAACCAAGCCTCTGCTAACGTAGAAACAGGAATTTATTTCCCAAATTCTGGTTTGCAAGTGACTTAAAGGAAACTGAGTTCTTGTGTGCAATCAGTTTTCAGTGGCAAAATACTCAGTTTGATGAATTTTGACCATGCAGTGAAGATACCGTGCAGATTTCGGCAGGTGAGGACTCTATCTCCAATTCCATCGCAAATTTTCACTGCGATTTGGGGCGAGTCCCTGGCCTTTCATTGCCTCCAAATCTTGCCAGAAGGGATAACACTGACTGGTTTACATGTTAAGCATTATGGTGCTGCATTTGCAGGGCAGAGTCTGTAATGAGAGAGAGAGAAATAAGTGCTGGTGCACTCTTTTGCCTTCGTGCCAGGGTACAAGAGATATTTCTGGGGCAGAGACCACCTGAGTGTCCTGTGTTCACACAACTCCTTGTGCAATGGGGCTGCAGGCTGTAACTCTGAGCTAAGTGAGCAACAGGAGCCCAGAGATAACACAAGGCAGGGACAGAGGTGGTCTCCATCCTTGCCTTCCCTCCACATGGCCACGGCGCTGTGCACAGCAAAGACAAGCGACAGATTTGTTCAGCACCTGGCTGCAAGGAATGCGATCAGTCTTTAATTAACATTAATTAAAACACAAAGCGTGCACGAGCATGAAGGAGATTCATAAATTAGGTGGAGAAGACGGTTATCCTGAGGATTTGTACCCTGGTAGGAGCTGTGTGGTGGGTTGGGAGCCATCCACAGCGAGGTTACCCTCAGTACCTGCGTGGATTGTGGATGCGCGTCGGAGGTGGAGCACAGAAGAAAAGTACAACGTGAACAATCCTTTTTGCTGGCAAACATCATCTGTTAGGTATCAGCCCGATTTCCTCCAGTGACACAAAGCAGAGTTCACCCTCGCTGTGTGGAGCATTTGGTTTGGCTGTGTGCAGCCTTGGGGCTCTGGCTCAGCTCCTCCTTCAGGCTGCGTGTTGACATCCACCGGGGATCTGGAGTCTCCGAGGCGTTTAAGCGAGATTGTGTCCTGGTGCAGCCATTTCTTTCACTTCTCCCTGCTCAGTAACATCCTCCTACTCCTTGAAAGTACGGCAGAAATACGTTGCTTGAAGAGTTGACTCGTTTTGTTGCCATCCCTTGGTGTCTGGTTTTGCTGAAGTTGTGCTGACAGACCAGGAATGGCTTAGGAAACCTGGAAACCCTACATACATAAGCTCAGTCTAGTTAGTTTATCCATGACTTAATGATTCCTAGATGTACTTTGTATTAAGAGTTTTTTGATTAGTGGATAGTTTTTTCCTGTCCCAGGAAAAGGGCTGGGCAAAATAGGAAATGAGGATTTTGTTTGGGTATTTTTATTTGGTTTTGTTTACTTTTCTCCCCCCTTTAAATTGTAAGAGTGATTGACTACTGCTTTACTGGGTATGTGGTGAGCTCTTCATAATTTTCAGTCTTTTGAACTTAAGCTTTTCGTTTCAGGAGAGGGTTTTATGGCCTGTGGTTGTAGCAGCTTATGGTCAAGCAGGCTTGATTCTTCCAATTGTATCTGATGGGCTGCAATGACTTTTCTGGCCCCTTCCAGCACAGTATTCCTAGGCCTGTGTCTTCCAAAAACCCCCATCCTTTTTTTTCCAAGAAGAATGAAAGTTTAAGTGAAGCAACCACTGACCTTAGATTTTCCAGTGTAAGAGCTACAGCCCTTCCACATGGCCATAAACCTGCAGCTCTACAAACTCAGCTTGATAAGTGGTAGAAACTGTCTTTCACTGAGGAAGCTCCAAGCCCCTCTCTTTACCGACAAGATTTTGCCAGGAAGTCTCTTGGTGAGGCTGTGCTGTATGTAAGCAGGCTTTGGAAATGTTCCAGACACATTCCACGCCGTACACAAACTAGACAGGGCTGGAATCTCATCCAGTGTGTGTCCTGGAATTACTACTCATCCCTCTTTATAATAAATGAGGGCTGTTTGGCTGTAATCTTTCTAAGCTGTAATGCAGTGGCATCCTGGAGTGCAAGAGTCCTATCTTAGATGACTACATTCAAAACATACCCTAGGGACTGTTAGAGAAATTTATAATCGTCCCTTTAGAATCCCAGGATTAAATTCTAAGTGGCAAGCAAATAAATAAACAATGTTTCTCCCTAATGCCTATTTATTTACTGTAGATCAATGGAACATTCAAGGATGAAATTGGTTTTCTCAGAGGATTAAAGATATATTTAAAATAGGCTTTATTATGAGAATTAATAGTGTGGATTCTGGAGAGGGTGAAGGGTTAGTGTGAGCCAGGTTATCAGAAACTGCTCCATTCTGAAAGATCTATTTAGGGATAGGAGAAGAGAAATTAAGTTAAAGGACTCCTAATTTTGGTTCATCAGTCTGATATCCTGCTGAAAGAAGTCTTTGAAGCTGCCCACTGTTGCTGGGAACTGGGCAAACAATGTGGAAATGTATTGACATGTGACATGTGGGCCAACAGATGGGATTGCAGTACCTGCTCGGGGCAGGACCTGCTGTTTGCCCTCTTTTTGTGCCTGGCCCAGGGAGCAGATGACATCTGTGTGCACGAGAGGTGACCTCAGCAGCTGGACTGCACCCCACTCCTCCCACCCCCTCTGACCGAAATACACCTGGCCACGAGGCAGGTTCCTCCTGCTCTTGGGCCAGCTGTGAGAATTGATGCTGTTTTCCCTTTCTAGTTTTTACTCCTCATCTGTCTGAGTTTGGAAGGATTCTTTTGATTCTGTGTTGCCATAAGGAAAAAGAGCAGCAGCAGCAGAGAGTCCAGGGCTGTTTAACTGAAGTGCAGAATGGTTTGGAGTGCTGTGGATCTGGGGCACTGTTTGCTGCCACCTCATTAAAAAAAAAAACCCTAAAGCACTCTCTTTTCATCTTGGGGGAAAAAAGCCAAACCAAAACCCCTGAAAAAACAATATTAGCAAACACGGAATGGAAGAACAGCCCATGCAGGCTATAAGAGCAGAATTGTTAGACCACAACATCAGAAAGTGCCCAGGTGAACAAAAGACCTGTGAAATGAAAATATAATGTTGATAATGTGTTTGTATAGAACGTTTTCCTCCCTCTCTTTCTGGTTGTTGTTCTCTGTAGTTTCTGATTGAGTTGCAGTGTTCCTCAAGACTGACAGTGTTGCAGCTCTGTTGACCAAGATTTCAATGGAGCCTCTCCTGATGAGAGATTGAAGTGTATTCTGCATTGTACACATGGAATTTGTAAGGGTGGGTGTCAATTCTCAAAGAGTCTTCCATGAGCTGCATGTATCTTCTCTACCCTTACATTTTTTTGGTATTATTTTTCCTGCACATGTGATTTTTCTTATTTAATTCCACTTCTACTGCAAGCTTTATCCAAGCTGTTAGTTCCTCTGACGTGATGGTGGTGACACCTGAATGTTTCACTTTCAGGGCTGTAAAATCCTCCTGCTGGAGCTGTGTCTATGGTATTTCTAGTGCACAGGCAGTGGAATTTGCACCTGGAATTCTTGTGCTTCCAAGATAGGGGAGAGCCTGTTACAACACATGAGAGGCTGTAACGATGCATTAACATGGCAGGACAAGAGGGAAAGTTACTTTTGATTAATTTTTTAGCACAGTCCTTTTTTTCCTGAGTTAAAACTTGTGTTCCACAGGAGGCAATGATTCCTGCCAGGCTGCTGTGTGCCACTCCAGCCAGGCAAAGAAAAAGAATTAAATGTTATTGGGTGTCTGTGATTCACAGGCTTTGTGTGGAAGAGAAGGATGGCAGTGATTGAAGCAATTAAGAGAAAGAATAACTGGGGCATTTGGTTAATGATGGCTGAAATCTGAAGAGGAAGGAGGGCTACAAATTTGAGATAGTGAACAGGAGCCTGAAGGAATGTGGAAAATATGTACAGTGGCAAAAAAGAGACACTGCAGAGGTATATAAATGATGCAGGAAATGGTGAAGGCAAAGATACAGTTGGGGGACTGATTATATATCTGTGATGGACTTGAAAATTCTTACAGGTGTCTGGAGAGGTTATGTGAAAAAGAAAATTTGCATGATGGGACTAAAAGGCATTGCTAATTGATAACGATAGGCTCTGCTTTTGAAAGGCCATGATAATTTTAAATGGTAGAGGAGGGATGATTGTGGGCTTTGCAAATGAACTCTTTGTATCAGGGGGAGGGGAAATATTCCTCTACATTTTGTTTGAGGACTGCAGTTTTGGGGTTGTTGTCAGGGAAATGCTTATGGCTGTAAATTGCATTTTTTAAGCTCTCTTTAATTTGAAAACCCTTTGTCCCATTTGCTGTATTAGTCTTACAGTTCTTGCTTTAGGCTTATATTAAAAGTTGGCAGTCTCAGCTGGAGGAAAACTAGGGGATAGGTCAGATGCTAATTAATTTCATGCTAATTGTGCCATAATTTGAAATCCAGTGGATTAGTTTTCTGTGGGAGAGCTGAAATATATGGAAAGACAAAAATGAATAAGGATAATTAATCCCTGTAAAATTGCTTGGGATGCTCTAAGAAAAGAGGGTTTGTTGTTGCTTTTATTTTTTGTTTGAAGTGTTTTAAAGGCGCTGTGCTGTGGGTTATACGGAAGATTAATTTCTGCTGAAAAACAACTTTTTGCTCCTGAAACACCTAAGGGAAATACCTCAGTGACTGGCTAAGCTCTTGCTGAGGGTTCCCTCCTCACAGGACGAGTGTTTGGGTTTGGACAGAGGGTAGTCCAGACCTCTGAGTGTGCCTGGGCAGGAGAAAACTCTATTTATCATAGGATCGTAGAGCGTTAGGTTGGAAGGGGACCTTGAGCATCACCTGGCCCAAACTTTCTTGGCAAAAGCACAGTCTAGACTAGGTGGCCCGGCACCCTCTGCAGCTGAATCTTGTAAGCTGTCCATTTATTTCTTTTCTAGAAGTGTACAAGGCTGGAATGGACGAGGGATGGATGCCAACCACTTCTCACTCTCTGCATTTCCCTCCCGCCGAGTCTCCGGTGGCTGCTTGGGGAGCTTGACTTGGAGCCAGGCTGGGGGGAGTAATTTACTACTGGCCTCTAATGGCTATAAATTACCACAGGCCCTGGGGAATTGCAGCTCTAAAGGCAGAGCTGTGACTCAGAGGTGGCTCCCAGGCTCACCACCTCGTTCTCTTACACGTGGAGCACCAAGCTCTGACTGACATCAAAAAACCTGCCCTGTGTTTCCAGGCTGGTCCCATACAAAATGTCTCTGATTACTGGAGTTTTCTCCATAGGTATTGTCAGTCTGTTGAAGTTCAGCAACGTAATTCTGAACCTCTGGGGAGCAGTGACTTCTGAGAAATCATCTCTTGTTCTGAAATCCAAGGAGCTCCGGCTCAGTGAGGAGGTGGAGGGGAACGGCACAGGTTTCACCACTGGACTTTTGTTTTGCTTTCTGCTTATGAACACCATGCAGAAGTTCAAATAACATTACAAAGCAGAAAGCTTTATGATTCATTATGCCTGGTACAGGTATAATTTAAACATATTGACTTGTCTGAAGTAAGTGCCAGACAGTGCAATAGGGGAGACAGGAAGTGGCTGGTGGAGATTGCTGAACCAAGCTGGAATAAGAAGTCAGGGAGAGGAAGCCCATCATCATTTAACTTTGCTTGGCAGCTCAGCAGAAAACTGATGCAATTGCTGATGGACGCTGATATCAAAGGGAGAAAAATCATGACAAATTCTTTGTGCTTTTAAAATTAATGTAAAGCCAATCAATAGCTTGACTTGGTGCAATATAAAAATGTAGTACTGGGACCTCCATTAAAATGATTTTTCTTTAAACCTATATTCTGGGATTGCTATTAGAGAGGCTTTAGAGATAATAACAGCAGTTAAAAGAGAGCTTTCCAATTCCCACTAGGTTGTTGCATTTCACAGCAACTAGTCTGTAGCTATGCCGGGAACTAGGTAATGTCAGGCTTTGAAAGATTATGTTTTCTTTAGAGTTTTTTCTTTACAGGCCAGTGGGTCCCTAGGAATATTTAATATAGCACTTAAATGGGGTCAGGGATGGAGAGAAGAAGAAACCATTTGACTGCATTAGGCTCACTGTGCCAAAAGAGACCTTGTCTGTTTTTTTCTCTCCCTCTCTCTCTCTCTCTCTCCAGAAAACTGTGACCATATGTGAATCTGTGAGCCACAATTCAGAATCCAATCAGCTGCCTTAGGTTTCTGATAACAGATCATATTGTACCGAGGGCTCTCTTACCTTTGATAACCCTGGTGTCTAAAATCAGAACATGTGTATTTTTCCCAACTTAGTGGGTGTGTTTCTCCACCCTGTGCTCACATTCTTCACTCTATCACTCAAGCTGCCCATAGCAGTTTAATGATTATGACTGTGCCATCTGTAAAAGTGTTCCATGGGTCACCATGGTCCTGCTCAGAGATGCCTGTTCCTCCTAAATTGTGTCTCTGTGGGTGCTGCTCACAGACACTGGGAAACTCAGCACTCCTGGAGCCAGAGGTGAGCCTTCTGCCTTTCTCCTTCTGGCTGAAGCCAGAGATGAGCCTTCTGCCTTTCTCCTTTTTTCTCCCTCCTCCTTTCCTGAAGTGCACCAGATGCCGTGAAATCGCAGCTGTGCAAAGAGTGAATGTTGTGCAACTAGGAGAATTTTGCATAGTGTGGTTTTGGAAATGCCTTTTTTACTTTTCTTGTGTGAGTAGCCTCTGCTCTGAGAGAGCTGCAGTGTTTGCTGGATTTACCTGTAGGGTTCATCAGGCTTGCCTCTTCTGTCACCTCAAGTATGATCTGAGCTCTCCCATCTTCTCAGATTAAATCTCAGCTTCCCTGTGCTGCTCTTCTGAGTCCTGCTCTCCTGTAGCATTTGCCAAGGCTGAATCATGGCTCTGTGGCAGCTTCTCCATTTTTCAGAGGTTCTAGAGGAGATGATTTTGTGATTTGGAGTTCCCTGTTGTCAGCAGCTGTCTCCAGTATCTGTGTGGGTGAGATAAAGTTACTAAATGTTTTGGTGTTGCATGCTGCCCATCTCCTGAGTTGGTCCTGGGAGCTTTTTGATGATAAGTTACAACTTTATCAGGAATGCTCACAGTGCAACTTCACTGCAGTTCCCTTCTGACAGCAGTGGTCACAAATATGATGTCTCCATAAATCTGTTTTTCATGTTAGTATGAATTGTTGCATCTACTCAGGCCATGACATTGCTAATAACCCATTATATGGGGCTGAAGCAAGTCCAAAGAATTGCCTTGGTGTGACTCTTAGACAGGATTTGTGATTCAGCTCTTAGGGTTTCATTTACACAGGTGGGGGCATGGGAATGAAGGGAACCTCCAAAGCTTGACATGAGCATCTGGATGGGATGGTAACGAAGTTTCACTGTGGGAGAGATTTTGAAGGCATGGAGATGGCATTGTGAGTTGTTCTGAAAGCTGCCAGTTGTTGTCAGTATGTTGACAATTCCTTTCAATTTGTTTTGTTTTGGTTTTTAATTGTGAAAATGTTCCCAGAAGCTTAGTAAACGAGGACGTGTTCTTATAAATATTGAGCGAAAATGTAAAAACTCACGTGGCCCAGCTTTGGTTATAAAACCCATTTCTTGCAGTTGGTGTCATTCTGCCCCTTGAAGGCCTGTGCTCAGAAGTGGTACCTCTAGTTGTAGGACGAGGGTATTTATCTCATCCTACAATGAGATAACTCTTGGAGTGTGCTTCTTTTCAATTGGACATGCAGCCTTGCAAATGGATTTAATCCCACTCCAACACATGGCTTTGTTTGTGGACATAGGATGCCAGAAAACAACAATATATTCTGTATGATATTTATAAGCTGCATGCAAAACTGCTGAACCAAAAAAAACTAGTCTTCAAAAATTAAGATCAGGATTGTGCTTGCAGATGTGTTTTGTAGTTAGTTTTCTTTCATCCCTTAGATAACTTCTTTTTCAAAGATGATGGAGGTTGTTGAAACTTCTGGTTGTCCATGGCATTCAAAAATAGTTTGAGAAATATCACCTCGAGTGGGTCTAAGAGATTTAATTCCTCCTTTTGTGCATGATCAAAACTAAAAATAAGAGACTTCCTCACAGCTGTTTAATTATCTATTCCCAATAGTGTGGTGGGGACATGGGAGCTCTGGCTAACAGTCCCAAAACCAGTTTCTGAAAGCCAAGTGTGGACTGAATAGGCTGAAACAAATGGAAGGTTTTTAGCTCCTTGATCACTTATTTACACACGTCTCATGGAAAATGTGGAACCTGTACCCTGATGCTGTTTACCCACTAGTAACATCTCTGTTCTTGCCTACAAGTGAAAGACAAAATAATGAGCAATGAGTGGACTAGAGGTTTTAATTCCACTTGATTTCTTGATGGCTCCAAGGAGCCCTCCAAATGAGTGCTCAAAACGAGTACTGCTTAGAGAGTAAGTTATCCCTCACTGTGAACATAAGTGGCAGAATTTAGCTCTTTTGTTTCTGAAAACCAATGTTTCTAATTCCGTGCATTTCAATTCTGCAAACTGTTTTTCATGAGAAAATTAAACTTGCAAGGATGGTAAGTTTTGCTTTGCTGCTGACAAACCTGCTCCTACAAATACTTTTTTTAATGCAGAAATAACCCCTGCTGACTTATGCAAAGCAACACCTTGATTTATACCCGTCCCAGATTCAAAGCATTCAAACTCATCTGTGGGAAGGAAATACATTAAGAGAGGTTATTTGGAATTCCTCTCCTTATGGGTTTTTCCATGTCTTCTGTGGTCCATCTGTGAAATGGACCATAAGGGGGAAGCATAGGGAGTGGGAGATGAGCATAGTGGGAAGACAAAAACAATGAAACCTCAATGAATTGATGATGAAAGGAAGGGAGACAAAACGACTCCAAAGTGAGCTGGGGGAAAAGAAAGGAGAACATAGAGTGTGAATGCCCAGAGGAAAAGGGTTCATGGAACTGCTGGCCAGTTCAGCAGAAATGAGGAGAGGAATGAATGGGGAGAACAGCAATAAGCTGATGCAGTTTGCAGCATGCAGAATTAGAAACAGAGTCTGCAGACAGGAAAGGAATACATTTTGCCTGTTGTGTTTTTATTGAGTAGGACCTTGTCCTGTTTTCAGCTGGGATACAGGTAATTTTCCTCTTAGCAGCTGGTACACAGCTGTGTTTTGGGTTTGGGATGAGAACAATGTTAAAGCACTGATGTTTTGGTCCCTGCTGAGCAGTGCTTGCCCCAAGTCAAGGACTTCTCAGTGTCTCCTGCTCTGCCAGTGAGGAGCAGCACAAGTGAGGGAGCATGGCCAGGGCAGCTGACCACAACTGGCCAAAGGCATATTCCTTAACCACAGAGCATCATGGCCAGTACACAAACTGGGGGAAGTTGGCTGGGAGGGGCTGACCACTGCCTGGGCTTTGGTCAGTGGGTGGTAAGAAATTGTGCTGTGCATCATTTGTCTATCTTGGTTTTTTTTTTCATCTCTCTCTCCTTTTTTATTATAATAATTATATCATTATTATTATTAGTGGCAGCACTAGGTTTGGGGGGTTTTTAAACTTTGTTTTAATATTAAACTGTTCTTATCTCAATGCACGAGTTTTCCCTTTTTTTTTTTTTTCTTTCCCTGATTCTCTCCTTCCCACTGGTGGAGGGAGTGAGCAAGCAGCTGCTTTGGGACTTAGTTGCTGGCTAGGGTTAAACCACGACAGACCTTAATCTCTGAATGGTTTACCTGTCTTAGTGGGCCAACTGGAGAAATTGGGTGTGATGCAGAGTGAATGAGAGGGGGACAGCATCTGGCTCTAAATTTGCTGTACTCCTTCTGCTTCATGTCAATGCCACAGAATAAAGTTTTGTAGTAGGGAAATTGGGACCTCCATTAAAAATGTATGTCACGTTAGGTGATGTATTACTCTCCCAAACCCTGGTTGTGAACATCCAAAAATAGCTGGCCACGGACACGTAAGGCAGGTCACAGACTCTGGTGAACAATATTTAGTGTTCCGTGGGGATGGGGAGAAATGCTCTAATGAAATCACCAGCCTTGAACTAAGCTGCTTTTCTTAGGTGGCTCCCCCAGACCTCAGTAAAAACGTGTCTGTGCAAGTTCAGCCAAGCTGCCTGTTGAATAGTTTGGCCAAATGCAGGAAGCAAGATCTTTGACCTTCTGCAGTGTCCTCGTTGTAGACGCATGCATATAATTTCCAGTAATTTAACAGGAGCTTTAGTTTGAAAAAGATTTGGGTTTTATTACTTTCATTCATCATCATTAACTCATGCCATGTGGCGGGGAGGAGGGAATGACATATTTCCGCAATTAGATTCAGTATTTTGCATGAAAAAATGAGCTGTTACAGCAAATGCTTCTTTTGAAATAGGGACTAAAACCAGTGGAAACAAAAGTCGTGATGTGTGCTTGGAAGACAAGAGTAAAAAAGGATATTTTTACTATGAAGTCTTCTTTAAGTTGTGGTTAGAAATTATTTAACCTTCTACCCTGTTCCTACCGTGTACTTGGCTTATGTTCAAAAAATGTTTTCATCCAGTACCTTGATGGGCTTCAAGTTTGTCTGTTACAAATGTGTTTTATTTCTGCTTACTCTTAAAAGGTGCACTGGCTTCATCTGTTGGAAGTACCTTTGTATAGGACTGCTTCAGTGTGCAAGGGGAGTGTGAAATTTCTTTTGATTTTGAGTTTGTGTGGGTTTGCTTTGCTTGAATTTTGATTTAGCTGAGCCCAACAACTTAACCCAAAACACAGGTAGGGAAATTGTACTTCCTATGGTACGGGATGCAACAGGGATCAGTACTTTGGAGTGGCTTGCTTTTGGGATGAGGTGCACTTCAAGCATTTTGCTGCACTTTATTTTTTAACCCTTCACTGGGCAAGTGCCTGATCCTGTTTCCCTTGAAGTCAAAGGGAAGTTTCCCATCATGGGAACAACATGGGGCCTGACGTAGGTAGTGAAACCCAAAACCAGGCAAGTTTTATGTGGCTGAATGTTCCTGCCAGCATTCCTCAGGGCTGTGTGTGTGACACATGCTCCCTTGATAATCTAATGAAGAATTTGTGGAGAGCCAAACATGTATTTTATTTTACAGAGCAGGCTGCGTTTTCGGTAATTTGCCTTTTCTCCTCGTGTGCATCTCATTCTTGTGGATGTTCACATGAGCCAGTACTCCTGATAGCTTTTCTGCTTTCCTTCTTGGAATGTTGGTTTTCTTTTCTGCATGTTCAATTACATGTGCACATTCATCTGTCATTAGTTCCTCTCCACTGGAGGATATTTTGCAGAGCTCTTTATGCAGCATTCGTAATATTCTCATCCATGATTTGGATTTCTTACTGACAGCAAAAGTTCAATCCTTTTTGCTGCTGTTTTATTAATTTTATAGCTTTATCTAGATAAGCTATTTGCAAGTTTGATAGTGGAATTTTGGTAATTTGGTTGGATTTTCCCTTTCTAATTCAATTGTGCATTGAATTCCATTCAAATTTATGTTTATTTGTACTGATTTTAAGGCATTTAAAAACGTAAGGTCCTCATTTATCAGGATTTCTCTACTGATTGCATTCTTACATTGTTGTCATAACTCTCACTGGATTTTTTTGTTGTTGTTGCTCTTGCTCTTCTTTGAAAAAATGATTCTCATTGTTTGATTATGCTTGCCAGCTCATTTCTGTTTCAGGAGGGAAAAAAAATGATGCTTTGTGTTACTGCACTCTATTACCTGTGTTAGCAGTGAGAGTGTACGTGCCTGGCTGTGCTGGGTGATGGGGAGATGTACAGAAGCAAACCACTGTGGTCTCTCCTTGCACCAGCTGCCCTCAAAACTACTTTTACTAGAGTATCCACCGTGAGAAAGACATTGAAAATGTCAGCTAAACTCGCTTTATAACATATTTCCTTGTGACCTCGCTGCAGGGATGAGAGGAAGAATTCAGACCTAGTTTGATTTCTCTCCTGCATCTTTGGAAGAGCACGCTGCCTCCCTCTTGGGCACTCTTAGGAAGGTTAAAACTTGTCCTCTCCACAATGGGTATGTCTAGGGCCTCAGTTCTTACTCCTCATTTCAAACGTACACAGAGCTCAGCACAAGTTACTGGAGTAAAAACTTTCTGGTTTAGCCATATTTTCATGACAATATACTAAAATGCAGTCCCTAACATTTGGCATAAGTGTCAGAGAAGAAACTACGCTGATAATTTATTTCTTTTACTAATAATTCATCTGGCTATTGATCTAGGTTGAGTTTGGCTCCAGCTGTGCCCTTCAGCAGCTTTTTTGTAAACAGGTTCTTCTTATCTTCATGAGTCAGGGTTTGACATGCCCACTCTGTGCAATAAATTACACCTGTGTCTTCAGTTCTATGCTAATGCCTGGATTTAGTGACAAAAGGAAGGAATTTGAACTCAACTTTTTATCTTGGAAGGCTTTGCCTTTTCCATTACTCAGGCTCCACACTGAAACTTCTTTCTCTCTACTCCCTTTAGTGCCTTTACAGAGAGAAGAACAGAGTGAAACAAATTCATCCCCCATCTTTGGAAATCTATGTTTTAGCCTACCTTCTTAAGTTTTTGGGGTTAAATTTTAATTAAATTTAAAGGGAAAATGTGGAAGGGTCACAAGATTACTCATGTAAGAAATGTATCCACAGAAACAAATAGACTCTCTACACTCAGGGAGATTATTAATACGAGGTGAATTTACTGAATAAATTCTAGGATTGGGCCCATGATATGGAATTTGATTTAATTCACTCATACATAATGATTACCCACAGCTCTGAGCAGATGTAGTAATGACTACAATTACTCGCGGATCATTTTTTACTATGATTAAATCTGTACATTATATTATTCTTGAGGCAGCAGTTTTTAATATTCAGCTTGCTCCCCTCCCTCATCAACACTGACTGTATACAAGCTTAGAGGCAAATCCCCAGTTCAGCAATAAATAGTTTTTTGCCAGGAGAAAGTGTTGGAGTCCTTTGCATCTAATGCTCCAAGTTCAGCTTTGGAGCATCAAAATTGCAGGTGTTTGTGTGTGTGTGCTTTCAAATGTATTTCAACTGTGAAGCTCCTCTCCACCTTCGAGACAGAACTTTCAGAATAATGCTGAGTGTGCAAATGGAGCTGTCACCTGTGGTTGTCAGCCAGGACTGAAGCAATGGAGTGACCAGCAACCTGACCTAGAAGTTTGATCCTCCCTTGGGAGCTCTCAGCTGACTCAGGTTGGTTTTGCTGGAGCCAGCAGATTTCTGTGCTCCACTCCTGGCTCTGCCCGAGTCTCTTTGCGTAAGCCTCGAGAAGTCTACAGGCTGCCTTTTAATTTGTTCTTTTGTGAGATCAGGGCAGGAGTTAATTTGGGAGCAGAAAGGCTTGAATTGTGTTAGGGAATGCTGAGGATTTGCAAAAAGTCTTGAGCTGGCTGGCATATGAGAGAACAGGACTATTTGAACAGGGCATTTGCCAAATGTTTGTCATTCCTGTGTGATATTTGTCTCATCTTTCAGATTAAACACAGCAAACATCACAAATAGCCCAAATGGAGATAAATATAACTGAGCACTAAAAAGTCACTTTATAAGCGTGATTGTTCTATTTTTGGTAAAAAAAAATCTTTTTGATAATTGGAGACCAGGTTAGAGAAATTCAAAGGGATTTCAATGTCTGTGGACTAGCTGAAGATTTTCTAATTGAGAGAAGAAGTTTCATCAGCCACCTCCTCCCTCAATATTTCCATTTCAGCAAAATGAGACTTGTCAAAAAATCCTCATCACTCTTGACTGTGGTTCTTTATCCACCTAGGGAGGATCACTGCATCAAACAAAGGCATCTGTCACAGTTTGTGTCATGTGTGTTTATTTCTGGATTTGTTTTTCTGATGGAAGCCAGGACAAGACCTCTGATTATGATGAGGCAATTTTTAAAAGCCATGAATTGTGGTTGGGAGGTGAAAAGTTGTTTGCCTGTAGAATTTCTACTCAGCTGGGTGACCAGGAAATAATCTGTTAAGGAACATTTTGTTTCGTGTTGCTTCACGGCTAATAGTCTTGATTTCTATTTTACAGCAAATTTTAGGAATGCTTTTGATTGCTGATGACTTAAAACAAAATTCTGGAAAATTGCAACTCATAAGCACTTCCTGTTGCAAATCCCATAATTTTAAACCATTGCATTGCCCTTAGGGCAATGTGATAAAGGAGCAGAAAAAGAGAAAAAAAAAAAAAAAGCCTAATTGACAGTTAAATGCCAAACTGTATGTGTAGAAATCAATCCTTTGCATAAAGCAGCTGAAAGGAGTGTCAGTACTCTTAACAATTATATTTATCTTAATGGTCAGCTGCAGTAGCACTCATGAGCAGTGGACTCTGCATTGATTATGAGAAAATGATGCATGCTGCTCGATGAGGATGAGGGATGCTCCAGAGTGACAAGTTGATGTCTTCAGACTGAGCAAAGCCCCCTGTGTTTTATCAGCTGGCCTCTGGTCAGAAAGGGTTACTGTGATCTGCAGTGTCTCAGGGTGTGCTAATAGCAAGGTGGGTAAGAGCTGACATGATACTCAGGCTTTGGTTTTATAAAAAGCCATTGACCACTTTAAGGGACACTCTCAGCACTCTAGGCATAACTGCAAACCTGGAGGCCATTTGTCATAAAGATTATTACTAGGTGGTTAAGCACTTGAAAGGCTACCACTTGATGCAAGACCTTCCCTATAAAAGCTTGGCTATAGGTCGGTAATTTGCCAATATTCCTGGGTCAGGAGAAAGCAGCTTAAGATCAGAAATAATAATAGAACATTTTAAAGCTGACAGTACAACGCCAGAAATGGGGGAAGTATTAATAATTTTCATGATAAAAAGACCCCATCAGGTTTAGGGGGAGGAAAAGAGTCACAAAGGAATCTAGTTGAAGATTTGAAGAGATACTTCAAAGGGCTTCATTAATATAAAAGGAAAGATTAGCCCAAGAACAAAAGAATAGGAGAGGAGTTTGCAGGTATAAAACCAGCAGAAGAATTATAATAATGTCATACACGGGGTATTTGAGTGTAAAGCTAAAGAAATATTAAAACAAAGCTATCTTTAAACTTTTCAAACCAATAATGTCATTAAGGATATCGTCCAAAAGTTAAGATGAGGGTTTTTATGGAATGCCACTGTGAAACTTAATTTTTAACACAAATGCAGTGCTGGCACAAGGAAGGATAAGAAAAGCAGCAGAGGACTTAGAGCCACTTTCATACACAACCTGGGGCCAAGTTCTTCAGTTCTTTGGGAATTTCACTGCTTTTGTGAGACAACAGCAACTGTAATTTCTTCTTCTAGGGCTTAGAGTGTAGTCCAAGAGCTTAATAAAACAACGTGAAAGAAAGCTCATTTGCTTGACTTTGTATGCAAGTTCACATTTGAAACTGAAGAGCAAGCAGTGCCATGAGATACCCATTGTGGCTCATGAATGGAAAATGAATTATGTTGTTCAAGTATCATGTTCACTTGCATATTTCCACGTTGCAAAACAATGGCTTACAAAATACTGCACGCAGCATGCCTATAATTTTGGGTTGGAGTTGAAGGGCAATTTAGTAATATTTTGCCCAAAGGCTTCAAGCAGCATTGACACAGTTTTGGCCCCTTGTGATGATCCCTTTTTGAAGACACAATAATGACCTGGTTTATGTCCCAGGGAGCTTGCAATCTAATTGAAGATCCAAGAATGCTGATGATAAACAGGAAGGGGAAAAAAAATAGATGAAGGGAAGAGGATAATATCCATTTACCTACTGGCAGAAACAGTACCTGTCCTCTACTGCTGTGCTTCCATTCAAGCACTGTTCAGTGCCTGGTGTCTTCTTCCCAAGTTGCTGGGAGTCCAATGCAAAAGCTGGTTCATTTCTCCCAGGAGAAGGCAAAGGCTGTCCTGCCTGCAGAATTTAGGTTAAGAAAATATCCTCCTGGAAAAAAAATGAGCAGTTCTGCTGAGTAGACCCTGTTAATTGACTTCTTTTCCCAGCATGGCCACATTTTTAGAGGGAGATGCTTTTATACCCACATGCATCTCACTGGCAGCTTTTGGAAATAAGTTTGAACAATTTTTCTCCATCCACATCCTGATTTCTGTGCAGGCTCTTTTCATGTCTTGATTATTTTAGCCCACTGTTCATTGTTTGCAGAGCTACTGTATACACACTATTTTTAATTGACTATCCAAATGAATTACTGTTGCTGATTGGGTTATGCTAAACCCTGTTCTGTTATCAAACAAATTTGCTGTCAAATGAAAGATCCATGTCATTATACTATGCCCCACTTCATGGATTAAAAAGGGTATTTATTCTAATTAAACTATCAACAATAGCACACAGAATGTTCTAAAATGGGCAGCATTTATAGTCACAGCTGTTAACAAATGTGGTACATCTGATTTGAGATTAAGATACAAAGGAAGAGCAATTAGAATTCAATACATTAAATAGGATCTTAGGACCAAGGTTACAGTATCAGACAATAGTTTTAAACATGCCTGTAAGAGAAGGAAATTTACTGTGTATGACTTAAAAGCATAAAATCTTTCAATGATGCAGTTCTGGATCAACCACATAAAATGATGATGATGATGGTTGCCATTAGAAATGATTCTGAGGATGGACATATCTTGTGTACTTTTTTTTTGCTCTTGTGAGTAAATGCATAGGTAAGAATTCTTCCAAGTCTAGAATGCATGGCTGTCAATCATTTAAACCAAGCACAGAGTCCTGCTCCCCTGTCATGGCAGAAAGTGCATTTATTCCTTTTCTGGGCAAGCTGCAGTAAGATCTTTCTTTTGTTGTGGAATGTAGGCTTACTGTGTTCTACTGAACTTTTTTTTTCTATTTGAATTGTAAGGAAACAGAAAATACTGAGTTGGTTTAACTTGGTCTCACAGCACACCAGACAGAGCTGTACATTATCTTTAGGCTTTCTTAGCTTTACATACAGTCAGATAAGTTTTGGCTCCTTCTGTCTAATGCTGTTTCCTCTAATGGTTGAAGAAATGGAACATTATACTACCTAACGTGTGGGGGTCACATTAATCACAGAAAATTCTTTTAATGTCTCAGAAGTAACTGTCAAACTGGACATACTGAATCTATTTAAACTAAAGCATGCCATTTTTTATCTACAGTGATCTTTAATTCACATAAAAGGGTCAAGAAAATGTGATTAAGTGACAGTTTTAAAATGTACTATAATATTAAATAGCTTGATTAAGTGACAACTATAAAATGTAATACAATATTAAGTATCTGGCTGTGTCCCAAAAGAACTTTAAAGTATTTTGAATGGTTTGGGAATTCTCTAGCCCATCATGAGTTACAAAAGAGCATTTTTATTAAACATAAACAGGTGAACTCAGGAGAACACCCAGCAGATAATGTCTTGTCATGGTGCAAATAGTGTCAGTCCTGGCTTCGAATTAAAATGATTGCCTTTTCAACAAGATCCAAAGGAAACAAATAGGGCTCCTTCTCAAGGTGCCACCCTCATGAGAACACAGGAACAAAGAACCCTCTGACTAAGGATGTAAACAGAATGGTCCAGTGGGTCAGGTAAACCCTTCTACGTTGTGTGGCTAAATTAAAAAAAAAAACAACTTCATATGCTGCTTTCCTCACTTTCCAAGTCTGAAGTATCTGTACAGTGATGTGCTTATCACTCTGGGGAGTAAAACCCTCAGAGGTCTCCTGCCAAGTCCTGTTTGGTGGTGTGGTCCTTTGTTAGGAGCCTGTGTGTGCCTTTGGGCTTGAAAAAGAAAATGGAAGTGAGGAAAGTGCTTTAAAGAGTGCAATTTGATAGGAATATGTAAAAGAGCTAGCCTTTGGAAGGAAAAGAAGGGTGATCAGTGGGAGAATGTGGTTTTTCAGCAGGTTTATGGAGAGCTGCATTAGTGGTTGCCATGCTGGAGGAGCCAGGAGAGGATGTGAAAGCAGACCCGGTGTGCAAAGCACTGAGACATTTTGGGGTCACCTTTGTGAGGAAATGTCACCAGTGCTGTCTGAGTGGGCATGAACAGGCTTGCATGAGCTGGGGAATTCTGCTGTCTCACTTCTTGGTGCCAGATTTAGCTTTCAGTTGTCTCTTTTCAAACAGAAATTGATGGCTTCACATGTGTTCCCTCGTGGGTTTAGTGCTGTTGGAATTTTAGTTTCACAGCTTTTCCCCTAGGTGAAGGTGGGAAAATCGCTGAATTTTGAAATTCTAATCTGTAACACATCTAGTCATTCAGTTCCTTCTGTTTTTGGTGTTTCCTGGGTTTTCCTGAAAGCATTCAAAGGGATGTGAAGCTCAGCAGTTCTGATGCTAAGATACTTGAAGCAGAGTTTGAGGGGTATGGGGTGGATTGATAGGAAATATTGACAAACAGGATCATGGAGTTCTTTTAATTAAATGGCATCTGATTCTGAGTTACAGGAACTCCAGCCCCTCTGGTGAGCTTCTTTGCATGTGTCTAAAGTTAGGTTCAGGGTATACAGCCACTCACTCTTCTACATAAATTCCCATACAGAGCACATGTAAATGAAGAAATCCACTCCCATATTGTGCTGGTTCTGCCCAGTTCTGGAGTTTTCAAGTCAGATGCTGAACCGGTTTTAGCTTTTTTCTTTTTCCCCCCAATTTCTTCATGTTGAGCAGTGCCTTTTGTGTTTTCTCAGGGAGAATGGGTATGGTTTCCCTTTAAATATTGGGAGCCACTCTGGAGTTGCAGCATATCTGTCACAGATGAAAATACTATAACTATGTTTCTTTGTAATCCATTCATTGGTTTATGGACCCCAGATCCTCAGGAGAGGGACACAAATCCACATAATGTTCTTACATGCTGGCTTTTGCATTTGGATCTCTGATGTAGCTGACAGATGTGCAAAATCCCATCTAGCCAGATATCTCCCTTCTGACTACACAATCCGTGGAGATCAGGAACACACATTATTCCAGTTAAAGCCTTGAATGCAGGCTAATAACTCCTCCCTGATCTGCTGGTTTCAGATGCCATCCTATGAATTAGGCTTCTTAAATATGACCCTTAGTAAGTTCAGGACAACACATAAATTTTGCTGTTACATAGATTCAATATTTAAATTATTTGTCAGCTCAGTATGTGATAGAGCCCAAATGAGACTTAATGCACCAACCACTCTGCTGCAAAACATTAAATACAAGGTTTTATGTTACTGATCTGAGAAGCAAAGGAATTATCACAGCAGATGAGGTGTGAGATCTATCAAGACCTCTACGGCCTCTTTAGAGATGTCCAAAACCAGAGAATCCAGAAAAGGATCTAGGAAGTTGAAATTTTGGTCTCTGCCAGTCAGCACTGGGTTTCAGTTTTAAAATTTGACTGTTGTGCTTGTGAGAGGAAACCCCAAACTTTGTGCTGGAGTCTCAGAAGCACCAGCAGAGATGTTCCAATGTGATCATTCTGCAGCAGGCACAGTTACCTCTGGAGGCTGAGCTCCTGGGTAGGGAAACTCCTCAAATGTTTGCAATTAAACATGTCACAATTTATATGTCAGAGACAAGGTAGTTGGCTTGTGGGGGTAGGAGTCACCCTGAATATCCAGCACCTGCACTGTAGTGTTAACAAGGGTAAATATTGGAGTGGAATTGTTTCTGACCTTAGAATGATGATTTCCACAATGGGAAAACCCAACAGAACAAAAAGAGCACAAGGAGATTTCAGCAACTGTGCTGCTCCTAAGTAAAAGGAAGAAAAAAAAAGAAAACCAGTTGTTTCCAGTTCTCCTTAAAGCAAGAACCCATACTTCAGCTGAGATGAATGGTTTATAAATGCTTGAACTAACAATGTATATGTGTGTATATATATATATGTGTGTGTGTGTGTGTGTATAAATTTTTTAGGTAATATGCATGGCTATTAGAAAATGCTGCAGTCACACTGGTGCTGTTCTGTGGGGCCTTTTCCATCATCAGCTGCTTTTCTCTGAGGTGCTTTACCCACAGAGGGAGAAATTGGATTTCTGACATGCTGCTTCATTTTCACACGCTCTCTCCACCTCCACTGTCCTTGTGGAGATGTAGGTGGCCCTGCAGAAGAATAGCTGCTTGCTCCAGGACCCACTGCAGCTAATCTCAGTATTTCAAAAGTATTTCAAAATCCATCTAGGTGGCTCATCCTGGATTTTACAGCCAGCTAAGCGATCTCAGCTTGTGAAGGAACAGCATCAAGGCGAAGAAAGCAGCCAGCAGAGCACAGCTCTGTGCAGGACTGGGATTCCTGAGGATTACAAGGGGGGTGAGGACAGCATCCATGTGCTGGGAGGTGAGATTGCAGTGGGAATTACCCAGCTGATGGTGCAGCACTGAGCTGCACTTCCATGTGGGAAGGGAAGGGAAGCCAGCCTGCTCCTTCTGCAGCTGACACTCGTTTGTTGGCAGCATGTGCACAGTCTGGATGTTTGCTTTCTTCAGGATGCATCCAGGCAGGGAGCAAACACCAAGCAGCAGCCACCCCCACCTCCTTCCAATCAAATAGCTGTCACTTGGGTCTTGCATTTCTTTTTTTTCCTAGGCTAACTAGGATGATGTTGAAAATATGAGCTCCTATCCTTGAGTAATTTTGAAGCAAATTGAAATCCACGCTGGGAACCTGATGTGCTTGCTTTAGCTGGCTTGCTAGCAGCATGTAAATTATTTTAATTACAGCCTGTGCTTGATGCTCTACAAGACTTGATCCTGCAGTGCTGTACAGACCAAGTGCTTGAGCTTTGCTTGCAGGGTGATGCTTCCAGGTTTGTGTGAGCCTCTGAAACTGAATTGAGCTGTAGGAGCCTGATCCATAATCTTTTGAACTGAAGGGAAAAAGCAACCTATCAGCTTGGGTTTGATTGAGGGATTTGTTTTGACTAAGTCCATCTTCTCCTTCAGTACTTTTCTGGTTTCTATTTCATGTATTCCAAGCTCAAATGGATCTGACAAATTTTTTTTCACAAATGTTCTTCCTCTGTGAATTGACTGTTTCAAACATGAGGGGTATTTTTTCTGACTGGCTGCATGAGTCACCTGCTGGTGTTTCTGTTCTGTCATTGGTTGTGTAGAAATATTCTTCCAAAGTAAATAATGACATTTGCTTTAACATTTGTTTTCTGCAAACGCTTGTGCCAGGAAACCAGATTGTATGGCTGAAGTGAATGAATATTTTTATCTGCATTAGTCACCCAAATCTAATTTTAAAACTCTAAGGAAGAGAGAGGTGGGGGTTTGCCTGATTTGTGCTGATCTTAGTTGAAGATGTATGTTAGTGCTCCAAAGTCAGATCCTTTTAGTACCCTGCTTAATAATCAGTAAGTGAGCTAAAACATAGTTTGAAAAGATTTTTACATTGGCAGTAACAAATTATTTTTAGTATATTTTTACTGTATTTTATTTATTTTTATTTCTTGTGGGTTCTATTGGCCAAGGTTGCTGAAATGACAGTGGTAGCTTTATTAAAATAATAGAGGCTGGAGTTTTCAAAGGGACACAGGAAAGAAGCACCTCCCATTGAAATTCTATGGAGTAACCTGCACTGTCAGGATCTTGCATTATAGTCTGTTTTGTGAATGCATTTTTGAGGCTGTGTTGTACTGCAGACATAAATATTTATAGCTGGGGCTGTGATCCTGCCTTTGCTTATGCATGTGTCTAACTTAAACACATGTGAGCATTCCCCTTGGCTCCAGCAGTGCTATTTGAATTCATAAAACTGAGGATGCAGCTGGTATTTTTTCATGGAATTGTTAATAATTCTACCCTGTAAAACTGCAGATGCATTTTTGTGAGAGGAAGAACCACTCCTCTACCTGGGAAGGCAGAGTTCTGTATCAATTGATGCTCCTGTGACCTTCACTTTTGTACTCCCAGGACAGAAAACCTGAGCTGCCACACCCCCTCGGACACACTGACCATCTATCCCTTCCTTCCTATGAATTTTTTATCACTGCTTGTCTTTGTAAGACACAAAGCAAAGAGACAGATGCAAAGTTGGCCATCAGTTTTCTAATGGAGCGAGAGCATAATTAATCAGAAATAACACCTAAGAGTAACTGGTGCAGAAAAGTATTTCCCAGGGAGGTTAAGTCAACTTGTATTAATCACATTATGATATTGGTGGCAGTTTGCCTTTGCAACCTCTTGGATTTGTTAGCCAGCAACTTTTCTAGCTAATTATTCAGGTTTGTGTGGGTTTTGATGTTTGGTAAGGGTGAATGGAATATTAGGCCAGAGATCAAAAGTCATGGAGTCAAACAGAAATGCTGGAAAACAATTCTGATGGTGATGAAAGACAAATTATTTGAATGGAGACAGGGACAGAGCATCACCAGAACAGCAAGTGTTGTGTCCCCTTGACAGCTCTGACAGGATTATTAATGTACTGCAAGCAGGACTCAGGGCTGAGCTGGGGTGTGAAAATTGTGTCATGTTTACTGCCATTAGTGAATGGCACTAAATGGGGTCATAACTTTCACTTCAGACTCTTGCAAAAAATCTCTTTTGGAAGTTGTATGGCTGAGAATGGTCTCAAACCTGGAGCTGTCCTAATTTCTTTTTTACTGGCTCTCTGGTGATGCCATAAATAAACCCAAGAATATGTTAGTGTGCTGATTATATATATTTTGTGACTTGGATATTGTGTCTAATGTCTGTGGCTGTCTTAGTCTGGGAGCAGTCTTGTGGTGTTCTTTGTTTGTCCCACAGTATTCCTGGCAGAGAGATAAGGGAATATGATGGAAAATCACATCACATTTTGCTTTTTTTTTGTAACACCTTTTCCTCAGAAGATTTTAGTTATGGTTTTCACTGTTATTCACAGCTGTTAGCAAGTGCTTACAAGTAAATGTGTGTTTTGAGCTGTTTTCTGGAAATAAAAAAAAAAAAAGGAGAGCCCTAAGCACATGCTTGAGTGCTTTTCTGAATTTAGGCCTAAGACAGGTTTGATTAGAAAAAGATGATGCTTTGCCCACATATATAGTAGTGCTTTTGTTTCCTCCTGAACAGTAAGCTGGACATTTGGGCTTGGTTCACTTGGTGCTAATGATACATGACCCTGCAGGCTGTGGTCTCAGCTGGCTTCCATTTTGGCCTTGCAATTTCCTCAGCAAATTTTATAATGGCTTTTTTGAGTTGGTGATGAAATCTTATTTCTCTCTCTGCACCTATCTGGATGTGAGTGCTGGCCATGGAGAGACTGTGCCTTTTTCTGCAGGATGTGGGGCTGCAAAGGACATGTTAGGTGTGATTTTGAACTTTTCTGATCTGCTCCTCCTTCTCTTTTGCACTCTACTTTCTTGGGAAATCCCACGTGGAGATCTCCTTTGCTGTGTGCTTCTGGCTGTCCAGGAGTCATCTCCCTCTGGTTCCTTATCACCCAGCAGAGTATTCCATTTCCTTTCCCTTCCTTTCCCTTCCTTTCCCTTCCTTTCCCTTCCTTTCCCTTCCTTCTCCCTTCTTCTTTCTCCCTTCTTCTTTCTCCCTTCTTCTTTCTCCCTTCTTCTTTCTCCCTTCTTCTTTCTCCCTTCTTCTTTCTCCCTTCTTCTTTCTCCCTTCTTCTTTCTCCCTTCTTCTTTCTCCCTTCTTCTTTCTCCCTTCTTCTTTCTCCCTTCTTCTTTCTCCCTTCTTCTTTCTCCCTTCTTCTTTCTCCCTTCTTCTTTCTCCCTTCTTCTTTCTCCCTTCTTCTTTCTCCCTTCTTCTTTCTCCCTTCTTNTCCCCCTTTTTTCCCTTTCCCCCTTTTCCCTTTCCCTTCCCAGAAATCCTGCCACTGGCTTTCCCAGCTGCCTGGGGGCTCTGCTGTGGTGCATTAACTCTGTCATTCACTTCTGCTTGTACACAAATGGACAATTCCCAGTCTTTTCAGAAGAGCTTATTTCCTACCACTCATAGTGTGATGAGGAGTGTGGCACTTATGGATTTGGATTAAATTCCATGGCTCAACATGCAGGATGTGTTGGGCAGTGTTTCCACAAGCCAAGCTTTGGGCAATACAGGTAGGAACATTTCCTGAGTGCTAGAGAATGCTAAGTTGTCAGGAAAAAGAACTCTCTTCCCTGTACTGAATTGGTTGTGCAGAAGAGAAACTATTTAACTGAAATGTAGGGTTTTTTTCCCCTGTTTAATGTGATCCAGGGATCTTGCTGGTTCTCCAGTTGGTTGGGTGGTGGTAGGAGATGACTTGAGCCAGACCTGAATTTCTACTCTAGAACCAAAATTGTCAGTCCTTTTTAAAAACCCATAAGACACTGAAGCTGCACAAATTCTGTTTTTCTTTGGACAAGTCTCTGTTCCTACCTTAAATAGGGAGTGTTTTTGCTTTTTGAATTACTGGTGTAACCACCAAAGTCAGTTTTGGGTTCCTGCACACGTAGGCCAGAACTAATAAGAGCCATGTTTGGGCTACACTGATTTTCTCCAGCTGGAGGCTGGGTAAGACCTTCTGTCTGGTTTTGAGAATCTCTTGGCTTTTGTTCTCTGACTCAGACCATCTGATTGTCTGCGTCTGAAGAAATTCCGATCCGTGTTCGCGCTCTCCCCGCCTCTCCTCTGCAGCTGGCGCTTGCTGGAGCGAGCAGTTGATGAACCGTGGTACAACAAGTGTGCAGATGTTCTCTCAGCACGCCAGCTGCACTCAGGATTCTCCCCTCCATCACTGTATGTCTTGCACCTTTACTATGCTCGAGATTACTTGAGTCTGGTTTTATGTGGGAGAGCTCCTGTTGCGTGGCAGAGGCTCGTGTCAGCTCCCTGGTTTTCCTTCCTCCTTAGGTTAGCAGTGCTTCACAGATTTCTCTCCAAACACAGAATTCCTACAAGAGCACGGAACATTCTGCATTAGGAAAATGGAGGAGTTGAGGCTTTGATTTAATTATTTATTTGCCTACCACTTGTGTATTAAAACAGATGCCATCCATGGCATAGACTTACAGAAATATTCACCCTGTTAATACCCCAGTATTCATTTTCACAGCAAAATATTCCAGGCTTCTTATACACAAAACCCCTAAGAACTAATTTCCTCCTTAGAATTATTTGACAAGCTCATCACTTGTGCAATGATTTTCGTTAATGTTTTTTTTCTTTTTTTTTTTTTTTTTAAATGTAATTTCTCTCTGGATTTTTATACCACAAGAGGTAGCCAAAGATCAGGTATTAATTTCCACCCAAGAATGTTTGTTTATATCTTCCAGATAAATTAAAATATGATTCAGTGCATCATCAGGCTGTAAATTACAATACTAGGGAATGTTAATGGTTTTATAGGAGCCAGGACCAAAATTTATATGAAGACTGTTGATCTGTTTGGGAGTGTTATGTTAGGCTCATCAATTTTTCTTGGGCTGACCTAATAATTACCTTCATCAAGGCAAGGCTTGTACGCCTTAAATTCTTGCTTGCTTTGTTAGTTTATACTCTAACCTGGTTTTACCAGCACTTCAAATACAGCTGTGTTTGGGGGGAGTGAAAATAGGACAGTTTTGCTTCTAGATAAGACTTTTAAGGCTCAGGGGCTTTTTTGGTGGAGGGGCATCTGTGGAGGAATCCTAAAAAAAACCCTTACAGGAATAATTTCATTTTAATGCTATTAGAATAGGACAGGCGAGTTCTCCTGAGCTGTGTTTAATTCAAATAAGCAAACATTTGTACTTTGTGGATGTTCACAGTCATGGTTACTAGTAACTGATTATTTATTTCAGTTAAAAATGTTTGAGACAATGTACAGTGGGGTTTTTTTTTATCACCTCCAAGGATGGAGATGGTGCAAAAAAACCCTGGGCAGAGTGCAATGAAAGGGGAAAAAGCTGCTAACATAAAACCTGCTATATTGAAGCATGGATAGAGGTTAATGCAGGGAACACTGACCTGTTCTATGTAGTCTGTCAGAATAAGACTAGAAAATTTTGAGGGCATCCACTTGAGTTAAAAGGCATGAAATCATAGAGTCAATGTGCATTCTGAGCATCCCTATATCCTGCTGAAGGCAATAAGTTTTTTGCCTAAAACAAGCTTTAGAAATTTTGCCAAATTGGGTCTGTCTCATCTCACTGATATGAGTTTCCAGCATTCTGCTTTGGGATATCCTTAAATATGTGAGGTTTTTGTGATGGTTGACCCACCAGCAGTGGTGTTTTGTAAATTCTGACTCTTGCTATCTGTGATTTTATTTATTTATGTATTTATTTATTTATTTTTCTGATGAGCAGTCAACACCTAATGGCACACAAAACTCTATTTGCCAAGATTTGGCATGAGACATGGCTGGAAAATATTTGACCTTTCAGAGGAGAGGAGCAAGCTTTATGGAAATCACTTTTCTTTAGGGGCCAGCTGAAACTGTTTTAATTCAATAACTTGCTTTGCATGGAGCAGGTGATTTCCTGAGTAGACAGGTTTGGCACAAACGAGTGTGGCTGCCTCACACCACTGAGCTCTGCTGTGTAAATACTGTGATTTTCTCCAAACACTGCTCCAAAGCATAGAGGAGCATTCTGGTGCAAGAATCTATAAAGAGAAGAGCAAAAAGGGCTAATTGTCTTGAAGCAAGAAGGATAATTAATTGGCAAGGAAACCCAAGCTGCTGGGAGAACACAGTATTCACATGAGGGCCAGTAGCATCACTGGCAGAAATTCCTTACTACCAAATTTTCCTTACTACCACTCACCCTGGTTGTTCATTGCTTGAGCTGGAAAGCTGCTGAGAGTAGATGAAGAGCTAAACATGTCCTGTAAGCAGGAGAATCCCTTGGGTGTGAGATCCCTTTTACCTCTGGTCAAGACAAAGAGCAGAGCATCCCCTCTCTGGCTTTTTGCAGCCCTGCACAGGGGAGACCTGGTGGCTGGAAATTTCTGCTCAGCAAAAATGCACAGGGGCTGCCTGGATGTTTATGGGTTGACACACACCCAACTATATGAAGCAGAAAAAATCAAATAGAGCCTCAGCACCCACAGTTCCAGAAGGAAAATGTGTTTGTATGTTCTTTCTGCACTCATTTACTGATACGGGCTCCTACTGGCTAAATCAGTTTGGATATCTCTCCCCTTTCTCAGGCATTTCAGAGCATAGAATTGGTGGTCTCTGTGTCATTTATTAAGGACAGGACTTAAAAGGAAAAATAACATTTTTCATTTGGAAATTTTCTTTAATTCCATTTCCCGTAAAGTGTGGTGGAGGGGGGAGAGAGCCTTGAGACTGCACTGTTGACTGGTTAGTGACCTTCAGCAATTTACATAAGTTATTTCCTCACCTATGGAATGAGGATAATGATACTCTGAAATCTACTTTTAAAAAATTGCATCAGGTCTAGATATTGTTGAACTACTGCTTCAGTGCAAAGAACAAATCTTTAGTGCGGCAGAAAAAAATTCTGGAGGCTTAGAAGGCAGTGGAGGAAAGTGAATCTTCAAAAATGTGTTATTTAAAAAAAAAAATCTTTAAATTGAGACAACAGGGAAAAATTAAAATGCTCTTAACTTTTTTCTTCCTCTTTTCTTCCCTCCACCCCCTGGTGTTTACTTTTCAACATGGTGTTGAAGTGGGTTTCGCTTTTGTCTATAATCAGTTCAACCTCCAAGTTCTCAGCACTGCAGAAGTCTCTTATTTATTCTTTGCTTTGGAATTTTTGTTTTAAAGTCACAGGAATGTGGTGGTTCTTGCAGCATGCTGGGAAAGCTTATTTGGCAAAAATCTATAATTTCAGCCAAACTTGAGATGACAGCACTGGCAGTAAAGTTGTGACAAAAAACTCGACAGAAACCAGACAAATTGAAGCTGAAGTAGATATTCTCTTCATATTCGGAGTGGTACATAAAAGACTTCATAGCAAAGCAATGTTGCCCAAATTCCAAGCTGAGGCATCTGCTGATGCCTCAACAGGTGGTGTTTGTACCCAATTTGAGAAGGGCCAACTATTGTTAGCTTGTCATTAGCCTGGCAGTAGTTGTGTTTTCTTAGAATTCAAGCTTCTGAAGTCAACATGGTATGTGTAAATCTCATCTTTCATTAAATCATGAGGTCCCAGGACTTTGGAGATGACTTGAAAATGTGAACTCCAAAGACTCAAAAAACCCCACCAAAAAGTAGGAAAAAAAACATTGCTTTTTTTTTTTTTTTCCCCTCATTTAAATGATGTGCTTAATAAGGAACTCTTTGAACTATTAAGAATTCCAAAGGATTATTTTTAACACTCGGGGCAGTCAGTTTGGGAGTTTGTGTGTGTCATCCCATTGAAATAAATTATTTACTCTCTTCCCTCCTAACTTTCCTGTGTGTCCTACCCCGCTAGGAGTGATGGGTGTTTTCCCACTGAGATGTGCATCTCCACATGACAGTAGCAGGAATGATCTCTCTCAGCGTCTCCATTCCAACTCAGCCTCATGGGGAGCTTCTGTTTCTTCTGGACAGACTGTAACTCATCCCTGTGAGTGCTGACTAGCACTTGGCTCTAGTGAGAGCTGCTCTTGTGCTGCTTTTCTACTTCAAAGCAGCCCTTGAGGTGGTGCAGTGCAAGATCCCTATCACTGTTGTGGAACATCATCCCAGAGGGGCAGTATCAGGTGCTGTGGGAAACCATAGAAAAGCCTATAAAAACTATTCCTTCAAGTGCTTGGACCTCTTTGAGCATGTCTAGGCTGCCAGCAGCAGACAGTCAGCTCCCCTGGAGACAGCACTGTTGAGTTGCTCTTTCAGACAATACTCTTGGCAGAAGCTTGAGGAGCAGTATAGCTGTCTGTTAGGGGGGTTCTTATTGTCCTGGGGAGATGATATGAGCTGCCTTGCCAGGGGATGTCAGGATAAAATCCTACATGCTGTCAGAATATCTTTGGGGGCTGTCCCCCTTCAGCTCTGTTCCGCTCTCCTGTTGCTTGTAGCATCCCTCCTTGCCAAACTGCTGTGTCCAGGAGATGCAGTTAGATGAGATTCCCTCACAGCAGCTTTTCCAGAGCCAGAGCACGCCCAAGATTATGATCATAGCTGGTGATGCTTCATCATCTTCCTGGAAGGGACTGGAGACACTTCTTCAGTGTCTGAGGACATTAAAATGTGCCTGTCTTGGGCAGCCCTTCCAGCAGCAGCTGCCTCCATCCTCTTCCCACCTCAGTCTTGCTTTGCCAAACCCATTTTGCCTGCATTCTTGATGTGCCTCTAGCTGTTCCACAGTCTGAAATTGGCCCAATGTTTTGGCAGCAGGAAGTAATGTGCCTAGTGAACTCTTCCTTGTGGACACTGTATTTGTAAAGCTAATCTCATTTCCTCGCACACCTTGTGTGGATGATAAGATGCCTTTGTGTTTTTCGCTGTGCAGGAGAATAGAAACCCCACTCAGGTGTTGCCCTTTCCTTTCTTCAGGCAGAGGTGCTGGTTACATATTACAGACCAGCTCAAAGGTAAGCTGTTCCTACTCTGTAACTGAGGGAATGGCAGAGTTCTTGAGCTCCCTACTAGGTGTGTACACACAGTGCTCCCTGTCTGACTGAGCTACAGGTGTTTATTGTCAGAAGGACCCGTTTTCAGTCATAAGTTTTGGGTCATCCCAGCTACTGGGGCTTTTTCAGCAGGAGAGTTGTGCCAGTGGCAGGGATGGATGAGTCTGGGCTGGATCCTCAAACTTCCAGGCAGCTGTGAAGATATTGGGTAATACCAGTGGATGCTGTCCCTGAAGAAAGGAAAATTTAGGGGTAAGCGTGTTTATTCCTGTCTGTTATGGGTTAGGCTTTTTGTTGTGTTGGTTTTTTTTTTGTTTGTTTGGGGTTTTTTGTTTTTGTTTTTGTTTTTGTTTTTTTTTTTAGTTTGGGTTGAGTTTCTATTTAGAATGAAGCATTTCATTCCCTTGCCTGCACTTGTATAGTGACATTTAGGTTGTTATTAAATCTGAGGAAGATGTCCCTGTGTGGCTCACTTTCAGGATAGCTTTTCAATAGCTTTCACAACAAGAGCAAGATTCCCAAAGCACTGCTGGGTGGGTTTTCAACAGGGCTCAGCCCACCAGGATGCTTAGCTTGGTGACTATGTGGGTGCCGATTTATCTCCAAAAAGTGTCTCCTGGATATTGGTAATGGCCTCAGAAAAGTTTGGAAATGAATTGATGGGTTCATTTCTGTTCCCTGTGCTGACTACACCTGTGGGTAGCAAAGCACCCTCTGTGAGCCTGGGATTATGGAATATACAGGTAGAGCTCTTCATCCTTCATGGTTTTGGTGAGGTCATGTTTGACACACTGGAAAAAGAAATTCCTTTCTGGTGTTGCCAATTCTCCAGTATACATGAGGTTACTTCTTTTGCATGTTTTGCTTGTGGGTGTAAAGCAGTGATGTGTCACTCCTTCATAAATGAATGTGTATTACACCTTGCTGATCAAGGACAAGTGCCACAAAATTGTATCATCAAAAGGGCAAAAAGGGAAGAGAGGATATTTCAACGTGTCAGAATTCCCACTTTTGAAGATTTGTTGGGGTGTTTGCTGTGTTCAGCAGAGACCAAGCTTTCTCCTGAAAACCAGAATTCCTGGAACAACCTCTGTCACCATGATGCATTGAGGCAGATTCCCTCCAAACTGTGTGCAGGCAGCCAAACCAAAATTCTCCCTGTAGCACAGAAGTGAACATCCTTTCACAGAGAAGTGCTCCATGCACAGCACACACGTGGGCACATGCACATATTGTCCTTTTTTTCATCTCTTTGGGGGGCAGGGGGCAGGGGCATGCATTAAATTCTGAAGGGCCTTTCAAAAGAAAAAATCCTACTGCATTTTGGATGTGCTGACTGGGTGAGTTGCTGGAGATGAGATGAATCACTAGGAGTGGCTGCAGCAAGTCAGTGCATTACATTCCCTCCTGCTGGGTGTTTTATTTGAGTAGTTTGCTGATCACAAGGCCTTTTTGCCTCTCTAAGAAAGCTGTGCAGTGCTATCTTATGTTATCGTGAGTTAAATGTACAGATTGTTTTATGAATCACTACTCACTTCTCACTCAGTTCTCAACAAGGAATAAGCTGCAGCACAAGCTGTGAAGTACTTTGGTTTTAGCAAAAGATATCATATTTGTTGACGTGGTCTGGGCTCCTTTTATAACATACTGAGTCTTAAACTGATTTCCTTTGAAGTCCCTGGATTTTCGTAGTCTGTAAGGATTTTAAAAAATTAAAACCCCATGATATAAGAAAATAACTTGTGGTTTCATTACAAATTAATAAGGTCTAAGAAACATTGTATATTTCTTTTTAAAAGTGTGTAATAAGAAACCAGAGGAATGTGCTGCTGCACTGATGACCACGGTGGAAGAAAGACTCTTTTTCTCTGTTTTGTTGTGCTAAAACTCTTGGGGCTGGTGCAGTAGTGTTGTTTTGGGCTCCCACTCACTGCCTAGAGCAGTCCCACATGGCTGGGTACAGAGTAAGTACTGCCTGTGGAGCTGGAACATGAATATGAAGCATGCTAATGCCAGTATCAATTAGACAGTGACCCAGAAATTCTTGGAAGAATGATTTTTCAGCTCTATCCTGTCTCCAGGGCTGACAACCCTAACAGTGGCTCCTGGCTGGCTCCTGTGTAGAAAGCTGGAACAAGTGGGGAAGATGAGGGGGGACACAGCTGAGAGGCTTCTCCTGAGACAAACAAATCGTTCAGGTGATGGCATCATCAAAGCTCTTGGATGGAGAATGAAATATTTCAATTCATGTGCCTAGGATTGTGTCAGGCCCAAGTGTCATCTAGGCAGACAGTACTCACAGTTTGCTTTGCTTTCCATAAGAGGTGTTGGATTTTTTGAAGGTATTTTAATGACATCTGGGCATTTTACAGATTCTTGATAACTTTCCAGGTCGTGCAGCCACCTTTGCATCATCTGCCCTCCCAGCCTCTTCCATTCTTTCGGAGTCTTATGAAGAACATTAAACTTGCAGATGCAATTATTGTATAATAAAGTATTGATTTCCTAAGGAACCCTTTAACATCTGCTTTCATAGTTAGCATTTACAAGGCATCAAAAATTAACCATGTACAGCCTTACCAATTAATTACAAGGCCCTTTTGTTTCTGAAATAAGTATCAGTGTCAATGTGCTGAGAAGAGCTGAGCATCTTGTCCAACTTCACTGAGTGCTGACATATGATGTCTCTAGATAAGAGTAGTGTAAAAGCAGAGTATTAAAAGGAAATTTTCATCTTTTCACATGCCATTTGATAATTGCCTTTATATTTACCCATTTCTTTCAGCTACTTGGCATTTTCTTCCTATGTCTGTAAGATTTTTTTCCCTGGCAATTTCTATTTTTTGCAGCAGTGGCTCTTCTTGAGAGTAGCTCCAGTCAACTTCAGGCATGAAAGCAAATAAGGCATTTGTTGCTCAATTAGATGTTTTCTCTTTCAATGGTATAAATCTCAGAAGGATGCTGTGGCTCAGTTTTAGTCCCTCACAGGAGTAAACTCCCTGCTTGCCCTGTAAGTGTTTCTGAGACACAGAAAAACCCACTAATTCTTTTTATAGGGTCCTTTTCCATGCTGGACCCCTTTTAAAAAAGCTCAGCTGTGGGACTTTTGGTCTAAAAGCTGAACCCTGTTCAGCAAAGGAGGAACCCTGTTTCAAAGACCTGCTCAGAAGATTTCACTTGTGTTGAACAGGACTGAGCTCCATGGCCCAAAGCAACACAAGAAAAGACCTTATGAAAGGATGTAAGAGTGGTGTGGGGATTGACAAAATTTGAAGGAGCCTTCTTTGTGCTTCTTGGGCTAATAAAATCCTGAGAGTGGAGAAAGACAACATTTTTCATTTATTAGTAATGGGCTGAGTTTGACTTGTAGCAAAGGGAGGATGGTGAAGGCTCTCAGGAGGCAGAAATCAAGAGGATTAAATGGATTAACTCACTATGTCTGACTGGAGGGGGTTGGAAGGAATCCCCCCCAAAACAGCACAGGAAAGAGAAACTCTGATAACCCAAAAAATACAAAATTTAAATTGCAGCTAAATTGGCTTCCAGGGAGTATCAGGATGATGGTTGCCATAAAATCAAAGCTCTGTTGACATTTCAGTCAATAACCATCTCATCTCACCATCCCAGGGTATCCAGATTTGGATTATGCTCAGACACCTTTTAGTGCAGGTTTACACAAATTTTTGTCTTCCAGAATCAATTTTCAAAAGGAGATTTGAGCAGGGGAAGTGGGGAAATGTGCATCATTTGGAGGGGATTTTTCTATTTTTAGGAGCACAACTGTGGTATCATTTCGGTTGAAGAAAATCTTTGTATCATCCTTCATATCTACTGACCAAAACACTGCCTTTTATATAGATTTTAAAACTCTCTCTTTAGCTGCAGTAGCTGTAAAAGTAGAAACAGCAGTGTCTGACGCCCTGAGTGTCTGGTCAGAAGTTTGTTTTCAGAACCAGCTTATACTGCAACATTCAAGCTGTGGGTCAACTGAGGTTTAAGAAAGGCAAATTTTTCTGTGGCAGGCAGGTGTTATCTGCTGGCATCCCAAAGAGGCAAAGCTCTCTGCCACAGCCTCAGCCTGTTTCTGTTGGGTTGGCTGTACGTGTCTCTTGTTGGACAGACACAGGACAAAAGCCTCTGCACCAGGCTTTGGTAGGCAATGGTGACAGAAAATATGCAGGGGTATCTCACTGACACTTAGATGTAAAGCCTGTTTTTCCTGAAAATTTTCCAGCAGGACTTGAGTGTCTGTTGGGTTCACAATCCCCAGAGCAGGTATTTTGCTGCCTGTTGTTATCCAGTGGCCCTTCCCAGCTGCAGGGAACTCAAGAAGAGTTTCTCTGAAGACATTGGATGTTCTTGGAAGAGCCTCAGCAAGCCAAGTGCTCCCACATGGAGATGTGTAGCTGAGACCTGCACTTCTGCTGGCTCAGGGGCTTGGAAATGCAGTTTCCTGACTGGTTCCCACTTTAGATGGGTGTTGAAAAGTGAATGTCCCAAGGGATACGTGCTGGCCCTCGTACCAGGGCTGGTCACACAGGCAAGCTGTGGACCACTCACCCATCTATCCCACATCCTTGTTTTACTGCAGCACAGATTTCTGTCTCTGGTTTAAGTGTCACCCACTTAGCTGTGCTTGGTTTGTGACAGGGGAATAGGCAGGCACTTCCTCTGGATGAGAGCTGGCCATTCCTGGGTGACAGGCAGGAACCTGCACGTGGTGAGTGACAACACCCTCATCTGTGCTGCTGCTTCAAGCTGCTGGCAGGATTAAGCCTGCATTCCAGAAAATTCCTTTAAATGAATCACTTGGAAAGTGGCTGTGGGCAGGGTACAGGTAAAGCTCTCAGGGTGGTACAGTCAAGTTACTGCATTAAGAGTTGGCTCTAGGATGGACACATGCACACATATATTTGTCTTATTTGGGGCATGGAAAGAAGGATTACATAGATTATCTGTTCCTTTTTTTTTTTTTTCTTTTGAAAGGCCCTTTGTCTGGAAGTACCAGAAAGGATGAGACAAACTGGTTGCCTTCACAGCCCAGTGAGCAAAAAGAAAGCAGTACTCCTGTTACCTGGAGACATCCAAGAAGGCAAGAGCAATTAGTCAGCAGATAATTAAGCTGTACATAATTGGAGTAGTGGAGACAAACCATCTTATTCCACAGATGTAGCAGAGCAGGAGAAGCCCTTTTTTTGGAAGCTGCATGACAGGGAAGGGAGAGGAGGCAGAAACTGCTTGATCAACATTATTTGCAGCATAGCCTCAGCAAACAGAAGCTCCACTGAGGCCTTTTCTTGCAGCGTTCCTCCTGGGAATGCTGTCAAGGGAGGGAACATTTCAAAGCTTGTTGTCTTCACTCTGGTCTTGCTGAGGCAAAAGTTTCACTGGTGGCAGCAACTTGGAGGGGTTTGCTATTTTAGTCCAATGAAGGTGTTTAGGAAACCAGCAAAGCCCAGGAGCATTGGTGATGGCTCTTGCTCTGCCCCCTGCTCAAGGCTGCCCCAGTGCTTGGTGCAGCTCTCACAGGGCTCTTCTCAGGACCACTCTGTTGCCCATGGCAAATCCCTGCTGTGCCTGCAGGGTGGGGCTCAGAATTTCCCTGTGCCCAAGGAATCCAGAGCTGCTTCCAGCAGGAAGCCCGATGGCTCCGTCAGCCTGCTGGCTCTGGAGCAAGGCACACTTCACTTAACCTTCAGGAGCATTTATAATTAATGCTTAATTGATTTCCATAATGCAAGATCAACACATTGGCCTCTTCCTGTACATCTCTTCTCACATGAACAGTCCTTACTAACCTTATTTTGTCTTTTCTGTGAGGTTTAACCTTAGGCAAGGTTCTTGATGAACTTGCTGCTCATAAAAATATCCAAATGTTCCTAGCACAGATCAAATGCTGGCCTCAGGCCCCTTGGTGTTTCTTTTCCAGGAAGGGTGGCTTCTTTTTATGATAATGTTAGGAGTCTGTGTCTTTTCCAAGACTCAATTTTCGTTTTTGTATCTGCCCCTCTGAGGAAAGGTCATATTCACTTCACTCTAGTTGCCAAATTTTGAAAACTCGGTCTTACAAAAGTGATCCTGCGTGGAATCACCTCTGACATTCTGTTCTTATCAATGTTGAGGTTTTTTCTTTCTCTTCTGTACATCTACAAGATATTTACCCGCTCTGGAACTGAGGTTGTGATACTGTCCCAGTAAGTATAGCCTGTGCTAGATTACTTTCAGCAAAAATAGCCCAAATCAAGGTCTCAAAACCTCATATGAGAGGTTCTTGTAGAATCCAGCTAAAGATTCCTCAAAAAACAGGTGATCCAAGGAGTCCAATGGATGCAGTGTCAGCCACCCTCAGTCTGGGGAAGTGGGGAGGACTTCCCATCTGAAATGATGTTGTGGCTTTGCTTCAGATCTGTGGGACCGAGGACAAATGCAGGAATTTGGAAGTGAAGGAATTTGGAGAAGGGCGTTAATAAAGGAGATAGAAAGCAAACATTCTTACAGGAAACAAAACAGTTCACAGTGCCAGGGCAGTGGCCACTGTAAATCTTTTTCTGCTATTTGTCTTTGCACTTTTCAGGTGGCTTTTTTAAGTCCACACCTGTGTGTTTCTTCACAGAACAGGTGCAAAATTGTATCATCAAGATAGAAAAAAAGTGTTGACATTATCTCTATCCTTTCAAAGCCTGAGGTCCAAGATAAAAAAAAAAGTCAGCAATGACCTGCAATGCTGCTTCACATTGTCTTGGTCCAAGCATTTATTTTAGTTAAGCAAAGATCTGGTTGCTGTTGGAATTCCTGTAGTTGTGCCTAAACCACATTGCTTTCTACACACTGTAGTTATGAGTTGTCTCTGTGCCTGATTTCTCGTACTTCTGAAGTGAAGAAATTGGTAAAAAGGGTCAGTTCAAGCTGTCCATGCGTTTTTATATTTTGTGAGTTGCACTTTTATTTTCTCTTTCTCTTTTCACAAACTGCAGTCAGGTGATATCCTTGACCTTCTACCTGACACCTTTGCAGACAGGGCAGATTTTGATTGTCCAGGGAGAGAGCTGCTCTTGTAGGAATCATGGACAGAATCTACCATACTAAAACCCCACCAGTTTCTAGAGCAGGTAAAGGGAGAGGACTCTCAAACACACCTGGTGCTGGAGCAAGGAGAAACCAAACTCCTGAGAAGCTCAGCAGGGACTTTGCTCTCAGGAGAGGAGACATTTTCCAGGTCACAGTTACAGCTCTTCTCTGCTATCTGCTGCTGTCAAATACTTGGATGCTAATGACAAATAATGATGGATGCTGCTTCCTTGAGGTGGGTGAAGAAAAGCATTGCTGGTGGATGGTCCTGTTTTGTTCACTTCAAACATTAGTTAAATCTTAATTTCAGTACAAGAGCGTAATTCACTGAGGTCACAGACTGTTTTTTGTATATCAAGTGTAATTTGATGACTAAAAAGAACAATTTTCCTGTTGGTGCTTGAAGAGAACCATGAATTCTATATCAAATGCTCTTTTATTCTGTTTATGTGAGCATGCAGGAACACATGGCAGCCTCAAGTAGGCATCAGGAACACATACTGTGAGGTACTGAGATATAGAAAGTGAAAATAAAATCTTTCCCAAAAGAAGCTTATGGTCCAAATACATCAGTTTTGAAAACTGGCACATGTATAAAGAAATTCCAAATAAATCTACATAGTAATGAGAAAAAAGAGGCTAGTGCAGACAATTAACTACAGGATCTGTGTGATAAATCTTTTATCTGAAATTAGCAATGTGTGTATTGAGTGGATCAAGATGAGCACGCTGCTCTTATAGAAAACTCGTACATGCAAAACCTGTCATCTCTTATTAAAAGACAAATGACATTCTGAGGCATTACATAAATAATGGAATCCCATGGCCACCTGATCTTGGTTATTCCTCAGTGAAGGGTAAGACATTTCAAACGTCCCTTTATTCTGAGTTGTGGAGCTGTAATTCTCCTGAACTGTCAGCACAAGCTGAGTAGCTCTAAAGGCTTGGAATGAATTCCTGGTCTGTTTGAAGGCAGTGGGAGTGGTGTGCCTGGCTTAAAGGAAGCAAAGGTTTTCAACTTCAGTGCCTGGGAAGGGGTGCCTCTGGCTCCTGTTTGCTAGAGGGGATGTCCAGTCACAATCTGGAGAACTGAAATTGTTTTATCTGTTTTCATCTGTTCATCAGTAAATTCTGCTAAAACAAACAAAAAAAAATGTAGTCTGATGTTCTTAGTTTGGGTGACCTGCCCAAGCTGGGCTTGCCCTTGATGGGGGGGATGCTTTGTGCCATGAGTGGCAGAAGGGATAAAAGTGGATTTTCTCCTTATCCACATGTGCCACGCTCTTGTGCTGCAGTGACACCAGGCTGGGGGGCTGCACCCCTGGCTGCTGTTGGGTGTGGGATCTACCTGGAATTCTGCACACACAAACCAGCAGGGGAGGGCACTCTGCTGCTCCCAGGCAGCATTTCCAGCAGCTGAGCCTGCTCTTCTCTCAGGAGGCACCTGCTGGGTCAGACCTTTCTCATCAATCCATCTGCTTCTCATGAAATTTATAGGAACTTCCTAATCCCTGAAGTTTGTAGCCCTCTAGCAAATCTGGTGAAGCTGGACAATAACAGATTTAGAAGGTATTGGTGGGGTTAGGCAGGCAGCAGGAAGGCACCAGCTCCAGTTTGAAATAGAATGAGGGGATAACAAACTAGAAAAGGCACAAATTGTTTCCTTTCTCTTTAATAAAAACACCAGAGAATTTGGTAGGGATCAATCAACTTCACACAGGTGTTGATTCAAAACTTTGATTAAATAAGGTAGCCATTCTAAATGAATTATTTAGTGAAGAGAAAGAATACTTTGTAGAAATCTAGCATGGGTATTGTTAAAGGTATGAAAAACAAGCAGTTTCTTGTGATCTGCAATGGGCAGCAAAAAAAACCCCACTTGCTTGAATTCACTCTGTTTGGCATGAATTCCATAGAACTTGTTTGGAATCCAGGTGGAAGTCCACCCCATTTTGTCAGAATTGACCACAGCTGGTCACTGAAGTAAATTTTTTTGTACCTGGTGATGCCACATGTGTTTGTGGTCATCTGCCTTTCAGTGATGGTGGAGGTCTGGAATTTGGAAGAGATCCAGGAGTTCATAGGACTTACCAAATTTATAAAAGAACATGTCTGGAGCTACTCAGCATTCCCTCCTGCCAGAGCTGGGTGGGTCTGTGTCTCCATTTCTCACCTTTCCTCCTTTGTCTGGAGGGGCAGATGAAGGTGTGTCTTCCCAGAGCTGATAAAGGTTGTTTGGGTTGATTTGCATAAAAAAGTCAATCAATCTAAGTTGAATTTTAATGTGAGGAAAAAGCTGTGAGAACCAGGGCTGGAATTAAACCAGGATTTGTAATGAACAGAGAGCTTGGATATGATCAAAATAAATGAAACAGTTTGTGTATCAGGTTTTATAGTCAGTAAAGTTTTAAACGGCAGCTTCAGTCTGATCATACAGACATTATATAGTGGCTCAAAATTGCCTGTATGGAGAAATTTCCTTGCAATCTTAAAAATACTGTGTTATATTCTAGTCTTAGCTTATGGAGCTACATTTGAATTAAGACTGGTTTATTTAGTGTAGATTTACATCCAAACAACAAACACTCTCCCTTATTTTCAGTATTGGCCTGAATTCTGTCTCCTCACACCAATTATTGTCTTGACAGAGAAGCATCTCTGTTTTTCTGCCATTTGAAGCAGTTTTCATGGATCTCTGTGTCCTTCACCTCCTTTTCAGATAGAAATGCCCTTTGGAAACACAGTTTCTTCTTTCCTCGTGTCTCCTGCTGTTATTTTTCTGCTTCTCTCATCAGTTACTAACTTTTAGCTGTATTATTTGAGGTAGAATTACAAAATTAACATGTAGGATATTCTGAAAGGGATCCAAGGACCAATTGTACCCATCTATGTGATGATCTCAGCTGAATAAGGATGATGAGGAAGCCTGGTGGCTAAATCTAGGGAAGGAAACGTGCAACTACTCATTTTGACGGGTGGTCTTAACCTGCCCCTCTAAAAAGGCCTTTGAGAGTCTGGATAGAGAAATCAGAAGTCTAGAACACCATGACAACCTTCAACAAGGACATGGCAGCAAGGAGAGGGGAAATCTGTGAGGAAAAAAAAAGAAACTGTGTGAAACATTTCAGAGCTGTGTTAAAACTAAGACCATTCCTGCTGCCTTTTAGTCCTTCACATTGCTTTCTCCAGCTGATAGGTATTCCCTTGAATTTGCTTTATTCCCAAACTTGCAGGATCCTGCAGTGCTGCTTCCCGTCTCACCAAAGGCAGATCAATTCTCATGTTCTCTATTAACTACAGGGTATTGAAAATATATGGGCATGTCAGGTTGATTTTTCCAAGCATTTTCTTTAGAATAATGAGTTTCTTCTGTGTTTGCATACCACTGTGTCTCTGTTTATGTACGGTTTCTAAACATAACACTATAGGCTTTTTTCTCCCCTTCACAAATCAATGCTATTGATGGTTTCTCTTTTCATTATTTTTCCCTCCTGTTTTAGAGAGCTGTCAGCTGGCCAAAAAAAAAAAAAAAAACAACCTTGTGCATGGCAGCATGTTTCTTTCTTCATGTCTTGATATGTTTGTCATTATTCCACAGTGAAGAATTTTTATTCACTGGCTTAGTCTCTATCTATTTATTAGTAGTACTTCCTATGGGCTAATTAATTCCATGTTTAAAAACCCAATGGTTCGTGATGATAAGCAAATCATTAGAGAAGGTATTTATGTATTTACTGAATTCTTAAAGAGGAATTTCTCTGTTAGAAAAGGGAAATTTCATTTCTTTTTTGCACCCTTGCTCTCCCATGTTTTCAGAATTTCCAGAATTGTTTATTGAGAGAACCTTATGGGGCCTGAACAGGGAACAAGTTGAGAGTCTCTGAACCAAGCTGTTTGCAGTTTCTCCATCACTGGGTAGTTTGTTTCTTTTCTTGCTATGTTAGGGCTGGTTTCCAACATTTTACCCCTAATTTAGCACCAAAAGTGCACAGTGGGGTTGGCTTTCCCCAGGCTTTTGTGTGTGTTTTTGCAATGCTGGCATTGGTTTCCTCCCTTGTCTTATAGAGCACTCAAGAAACAAATGCAGCTTGTCCAAAATACACGGATGATAACTACCCCAAACATACACACTTTGCTTTTATTCCCACATATATTTTGGCAGGGCAAAGAGCTCATTTGGCTTCCTATATATTTGAGCAAGGAGGGGAAACTCTTGTCATTTCTCCCTTCTATTCTGTGTTTTTATTTATTCATCATATTGTTCTTTCAACCAGCATAAAGAAACCACATGCACTATCACAACTGGCAAAGATTAAAATCAGTGACTAATATCCTTGCTACAATAAACTTCACCAACCCCTAGCACAAGATGTAAATAACACAAAAGGCCCTCTCATATTTTGACGAACTGATATGAAAATTACAATAATTGTTCCACAGTTAATGGCACAAGAACTCAGTAACACTTCAGGACCTCCATACTGGATTTGATTTGCAGCCAGCTGGAGCTTTTCCATTAAATCAGTGTGGTTTAGGCTATGCCCCAAAAAGAGGTGGGTGAAATTTTCATGTTCAGTTTGGGCTTTTCCTCCCTTTTGAACTCATTCTTAGCAGCTGAGCGAGAAACACTGGAAGGGGTAAATAACCACTTGAGTGGTTATGAGATGACATGGTTGCATTAACTCTGTGTTTGGAAAATCTGTCTGTGCTCAGGTCTGTGCCTGCAGCCCTGGCAATGCTCTGATCTTACAGGGGTAAAGAGCCAGCCTCTCACCATCAGCCAAATAATCTAATAACTGCAGCTCTCTGAACGCTGAAGCAGATCCAAAGCCTCAAATTAACCAAAGGGAGGTGCTAGGGGGACAGGTGAAAACAGCCATTGACTTTTCCTCAGGACTGCAATTAGCTGAAAGGATATTTTCTCCTGTGTGGAATGTGTGAATGGATTATATGAAACAACTGATTAAACCTTGGCCCTTGTATCTAAGCACAGCTTTCAGACTGGCTTGTGACCCAAAATCTGATTTAGAGATGGGAAGTTAATGAACTTCAGGTAAATCCAGGCAGGTGAGTTTAGCTGCTTGTTTTGTTTGTTTGTTTGTTTTTTAATACTAAGTTTTCTCTACAACAGTAAAATTCAGGAAAATGGTTCAAACTGTGAAATAGAAGTGTCACAACAGTCGGGTTTGTTGACTGTCTCCACCAGGTGTGAGGTTGGGTGCACGTTGCTGTTGTTTAATTCAGCAGAGAGTACAAATAGAGGATGAGGTTCTTTAAAGCCTTTTTATTAGCAGCAGAGCTAATAGTTACACTTGAATAAAAATTAGGACTGGAGCTGGCACAATTTGGAGCTGACACCAGTGAGATTTAGCAAATGGCCACGTTCCCAGGCTGCTCAGGGCATGATGTCTAGTGGTGTATGGAAATGAAGGACTGGAAACTCTAAAACAGCCAAAAGAAACCCATCAGGCAGTGGGAAAACAGTGCATGATCCTTATACCCTTGAGGGACTGTGGGTTCACTCTCCCCAGTAAAAAGCTGGAGAGGAGCTATCTCAAGGACAAGAGATTAATTTCTTAAGGTTTTCCTTTTTATTTTTTTTCCTTTTCTTACAGTCAAGACTCATCATCTCATAATTTTGATTCAGAGAAAGGTACTTTTTAACCCTGTGATTTAAAGGAAAAATCGTGTTGAACACAAAGTAGAAAGGAATATATGCAAAGTCAGGATTATGTGTAATTGGTACATGTTATAAATACACACATTCATGTAGCTTTGTATTAATTCCAATAATTCATTTTCTCCTACCAATGTAAGAATTAGGGGACACATTCTAACCAATTCCTGTGTTTGTGTGAAGCCTGGAAAAGAGAAGTCTGGCAAGTGGTAGAATCTTGCCTCTATTAAATTAGGGGGAAAACTCACTGACTTCAGGGAGTTGAGATTTCAGCCTGAGAAGCAATGTTCTTATTAAAAAAAAAAAAATTTTTTTTTTTGAAGCTTTATCTGTGAAAAATGGGGACAACCAGGAGGCTACAAATATATATATATATATCTGTATATATGTATATATATTTGTATTGCTTAAGAAAAAGTTAACTGCTTCTTGGCTTCAAACTTTATTTTCGTTGTTTTATAACTGCAAGGATCTCCTTTAAAGCTTTGAAGGGTCCCTTTGCTGTCTCTTGCTTCAGAGGAAAACATTTTCTACTGAAAGAATTTTTAGGCCAGGAGTGTGTTTTATACAAGAAAGAGCTTCAGTGAAGTTGCAGAAATTGTCTTATTTATATAGTTTATAGGTAAAATGCTAATGATTCCAAATAGCCATGAGTTTGGAGTCAGGCCCTAGAAATCATGATACTAGTGAGGTTCAGAAGAGGAGTTTCAGTTCTTGTTGTGCATGTCACCTTTAAATCTTATTTTGCCTAATTTTTCTAATGACCGTTTTTGCTAGAAACTGCCTTGCAGATTAAATAATCTCATAATCTGCACCAATCCAGGATTTTGTGCTTCGAGAAAGATAGCAGCTCTCTTGAGACCTCAAACAAACAAAAATCCTTTGAAAATCCTCCTGCAGAATTGTTGATTAAAGGAATACTCACTTTGAAGTTCATCATACTGTGTAGCCCGTGTGAGAATCAGGATAAAATGGGATTTCAACATTCAACAACAAATTGTTATTTGAGAAAAGGGTCACTTGACAAAACTATTTCATATTCATCATTAGGAATTAAATTCCCTGAACAAAGCACATTTGTTTCACGGTGTAATAAATAGCTACTGCAAAATATGAGGATTTGACTTAATGGGAGCTGCACAGTTAAAATTGCCTTCAAGGAAACTTGTGCACATGGACATGCACTCGGAGTCTTCAACAACTCCTTTTCTCTCTTCAATTTGACCTGTTGCAGAGTGATACTGGATAGTTTTCACCAATTTCCCCCCCCATTATAGAACTCTATATGCCCATGAAAAAAAAAAACAAAAAACAAACATGACTTGAAAGGGAGATTTCCCCATTCTGCCCAGCTGAGCACTCAGAGAGCTTGCATGGGAGTGCAAAACACTTCTCGTGGATATATTAAGTGCTACCATCTGTTTGAATTGTTTGGAAATGTCTTTTTGGGCCAAAGCCTGCCCTTGTGAGGATACAGTTTAACATGGAAGTCTCAGCAGTTCCCTGAATGTGAACAAGGCAGCAAAGCTGAATCCTTTCGTGCCTCCCAATCACGCCCTTTCATTTAGCTACAATAACTGAAGCAGAATAGCAGCTCCAAAAAAATGAGCCTGTGCTTGTCTTGATGACTCCTTACAAGCAGCTGCACTGATTTCAGGGGTATTTTCTCCACTGACTCTGATATTGCATTGGGCAACAGCAGTGAGTCAAACACAGTTTGTGGGCAAACACAAAAACAGTGCCTTTTTTTCTTTTAACTTTGTAGTAGTGTTTTGTTTTTTTTTTTTTTCCAGAAGCCTAAAAAAAAATTGAAAAACGATGGGAGAAAAACTTGTATGTAAACTGGTTTTTGTTCTCTGGGAACAGTGAAAAGGCCCTTAGAATACTATATAAGGTGATATCATTACTGCCATAATTCAGAATTTCTGTTTGAGCTAACAAATAAATTTTGAATGAAGTTATTTTGTCAAAATTTACAGCATTTGGCAATTAGGATTCCTATCTGTTATAAACCAAACTATATTTTTAGTCTTTAATATTGTGTTAGTGAAGTTATAATTAGCATATACACAGAAATAGCAAGAGAATTTTTCTCCTGAAGCACCACTTTCTATCCTATCTCAAATAGTCACTGCTTCTTCATAAACTAAATTTTATACTGTAGATACATTTTGATTTATGTGTCAAAACCAGTGATTTTTTTTTTCATTATTGTCTTTTCCTTTCCCCCCCCCACCTTTATTATATCCCAAGGGAAAAAAAAACCCAAACCAATCCTAAAAGTTAATGTGTAGCACATACTTGTAACTTTTTCCAGATACTGCTATTGTGAAATGAAGAATGGACTCTAATCACTTCCCTCTATACACCAAGTATTACTTTATTTTGTGATATATCTAGAACTGCTCTATGCTTAACTACCTGTTTGGTTTCTCTCCATTTGTCTGGATTTGTTTGCCTCAGGAAAAAAAGAAAAAATAGGCCAAGAGGGGCAATTTCAAATTTTTAGCATTCCTGGAAGAGAATTCTGTTCATCCCTTGCAGGGCTCATGCAGTTGAAGCCACGTGTGCTGGTTTCAGCTGGGGTAGAGTTAATTTTATTCTCAGTGGCTGTTTCAGGGCAGAATTTGGTAGAGAAATCTCCTTTTTCAGCAGTGTTTGGAGTAGAGCAGCATTTCATCACAGTGGTGTGTGTGTGTGAAGGAGCCTGGACAAGTTTTTAAGCTGCCCTGACACAGCTGTGTCTGAGCCCTCCCTGTTCACCTTTTCCCCTTTTCTGAATTGCATTGCACCATTTCATTTTCATGCTTATTACTGAGGGTGGAGTTTAACACATCCAAATATGATAGAGATTAACCAACAGTGCTTAAAGGGGGTAAGGAATGGCTTGGAGAGGGCAGCGTGCTCTGTGTCAAAGAACTGAATTAATTCTTTGACATCGAATCTATTCTTGGATATTTTTGGTGAAGAGTAAAAATAAAGATCTGCATCTTTGTTTAGACTGGAATACCGTGTCCTGACTTGCCACTCTGACAGGTTGAAATCTGAAATCATGGAAAGCTCATCACCAAAATTTGAAACATAAGATGCAGCAAACTGAGCTGATCAGGCTGAGAGGTGCCATGGGACATGTAGCTACTACATTGAGAAGGGTGAGCAGAGCCAAGGAGCAAAGTCAACCAAGAGTTACCTGGACTGGAAGAGCAAGTTCAGGCAGCTTTATAATGAAGTGCTTCCCAGAGTGCTCTTCTTTATATGTACTGAAGTGCAAACGTTGCATCCCTGGCAAAAGTTTGCAGGCACCAATAATGTCTTTATCAGCTTTTCAGCTTTCAGGTGCACAGACCCTTCTCACCAGCAGCCAGAGGTGTTTTCTGTCACCTGCAGAAGAGTGTGTGTACCTGACAGGATGCTGGTCCAAGTGTGCACGTTGGTCTATTGAAACAGACTGGGTTTGTCTTAGAACTTGGTTCTTGCAGCTCTCTCTTCTCTGCCCCTCACTGTTATACCAGACATCATCATGCTGGCCCTCTCGGCACCTGGCTCTGTATTTCCTGACATGGAATGAGGTATTTTGCTATTATTCAGGAGGTATTTTTGAGTTACCTGGAGAAAACCCACCTTGGGAGGCCTGTGCAGACTGAAGTGCTGAGGTTGTGCCTGTCCAGTACAGTTTCCTTCACTGCACACGTTTCACTGGGCCAAAATTACTGTTCTCTAGAAAAAATTAGCAAGAATAGACTGGGATCACCTAGCAGAGCTCTGGGGTAGCTGGCTTTTGCCCAGGCAAGCCTGAGTAATGTCCTTTATGGGTATCAGACAAACTCCTGGCACCCTGTATCTGCACTTTCAGCTCAGAGATTGTGGTGTCAATGGGACCACTGAGCCAGGGGCAGAGAATAGGAAGGTGGGTTTTGTTTGCTCATTTCTGGTCAGCCTTCTTTGTAAAAGCAATATAAATACACATATCTTGGCAAAAATAAATACAAGGCTGTGTCTTACACTCCACTTGGGAAGCGGATCTGGTCCAGGATGTGGCAGTTTGTTATTAGATGTGGTCTCTTCCTTGAGTGCTTGCAGCCAAAGCTCCTGTTCTGGCTGATCTCTGGTTGTTTTTTTTTTTTT
>VWZP01006294.1:972552-990074 GCA_013396995.1 Dicaeum eximium | reverse complement strand
TTTCTTCTCCTAGTCATAACCTTAGCCATAAATGGAACAGGACTTGCCTCCTGCTTTGAAAGATGCTGCCTCATTTGTCCTTTGAGACTTTACAAGCAGGAGTTGCTGCTCCAGCTTTCATTCACTCCCTGCTCCTGAAATAGTTTCTGGACGTGAGCCATCTCTTTTCAAGGTGATGATAGGGATGGGAGCTAGGACGGAACTTGTGCATGGCAGGGATGGGAATTTGAGCCTGGGATGTCTGTTTTAGTTGGCAGGTTGTTGTCTTGGACCTGCCTGCTTGTCTGCTCAAGCCAAGATTGTTGCTGTCCAAGCTGCAGCGTGAGATGTGCACGTCTTGACCAGCAGTGGGGCTGAGCCCCTCAGCTCCCTCAGGAAGAGATTCTCAATTTTGTTCAGCCTGGGATGTTGGTGACTGAAATGTTCAACTGCTCCCAGATTACCATGGTTTTCTTGTAAGTATGAAATAAAAAATTTTTTTGCTGAAATGAAACCTCACAGTGAGATCACTACATCGTGCCTTGCTTGAAAGAAGATTTTTTTTCTTGGCATGTGTGTCCCAAAATCTTGGAATGTTTTTTTTTTCTTGGGCTGCAAGTGAATAGGAGGGGACATCCCAGAGAGAAGTAAAACTTCAGCAACAGAAATTTTCCTTTCTTGGGTCTGATCCCTAGGGGTAAATCTATCACACCCTGCATCTGAAATCAGCAGGGTTTGTAGAGATCCATTGCCTTGTATCTGAAATCAAAATATTGTTGCAGATAGTCCCAGGAAAGATTTTGCCTGACTCTTTTGGCCAAATACAGTATATTTAGGGCTTCTCACCTTGCTAAAGTCTGTAAAGGAGACAGAAGAAAGGACTTGCTTTTAAAAATGTGTTTACTTCCTTCAAACCACCTGGGCTCATGGACCTTCAGAAGGTTGAGAATTTGTTTTACACAACCTGCTTCCCCTCCCAGGTGGGCTTTAATAAACTCCTTCAGCTTTAGAGTCCAGCCCCACAGCTGAATTTCACTCAAGCTCCACATTTCTCTCTAGCTTATATAGAAAATAAGGACCAGCCAAGTGCACTCACCATCTCCTGGAGGGTGTTGAGCACTTCAAGTTGACTGGCAACCATCCCCAGTCCCTGGCCAATGTCATCCTGCTTGTAAGAAAAATACATCATGAGAGAAAAGCTCTGTTATGAAAACTGTTATTAGAGAAAACATTACTTGTTCTTAAATCTTAACCAGATTATGTAGGGTTTCAAATTTTCAGTAACAATAATTTTCTGGTGTTCCCCATCAGGAGGCAAGGACTGCTGTCAGCTCCTCTGGCATAAATCCAGCTTTCATCAGAAGGGAGACTGGGGATTGAGAAGGAGAACTGAATTTGTAGTGCTAGTGAACTTGTAGTGTATTTCTAGTTTCCTAGTGCTTTTCTTCCTCTACAGTTAAAACTAAAAAACAGGACAATTTGGGAGAACTCCAGGATTTGTTTTGTTTTTTGTTTTTTTTTTGTATGAAGCAGAGAATTTTTCTCCCAATTCTAACATAGCATGTGATGCTTAAATATTTTGTTAAAATTGTTGGTACTGTGTTTAGCTGTTGAGCTCTTGCACACTTTTTTGAGGCTTGAGTTATCTGAACCCCCTAATTTAAAAAACAAAGCAAACCTTTAATTTTAACAGTGCACAGGTATATGGATATTTAAGCAATTAAGAATTTCATATTGTTAGCTCTGTGGGCACTTCACAAGAAAAACTGATTGCAGGGAGATTTACTCTTAGGGCAAAACCCCGTTGTAAAGCCTGACCTCATGACATAAATTACTAATTCAGTATAAGCTGAGCATGTTATCTGTTTGCTTGGTGGGAGCAGTTTGCTGAAAACCCTCTGTAGTTCCTTTTGGTGAGTTCTTGACACCTTGGCCTGTTTGGAGCCCAGATGCAATGACACCAACAGGAGCTGCATCCGCTTGGACTCGCTCCCAAATCCAGTTCCCACTCGGCTACCAAGGGTCACCATGGAGACATTTTGTACCAGAACAGCTCATTTTAAATATTAGATTTCAGCCTTTGAGTGCATATTGGAAGTTTACAGTTGCAGTTGCTTTGGAACATCTGCTTTTTCATAGGAGGGGGGAAAAAAAACCCGCTTCAGGAAAGTTAAAAAGCCTAGATGATAGATTTGGCATTGCATGTTTCTTACAGTAGTTACCAGTTGCTTAGCAAAGAAGGGTCCATCTATAAAAACTTTAATATTATTTATTAAATTATGGTGGGTTTTAAAACATACCTAACAATAACACTAAATCTTTCAGTGTTTAACAGGCATACACATTGTTTTAACAATATCTACAAGTTATGTGCTTTGCAACAGCTTGTTATGGCTTCATCTGTTAGGCATTTGGTATGCATTCACTTTTATTTATTTCTTCAGGAAAAAAGGAATTCTCTCTAGAAAGATGCAAAGGAATGTAGCTGCATCTAATGACCAGTTAACACACAGTGGTTGGATTGGCAAGTAATGCATTAAAATGAGGATATTTTGTGTCAGGACACAGCCTATTTTGGTAAGTAACAGCTTTTACAAAGCAGACCCCTACGTTCCTCCCCTCCTACAGGCACTGTGCTCACCAGGCTATGAAGGGAACCCTTCAGCTCCTCTTTGGGAAGCATGGAAGCTGCTGGAAGGATTGCAAGGATGTGTTTCCTGGTAAGCTCCACCTCACGAGTGTCAGGCACTGGCTGGCTTCAGCATCTGTTTGTTTCAAAGGAATTTGAGAGCAGACTTATCAACAGATAGCCTTTTTTGATATATTTATTATAAATATACAAAGCTGATACTTGTGAAAAGTTCTGTGCATATAGTGCTTAGAGAAAGCTCTGCCTGGGGGATTTGTTTCTGATTTTTTTCTCCCAAGGCAGAGGCCCACAGTTGACATACATTGTTAAACCCAGGTGAAATCACTAATGCTTTAAGAAAAGGGAGAAATTAGGGAAGTGATTGTCCTTCTTTAGGGAAATGATTGTCCCCCTGTCCTCAACAGTGGGGAAGCTGTACCACCTCATATCTGCTGTCCAGTTCTGGGCTTTTCACTTCTAGAAAGACATTGAGGTGCTGGAGCATGTCCAGAGAAGGACAACAGAGTCTGGGGGTGAGTCTGGAGCACAGTTCTGATGAGGAGCAGCTGGGGGGCTCAGCCTGGAGAAAAGGAGGCTCAGGGGAGATCTTTGAGCTCCCTACAACTCCCTGGCAGGAGGGTGGAGCCAGGTGGAGATTAACCTCTTCTCCCAGGTAGCCAGCCACAGGACAAGAGGAAATGGCCTCAAGCTGCACTAAAGAAGGTTCAGGTTGAATATCAGAAGGAGTTTCTTCACTGAAACTCTTGTCAAGCTTTGGAACAGACTGCCCAGGGAGGTGGTGGAGTCACTGGAAGTGTTCAAGCAAGGACTTGACATGGCACTTAGTGCTGTGGTCGTGTTGACAAGGTGATCAAAGATTGGACTTGGTGACCTTGGAGGTCTTTTCCAACCTTAGTGATGCTATGATTCTTTGAAAGGACAAAAGTTATTTCTGAACATTTAGGACAAGAGTTTAATAGCAGATTATTTTTGCTGAAATCTTTCCTTTGGGAGCATGAAACTACAAGACATTTCATTCTGATGATCGAATAGGAGATACCGGCCTGTGATTCCCAGATCATGGCAGATGATCAAGCACTTTTTCTTGCTTTTAATCCCACTGTGGTTGGTGGGACTCCCAGTGTGATACTGTAGAAGTGGACCTGTGTGGAGCTAAGCCTTACAACACCTGGGACACCTGATCCCTCCTCTGGCCATCACTGTCTGTGCCACGAAGGTGGGGATATGTGCCTGAGAGCTCTTAACCCAGGTATGTGCTGCACACTGGCAGCTTTCTGCCCCACCACAGCTGCTAAATAGGGAATTTGCTCATTCCATGGCCAAATGTTAAGTGGGGAGGAAACCTTTGGCAGTAGGAAGACATAGAGAGACTAAATCGGTATTTTGCCCAATTTTTTCCTCCCCACGTGTTTCCACAAGTTGAACACTGTTAACTAGACACCAAACAGTTAAGGCAGGGATTTTTGGGGCATGGGTAACTGATACTGGCCTTGCCAGGCTGTTGCATACAAGGCTCCGTGTTTAAGGGCCTGAATATGGATGTTGGTGCCTCGCTTCAGGCGTTTGGTTTGCAAATGCTGGTGTTGGGTATTTGCCAGGAATAGAATTGGAGCCTTTTGACTTTGTGGTTTAACTCCTAGGCAGCATTTCTTCTTCTCAGTACACTGTATCCTGTGCTTATTCATATGGAGAGCAAGCATGATACTTCCAGAGGGAAAATGACTTTTAGTGATGAATGAGAATATGTGGAATTTGGGATTCTAGCACTGGACTTTTTTTGATTGCTGTTGAAGAAGGAGTGTTTTATTTTCTCAATTCATCCCTTTCTTGGTTAATGCTCTTTGGAAGAGAGCATGGTTCCTTTAGCTGAATTAATGGATGACTTTAAGGTTTCTGAGCCAGAGAGAGTGAATGCCCAGCCTGGTTTAGGACCTCCTTGTGCTGAGGAGAAGAGCAGTTTCTGCTCTGCAGGGGCAGGTAACCATCCCAAAACAGAGCATGTCAGCTGGTCTGCTCTGTCTCTGAAGTGGCAAGGAACAGATAGGAAAAACTGTATGGCAGGAAAGGGAAGGACTCCTCATGTCTCTGTCTTTCTTTTGATCTCCTTGGTTTTGGCATGATTTGGGAAGGAGAAGAAAGGAAATAAATTGGACTTCTGGAAAATGCCTCTTGTGCCTGGGATAGGCTGTTGCCTGGCAGAGATGCTCCTGGAAAGTTACCTGTGGGAGCTCTGTGAATCTGGAGCACATTCAGGGCAGGCTTATCTTGAGAGTATTTTGCTGGAAAAAGTGCCCAGAAAATATGCCTGAGCTGTGAGGGTCTTTACAGAGTTAGAAGTCCACCAAAAAAGGAAAAATTGGCCAAAAGGGAAAGGGAGGGCAGCAACAGGCTTGATACAGGCCATCCTTCCCCAATGCTCTAAGTTCTTGCTTCAGAGCATATGGTTGTGAGAACCTCTCCATTAAATGGTTATTGCTTTTTTTTCTTTTTTTCTATACAGACAAATTGTTTTTCCCCCCTCACTTCATTCTGGGAGACAGCCAAACTGTTCTAACTGAAACTTTCCCAAATAACTCAGCCCAAGACAGAGACATTGGCTAGGAAAATACAGTACCAAGCATGGAGAGTTTGGCAATGTCTTTAGTAAATGAAAGCTGAATTTCTTAATGGAAAGTGTCAGGCACCCTTAACCATAAGCAGTATTAAAATGCAGCCCATAATTATGCAAATGAAGAGGGAGCATCTTTGCCAACTGGACCCGTTTCCCAAGCATTGCACTCACTTTTAAGGATCTGGAGTAGTTGCGTGATATATAACAAGGTGGTTCTAAAATGACATTTTGAATGTGGCATGAGCTGCCACTTAACAACAGTGAATAAAGTCTTTGTTGGAGAATGGTAGGTGAAATTCAGCTGCAGCAAGTCCTGGAGATCTGGGACCGTGTGGGGCTTTGGAAAGTTTGGCAAGAATTTTTTTACTGGTAGTAGAAATCAATGATCTTGTGACTTTCATAATTTTTGTAAGCAAGGTAGGAGTTACAACTGATGTGTTGTGAAAGGCAAGTTTGATGAATGGAGGTTGAAAGGGGTAATCCCTGCTGCTGGGATTGGGATTTTGCGCTGTGTGCAATGAGCAGGCTAGGAAATACCTTTTTGTTTTGTCTCTCCTATAAATATAATTTGATATCTGTGGGGTTTCCTTCTCTTCTAAAAGAGAAGAGATTTGCCAGGGGTGGAAACAAGAAGCTCTAATGCAGATAGTGAGCTGAGAATGGTCATTCATATGTCTCACTTATAAGCTCAAAATGAAGGAGCTAAGAAAAGCAGCAACTGTGTTCTCACATCCTCCATACCTTCTTGGGCTGTGGAATGGGGACTGTCAAGGTCCATCTAGACATTTTCTCTTAACTAGGTTTTGGTGATTCCCCTTGTTCTGTTCTGCCCTCTTCCTTCAGCACACTTGGATGCATTAGATGTGGGGGGAAAAAACCAATGCTGTTTGGGTTTGTTCTGTGCTCTTGGGATCATCTTGCTCAGGGTTTACAGAGCTGCTCAGAATAGATGCTCTGCAAACCCTCTGGTGTGGCAGTGGGCCCTACACCGTGACACAGATGCTTCCTGCCAGTCTTTCTTTTTCCCTACAGAAGAAAGATGCCAGCATTAACTAATCCATAAAGCTCCTGGGCATCCACCCAGTCAGAGCAGTTTAAACCTCCATGGTGTCTTAAAGACTCTTGTTGGTGTTGCTGCCGTGGTGCTCCGTTTCCTCCGGGCGCTAACTCCGCGCCGTTGTTGGAGCGCGGGTTGATGGCTCGGTGCTGGAGAACAGTTTTTGTGTTTGGAACACAGTTTTTGCTCTGGGAAACAACCTGCCTCAGTGGAAGGGCTTCTCTCAGATCTGCTGCTCTGGATGGGTTATTTTTGTTTGTTTTTAGGATGCAGTCCTTGCTGGTGAAACAAAGAGTGTCTCTCTTAGTTGTTTTCGGTCTGGGATATGGTGGTGCAGGCTATGCAGTGGTTTTTTCAGCTAGGGGAAAAAAACCTTTACCTAGGTGAAGCTAGGATTTGGCCTTATGGCTTCTATCTGGAAGAAAATCCAACCAAAATCCTTTGGGATTTTGTGGGGGAGGATCCCAGGACACAAGGCATTAGTACTCTGAGCTTGCTGACGGTGGGGAACAACCAGAGCACTCAGCAAGTCAATCACTTGGATTTCTAGAGGGGCAAGATAGAAATTACTGAGCAATTATAAGAGGTGGCAGATGACAAATAGAAATGCCTTTCTCTTAATTTTTCAGCAGATGATCTCATTTTACACCAGATCCTCAGCTGCTGTAGATCAGACTACTCCCTTGAAGCCTGTGCTGATTTGCACCTGCTACAGAGCTGGCAGTGGCATGCTTGATTTAAAAAAGAAAATAATTGCGGTTGTAGTGTAAAATCAGCTTAGTTTTGGATTAGAGAAGCTTTCAGCATTTCAGTCACAAGGAGGTTGCATGCACCACATGTTTGTGAAGTTGCAGGCTGACACACACAAACTTCTTTCCTGCCTTTCAGGTGAATCTGTGTGTTCATCTGCTTCACTGGCTGTTTTAGAAAATTCTCAGACTTCTCCCTAAGTGTTTTTCTGCATTATTTATTTTGAAAGCAGGGGTTTTAAAAAGAATTCTTACCAGACCCATTTGGCCCCATACCCTGTCCTTGAGTTTAACTCATTCAAGTCTAATTCTGTGAAATCAGGTAGGAATATGAATATCGTGAGGCATTGGATACTGTTGTCTAATTAAGTTGCAGTTTGAAATCTGCCAAGAGATAACATTTTTTCCCCAGATTAGCCCCTCAAAAATTGGTTTATTATCTGATGCAGGGAATGTAATATGAGCCCTTGTATTCTGTGATCTCAAGGTAATGTTTTGTCTTCTCTCTCCTCTCTATTTGCCTGTTAGAACCCACCATTATTTTTTTTAATATATGCAGCTGAGGAGTCAGAGATGCTGCTGTTAAGACCACATCAGTTGTTCCTGGGGTGCAGGCATATTCACAGACAGAATACAGTCAGCACATCATGCTGAGGGTTACTTAAAACATCCCTGTAATGCAGCTGATTTACACTGGCCCAGGGGAAGAGGTGAGCTGGAATCATGAGGAGGCTCTTAAACTTAACCACCTCTTGTTCAAGGCAGAGAAAAATATCCATCCCATCAGACAGGAGAGTGGTGGTTCAACTCCTCCAGCTTTTTAAGAAGGCAAAAACAATGCACTGAATATTTACATGGAATCCCCTTAAGGACATCTGTCATGCTGGAGATGAAACTAAAAGTCTCTCCCCAGTTTAATGTTGTGCCTTCAGGCAGTCTGAACCCAATAGATTTAGTTACTCTGCTCCAGATCCTAGATTATTGCACAGGCAGTTTTTATTCTCACCCTCATTTTCCAGAAGCATAGAACCTTTGCTTGTAAATTACTGGCTTTGTGTGGGTTTTCTAGGCCACTTCCACTCACTTTTTGGAGCCTGCTGCTATGCTGGATTTGTGGTTAGTGTTTTTTTGCATTAACCTCTAGCAGCCACGCTTTCCTTGCTTCTATCTCCATGTGGTGCATCAGGCAAGTTATTGAACTAATTTCCTCCCCTTCTTTGTGGCACGCATTTCCATCCATCACCTTTTATCCTGAAGTTTGCATTGCCTTTAGGACTTGAACTCCAACTACCACCTAAACAAAAAAAACAAAAAAAACAAAAAAACCCCCCCGAAAACAAAACAAAAAAACCAAAACCCCAACCCCCCCCCAAAAAAAAACTGGCCAAAGAGCAGAGAGGAAAGCAACTATTTGAATGTTATTATTTTGACTTCTAAAACCAGGTTTGCTTTCCTTACTCTTGTTGTCCTGCCACCACTGAGTCTGCTTGCTGTCTGCAGCAGAGATTCATTTTGCTCAGCCTGCTTGCTTGTTTGTTCACTGTGTGGCCTGAGTGTGGGGAGCTTGGCCACAGCATTTGAAAATACATGTTAATTTGTGGAAGAAGAGAGAATTCCTTTGAAGGAGGAAGCTGCAGAGGTTCAGAGGTTTCCCCAGTGGAGGCATCACTTGGCTGGTTGACTTTACAGCCATAGATGTCTCCATTAACGTAACTGGAGGAATACAAAAAGCAAATATTTAGGACACCTTCTGCAGGATGAAATTTCCAGTTGCCAGTTTTTACCAGCTGGTTACAAATAAGCCAGAATTGAACTGTAATTCTGCCACCAATGTCAACATTCCCCCTGCATTAAGGGTTTTCATCAGGAGCCTGCTGGCAGGTGCTTCACAGAGAGCAAAGGATTATCTCCTTTAAGTTGTTGCCATTTATAAAGCCAGCTTTACTCATTAGATGTAAAGTTCAGTATTCTGCCAGCAACTTTCACATTTGTGAGCTGAATGTCCCATCTTGTGGCAACTCCTGCATTCTACAGTGTTCAGCTTGCCCACGTATCCTCAAGGCAATCCCAATAAATGAGGCAAGAGTGAACCCCCCTCCCTCTCACTGTTTATCCTTGGTGCTTTTAAGATACTGTCTATTTGCAAATCTGATGCATTATTTTGCAGTTTCTGTGCACGTTGCTAAGCCCACAAGTCTTAGATTAGCCACAACAATCTCAGATCAGGCTCACCCAGTCAATTATTTGACTTCAGTCATTAATAATGACAGATGAACATTCCTCATAACTTCCAAGATGCTTCCAAATGAGCAGCCCCTGGTCAGTGTTATGGCTCTGCCACACATACTGTCATTCTTTCCCCTTGCTGTCTGGTTAAACCATGAAACTTGAACCTCATCAGGCAAGCACAGAATTTGCTGGGGGACTTGAAACACCTCGTTAGCTGTATAAGGGCTTTCAAGGCTCTTAACGGATTTCTCCATTAAACTCATAAATTTCTCCATAAATTCCATTTTATATTTGATTCCTAGTCAGTACCACCAACTGTGGCATCATCAAGGAATAAATTAAGACTGCAGGAGGCTCTCCTTGCCAGTCCTTTCTATTAAAGCTCAGATGAACTGGCTTGCAGTAGGATAGATGCTCACATCTCCATGCAGCATGTCCAGAACCTCTCTCTTGCATTCTGGCCATATTTCAAGGAGGGTTGTTGCATTCTGCTGGTCCAGCTGTCCCCACACATCTGAAGGGCCCTGTCCTCCCATCATTTTCCTGTGCTATAGTGTGATTATACTGCTGTCCACAGCATGTGTGCATTAACCTCAAAATGGTTACACTGCACTGGGTTTGGGTTAAAATAAAAGCAGCAGCAGAGCTGTGCATGATGGCTCTTGCTGAATTAGCACCCAGTGATCACCCAAAACCAGAGCATGAGAGCAGCCAGTGGGAGTCTGCCCAGGGCAGAGACCAGAGGAAAGGTTGCAGGGGGGACAATGCTGTCCATGTGATTTGTGCCAGAGGATCCATGGAGGTTGTGATCACAGAGCTGTGGGGACACAAAATCCTGCATAAAGGATGAGCAGAACAGCATTGCCCTGGTTCTGCAGGCCATTTACCTGGGTGGGGGGATCCTTCTCTGCATGAGCTGTGGGTTAGAAGGACAACCTCAACCGACCTTTCACCTCTCAGTTGTTTATAAATTGCACAGAAACAAAGTTTTGCATGTTTAGCAAGAAGGAAACAAATTTAAGGGTAATGAGAGTGATGTTCCCCTCACAGGTATCAGCCCACAGAGCTTGTGGGCTGCTTTGGTGAAGATTAAGGTATCTTTTAAATATATATAATATATATCAGGACAGCTGCACTCAGCCCCCTCATCCTTTCCGTTGTTTTTTTTTTTTTTTTTGGTCCCACAATAACTTTTTAATCTTCAAATCCTCCTGTGGCAAGGCATTCCCCAGCTCAGCTAAGCCCTGTCACAGCCCTGCAGCTCCAGATACACCTGAGAGCTCTGAAGGATCTCTGGCTTTTTGGGAGGGCTGTGCTTCTGGAGCACCTACATTTCCCAGGTGTGACCAGGGGAAATGGTCCAAGTTACAAGGACCTAGCACTGAAAACAAAGGCAAGGCCTTTAATTTGTAACTGGAAGTGCTGAAGATGCTCAGCTAAGGGTTTCAAAACTTAAAAAGATGTGACAAGAAGTCTTGATAACTAAAGAGGGATAATTCAGTGGTCCTGAATTGAGAGTAATGGGAACATGGTGCTACATCAGAAATGAGCTGTGTAAATACCCTGTGGGGGTGGGGATAGCCCTCACCAAATATGAACTGTATGGACTGTAGAATTTCTTCTGTGTGACACAGAAAGACATGGGCAGTATTTTAAGGAGGGAAAGAAAAATTTCAAGGGTTGGAGCCTGTATTTAAACTCAGCCTGCAGGAGCAGTTTACATAACCAAAGCTGTGACTGTGCCATTAATGTGGCCCCTCATGAGTTCATCCAATTCTAATTATAAAGCCACATTATTACACTCTGTGGAAATATCAGATACAGAATATGAACCCAAGAGCAGTCCTAGAGGTTTCAGTCTTCACAGTTAGGTGTTTCCTTGCTCTGGAATTCTTGAGAGAATGAGTGAGATAAACACAAAGGACCTGGCTCTGAATTAAACTCTGTAGCTCTCAAAGTTACGGTAATTTCTTTTATCTCTTCATTTCCAATATACTCTAAGACTTTTTTTTTCATTGAGAAAGGTTTAAATACACCAAAGATGCACCATGTTCAAATTACAATGGGTGATTTCAAAGCCTCATTAGCAGCAGCCAGGATGTGGAGAGCACATGAGGGGTCTGGATCACTGCTCAGTGCAAATCTGCAGAGCTTCTGTGAGTTTGGGAGTGCTGCTGCAGATTTGCACCAGCTGGACGTGCAGACTTGCCTTTCCACCAGCACATATGCTAAGCCTGGCAGAGAATTGAAGCCCAGATTGTGAACTGCTTCCTCACAAGGATGAGCAGCTCCTTGTCAGCAGTTAAATTGACTTCCCTGGGCCTCTTAGGTGAAGAGCTCCTCGCTGGGGAGAGCGCAGGGTTCAAAATGCAGCCCTTAATTTTTATCCTGTAAATAGCTGCTGGGTTTGCTCAGTGCTGTGAATGATGATCGTTTTGGAATGGATGAGAGTGGGTGATGAGATCTGAGACTAAAGGAATCGATATCTGCTAACACAGAGAAGAGAAAGAAAAATTCCTTTTGCCTCAATTCCATTACCTCCTGCTAAAGAGATGTTCTTTCAGCTGCACAGCAGCAAAAGCAGATATGTGGTTCTGTTTCACCAAGCCATCAAGCATTATAAAAGTCAGTTATATAAACATTTGAAGCTGGTGACATTTGATTCCAGGGCTGTGTGGGCAGCCTCCTCTACAGCAGAGTTTTCTAAACAGGCAATCCAGTTTTCCAGGTAATTAAAAATGTTTGCACAGGCTAGTAGATTTATCTTTTGAAACCATTTTAGCACTAGTGCTCTCCAGAGTGGTATCAGTTGACACAGTGCATCATCTAGAAGAGACTAATTGCTGCATGATTTCTAATTTTTCTGCAGTCATGTAAATGAGCTGGAGCCTGCACAGGTGGAGCCTATTAGAGTGAATGATTTTGCTCTCATGTTGTTATCTTCATTTGCTGTTGTCTTATCAACTCAGAGTAGGGAATCTGCTGTCATGAAAAGCAGGCAAGGGAACAATGTCTGACTGAAAAGTCTTGTTTCATTATTTTTTAATTCATACAGTACTACCTGCCTAATGCAGTTTTCTGATTACCATGAGAGGCAGCCAGTAATGCAGTTTTATTCAAATAAGGGAAGCAGTGCTTTAATTTAAGTTAAGAAATCATCCACATTTCTTACCAGGCAACAAGGATTGTGACTCAATAATACATGAATTTAATAATGCATAATGGTAGACTTTGCAGGTACTAAATAGCAAGATCAGAATGAATTAGTATGCTATGTTGTTCTACTGGTGTCCATCTCCTTTGCACATGTGCTCTTCCTCCTCTGTCCCTGTTTTGCTTTTCCTTGAGCTGTTTCCCTAAGAGATAGGATAAACAAATGGAGTTTTAGTTCCTGAAACCCTCATTACAGATCTCCTAAAACCCTTTTAGGTTGTGTAGGAAAGACTAATAAGATACTGTGTGCAGCTGCCCCATGTTATGCAGAAACCCAGGTCTGCACGAGGAAGTCAAGAAATGCAGTTTTCCATGAAGGAAGTCCTCAGGAGACCTGAGCACTAGGGAACTTCTGTGGCTCCTTTTAGGTGATCATCCCAAGATATAAGTGCTCTTCTAGTTACAGGTTTGGTGCTTGTCCCAAGCCTAAATAAACCCACAGCTTTGTGCCATTGTTGTCTGTTAATGTGAGAAGGTGTTTTCCTTCCTTGGGCTTCTACCCCAGGGGGTTTCAGACAAAAATCACACTTTTATTGTGTGGTGATGCTGTGTAGCTCCACTCCAGTTAATTTAAATTGATCTGCCTTGGGTATTAATAATACTACATGCAGGTTTCATGAGCCTTTTTAAGATAATGGGGAGATGCAAGATGAGAGGAGAATCTGTGCTTACATCCTCTAACTCGTGTGGCTCACTTAGGACACGAATCCCTCAGGATTCCCCCTCCATTCTCTGGCACCTGAAGCTGGCAGGACTTTCTCCCTCTCACAGTTAGGACAGACTGCTGAAGTGTGACTCCTTCTCCTTCACCTCCATCCATCAGGTGTCTGCTCACACAGACCTTCTGAGCATCTGCTCTTTCCTGCTCCTTGAAAAAGGAGGCACAAATCCTAGCAAAAACACAAAGTGGGGACGTAGCTTCTCACTCTGATTCTCCTGTTTTGTGCTGCTTGTCTTCACGTGTCTTCCCCTTAGAGACCTTGTCCCACCCAGGGACCTCTGTCTCACCCAGGTCGCCTCTTGGAAGAGTTTGGGATCGCATTATTTTGCATTTTTCTGGCAGCCTTCAGTGAGTCCTGCATTCCAGCTGGCTGGCCTGGCTGGTAGCTGTCTTTGTTTGAGGTGAGAGGGATGTTGTCACCACAGAGTCAGACGGTGTCACCTCATGAGCACCCAGACCTGGGCTCACCTGGAGGGCTGGCAGCTCAAGAAAAGGGTTTTCTGTAAGAGCACATAAGCAAGTGTGGAGCAAGGAGGAAAAGAAATTTAAAAAGAGCCGTGGTATGTTGATCTCAGTTAGTTTCCCATTCTGCAGCCCTCAAAAATGTTTCCTCAGTGCAATCCCATTGGTTTAAATAGACTTATTCCTGATTCACACTGTCCTCATATGTTTATAATAAAAATTCTTACCAGTGTCATTAATACCCTGCAGATTATTCAAACTGAAATGATTTTTCAGAACAAATTTGACTTTCATAATTCATGCTTTTTGTACAGTCCTTGCGTTTCACTCATCACAAGCAATAAAAACTTACTGATCAGGTTCACTTTTATTTACAATCCAATTAATTCCCTGGCACAACCACATCCTGTTTAGGTTCATGACATTGGAATCAATTGGTCTGATTGTTTTTTTTTTTTTTAAAGCTGATTGTCTCCTTTTATTGGCAGTTTAGGAAATAAAACATTTGTATTCCTTAATAGCATTCCTCCTAATTCTAAAATGCCCCTGGGAAAGCTCTGATTAACTGTACTACATTCAAATGTAGAATTATCTAATTACTGTTCCCGTACCGAGAACTTCCAGAGGACAGGATTATGTTGTTTTTAGCTCCTTTGTGTTTGAAGAGTGCTTCTGTGTAACATATATGTGTACATGCTACATAGAGACCTGTGCAGGGACACAACAAATACAAAAGGTGACATTTTGTTCCTTTTCTATCTAGGCTCTTTTGCTTAGTATTAGTTTTCTTTGCAGCAACAAATTTTGTTCATCCTCTGTGGACAGAAGCTTGCTTGAAGTTGTAAAATAGATTTCCTCTCACATTGTCCTGTTCAATAAACCTCTTGTTCCATTGTGGAATCTGTGGAAGCCTTCTCTGGGGACAAAGCCAGAATGTGGAATTCATTTCGAGTTGCCCAGTGCTCCATGTGGAGCACTCCTCCGGATTCCTTCCACACAAAAACGTGCTTTATACCATTGCAGGGGCTTTTGAAAATTTTGCAGTAAATCCAGCTCAGAGCTGGTATATCAATGGCAAATCCTCTTAGCTCTGGTTACAGGAGATCAGGATGTTATTTCAGCGTTCATATTTGGGAGCTGTTCCATTAACACCTACGACAGAATATGCGGATATATATTTGGCTGCTGTTTAGGAGGATCTGTTTGATGACTTATCCCCACGACAAGGTTTCAAATTCTGTTCTTACTTGCAGCTATGTATCTCCATGGAGGATGCTAGTTTAATATTTCCAGCACACCATCATCATCCCTCTGCCAAGGCAGGGACGCTTAGCTCAAAGGAGACACTCGCTGTCTTAAATCATTATCATCCTGTTAACATCCTTGTATCCCTAAAATGTCCTTATTCAGAGGTGCAATCCACGCCTTTGGATGTGGATTTATTGCAGAGACTAGCCCTGCTTATTGGCACCAACACATGCAGTGCCATGTGGCCCTTTTCCTTCCCCAAGCAGCTCATGGCTTGTATCCCTGTCCTGTAACTTGTCAGGCCAAGTATTCCTTTTCCTAGGGTCCTGTTCACAGGGAAGGATGTGGGGAGGGTTCCAGAGCCAGAATTCCTTCCTGTTTTGTACAGTATTTGTAGGGTATCTTCCAAGCAAGGAGCTGCTCAGCTGCTGCCGGGCTCAGGGATGTGGGTAGGGGAGGGGTAACCTGGAAACCACCAAGGAAATGAATGACACAAATGACACCCACAGAGACACAGCTCATGAGTGGAGGGACCCAGAGAGATGGTTTTCCCTGGGAAACCCCATTTAGAGGATTGTCAAAGCTGAATTACTGTGTCAGTGCTGAAAATGGTATTCCATATTTTCTCCCGGTGTGTATGGAATGTGGGACAACTTTCCAGGCATTTTTGTTTACAGCTCAGCAGTGAGTTTAAACAGATTAATATTTATCAATTTGTCATTCTTTCCCACTGCCACTGCCCTCCATCAGCTCATCTAAAAGGCTTGAAGGGCATGGAAATTTCAGCTGATTTCAAAGCTGGCTCAGTGGTGGGTGCAAGATCTGCCAGCCCATTTCTTGCTTTGGGTCTGCACTGAGCTTTTCACAGGCCTGTGTTCTGGGTAGCAGCAGAGATGAGAAATACTTCTGTGTGTCCCAGCCTCCTGTGGTATGCAGTGGTGGAAAGGGTTTCTATTTGGGTGATATTTGACCCAATAACAATATTACAGAGCAGAATAGGTGGCAGAGAATTAATGTTGCTTGTGTGATTAGCCATCTATATACTTTAACCACTTCTTAAATAAGAGCATCACTTTTTAAACACCCAAAATAATATGTAGTTTACTTGAAGCTGTTGTTTTCCTGGTTTTCTTGAGAAAAACTTCCAGTGTTTTATATCAGAGCTTCCCTAATGAACTGACCTTCTGTCCTCATTGTCAGCTCATCCTTCTTCTCTAACCACGACTCTTCTGATACTTGATGTTTTGCATTTGCTTTCATTTTTCCCTTGATCTTGCAATTGCTGAAGGCATGCATTCAAAGGAAATCCTCAGTTTTCCCTTAAAGAGCCAGGCCTCCTGTCTATGGAAAAGACCATGAAGATGTGGCCATTAGAGAGTATCACATCCATGAAGGTGTAAAGAATGAGTTTTTAAGTAGAATATTTTCAGTATATCATTCATTCTCAGCTTATCCTATGATTTCTGGGCGACTGTCCTATCATTCTGAGGTGCAAGAGGCTGCAAGTTTGGTTTCTTGTGTGTGTTAGGGAATGGACAGTGAAACTTTAAGTACTGGGGTAAGCACAAATGGTTTGGAGCTTTCTGGTTTTGTGTTCTAAAGGAGCTTAATCAGCGTCATTAAAATGCAGAGGGTTGTTTCACTGAGCTTTGAAAGTGGGAGCTGTCATGAACTGTGTTTATTACTGTAGGGCATTTGAGGCCAACACAAACATCCTTCGCTGCACGAACGTGGAGCTGGGGGTGTCTCTTGTCTTCTGAGATCTCCCCGTGGAAACAGGAGAGGGAGCACACTCAGGGTGGGTGGAAGATGCCCTCAGGGAGCAGCATGAGGCCCCCTCAATTCCCCAGTGTGGGGGAACGAGCTGGATTTGGTGAAAAAGAGTTTCCCAGTGTCGGAGAGCAAGCTGGATTTTATTTGTCTACAAGGGAAGAGGTAACAGAGGAGAGGGCAGAAGAAAGGAAGGCATAAGGTGGAGGTGAAGCTGGGCTGCCGTCAAACAGCTTTGGAGGGGGAAGGAGCCACACATTTGGGGGATGTGTGTCCAGAAGCCTCTCTCCTGGCAGTGTCTACGGCTGCTCTGTGAGGTTTCTTCTCTGGAATTAACCTTCCGGAGGTTTGGGTCCCCATCTGGAGCTTGTGGGGCTTGGAAAGCAGCTGCTGTCTCTGGGACTTTTCTGGATCTGTGGGCACAGTTAGGCTGTTTGTCTGGGTGTTGGTATTCACTTTCCTGATGTGTATTTCCTCTACTCCTGCTAATTCTTCTCCTTTCTTTCGTTAGTGTCTCAGCAGTGAGATGAAGTGATCATGAATTACTCCTGTCTCAGGTGTTCCTTGGGTACACCAGGAGTGTTCTGGAACACCTTTAAGGATAAAGCAGCCTGGAAGAAGGGATGAAGCAGAGTATTATAAAACCAGTGTTGGCAATCTTTTAAAAGACAAAGTCGTGCAAGATTTGAGTGACAAGATTCCTTCTTACAGCACAAGTCTCCATTTTATAATTTGATCTCCAGATGGCTGTGATTATTCTCAATCTGGAAAAAGTATATTAATGAAGATTTTGAGTTTTTAAATTGCTTGTGATATGAATTCTCTTTTAATTG
>VWZP01006294.1:955970-972516 GCA_013396995.1 Dicaeum eximium | reverse complement strand
TTTTTTTTTTTTCATTTTGTTCAACAATAAATTCTGTAGGGAATTGTAGACCCTTCCTACCAAAGAGGACTGATGTCATAATCTCAGCTTGTTAGCAGCATCATTTGGAAATGCAGGGCAACTTCTTTTTTTCTTTAAATATCCAGGTAGAAAAGAGAAAGGCTCGCTGAAGTTGGTCAGAACACAAACTCCATGCTGAGAGAATTAGACAGTTGTCCTCCATGAGAAGAAGACTCTTTTGTACTGTGCAGGAATAGTTGCAGGAAAGTGAAAACCACAGACAAGCAGAGACTCTCCTGCCCTGGTATCAAAGGAGAGGAAGCCACAGGAAGGAGGCTGGCCTGTTTTGGCAGAAGGGGACAAAACAGAACAAGAGTGATTACTCTAAATCTAGAATTCTTTTTCTAATAGACACTCACTTCCTTTTGTTTTTCCTTTGTGTGGCTGGGACTTGGTTGATTTTGGTGCCTCCTGGCTCTGTGTTCTTGGGAGACAAGAAGATGAGAGAATAAGAATTGCCCAGCTCTCTCTTGCTCTTTTTCTCAGCATCTGCTCTAACAGGCCATCCAGAGGGTCCTTCTTTTCAATCTGGCAGGCCTCAAAGCTTCTCTGTGGCAAGGCAGGCCCAGTGTCCCGTTCTTACTGCTGTAACTCTGTATTTTCTGTCAGATTTGTCAGGGCTTGCATGCACCACGCTCTTCAGCCAGCACCCTCAATGCAGGATGAGCTCTTGTTAGTGAGGAAATTCTGTATCATAGCACATCACCCTTGTATCTAGGAGAAACAAGACTCTGGGTTATTTTGGTTACATTTTTCAGTTCAGGTGGAAAGGAAGAGAAAATCATGTTGAGCACGCGTTGTTTCCGTAAGTGATGGTGGATTTTAACATCTCATTTAAAAACTTCTCATCTCTCAAGACACCTTTCTGATTAGGCTGAATGTCAGAACACCACATTTGCTGTTTGTTAGGGCAGTGCTACCCCCCCAGACAGCTTCAGGAGCTGTGCTTGAGGAGCTCAGAGGTGGAGGTGCTTTTTTGGCTTTTGTGAGAAGAAATCCAGCCAGTCCTGTGGGTCAGCCAGTCACCGGGAGCAGAATGACTGTGCAGGTCCAGGAGATAAAAAATTAGGGAACACATGGCTGCTCTTGCAATGGCAATGGATCTGCCTGGAAATGTAACAGCTCGTAGGACATGTAACTGGAATTGTATTGTTCAAGAGTGGAACAAATTAATTAGGCTAAATGGAGACTTTGCCTGTCATGACTCCAGCGAGGAAATTCACAGGCTGCCTTTTTCCAGCAGCTTTTCTCCTTCTCTGCCTGTGTGGACTGGGGTTTTCTGTGCCTATTTTTGCTCTCTGCCTCTTCATTCAAGTCTGTGTCCCCAGCCCCAAGAGCTAAGGGGCTGCTGATTCATCCCTGGATAAAGGACCAGCACCCTTTAGGTGAGGAGGATGTGCCTTTCCAAACTCTGTGATTACTCACAGAGTCACAGTTTCTCCTCCCCGTCGAACTTAATCCCTCCTTTGAGGTCTTTTCAAGCTATTCTTGCTGTGCTGCTCTCTCTTCCATCCCTGCAGTGAGAGGGATGCCATGAACAACCTGCAAATAGCATGGCTCTGAAAGGGGAGAGACCCTCTTAGCTGCTGTCAGGAGCAGAGCTGAGTTTCACTGCTGTGCTGACTGTGATTCTGATGATTTCCTCATGTTAAAATGCCAGGTGGTTGGAGGAATTTTTGGCTGTGCTGCTTTTTAATTTTGTTTTTGTTATTATTTTAGCTTTCTGACTCTTTTGCAAACAGGAATGTATCAAGGGAAGATGAATGATGTGAAGAAGTAGCACCATTGAGATTAAAGGGACCAAATTTTACCAGCAATCACAGCAAATATCTGACTTGCTTAAGTGAAGCCAATTACTATATTATTGCCTCCTTTTGCACTATGCACAGTAGGGATGTCACTGGATAATGGTTTGCATGTAGAGTTAATCACTTTGATGCATTTCTGACTGATCCCAGCAAATTATGTTTTGGTTCCACTATATTAAACACAAGAGCAGGGGATTATCATTAATAAATCTAAGGCACAGCATGCATAAATCTTGAATAAATCAAATATCAATTACATAGGCAGTATCTGCTGACATCTGCTTTCATCAAATAATATATTTGAAATAGATTTTATTCTACTTTGTTGGAGTCAAAGGAATGTTAGATTGGTGTGCAAAGACCCTTACTCTAAAGAGTTGGGTTATGTAGGAGTGCTATTGCTTGCTGAGCAGCATAAAACAACTCTCTTTTTTTATTATTGCCTTTCATTTTTAGACATAAATAGCACATTGGTTTCACAGAGCAGTTCACACAGTAAAGGAAGGATTTGTACCTTTTGGGAGAAGCTCTTCTGCACGTTCTCTTTTCAAGTATTTTGTGAGGGCTGGTTCTGATGAGGCTGCTGTGTGCTTGCAACCTTTTCATGTCCCAGCTGGCTGGGTGGGCTGAATCCAGCCTGGGATTTCCCTGTGGGTTGTGACAGGTGGAAAGAAACTTGGTTAATGCCCGATTTCAAGGGAATTACAGAAGGGGAGGATTAGATGTGGGCAGAGCTCAGTGGCTGTGGGTGTTGGAAGGCCCGTGGGCAGGGTGAGTGTTTATCTCTGAGCACATCATCTCCCTGCCAGGGGCAGGTGGGTGTTCCTCTGGCTTGTGGGAACATGCAAAGCAGGAGTTCAGGGCCATGGTGAGTCCTCTTCAGCCCTCCTTCCTCTTCCTGCTTGCAGAAGTGACTCCCTCCATTGTGTGCCCTCCCTGCCCTGGGTCTGAGGGCACATGGGCACCCATCCCTGCTCCTGCATTGCCCCAGGGTGAGGAAGGGCTCTCCTGGCTCCTTCCCATGGCTGAGCCACTCCTCCAACAGGGCATGGAGCAAGTGAGCCACACCATGTTGGTGTTGCAGCATCTTCAAACACTTTTCCTTCCCCTTTGCTCTCCTTTTCTCACCAAGGACCTCTTCCCCTCCTTTCCAGGTTAATGGACACTGCTGTGGTGACCAGGGACAGGACCCAAGGGAATGGCATAAAGCTGGGTCAGGGCAGGTTTGTGCTGGGTGATAGGAAAGGGTTTTTCACCCAGAGGGTGGCTGGGCACTGGAACAGCTCCCCAGGGAAGAGGTCACAGCACAGCCTGACAGAGCTCAGGGGATGTTTGGACAACAATCTCAGGCACAGGGTGTCACTTGGGGTGTCCTGTGCAGGGCCAGCAGCTGGGCTCCATGGTCCTGATGGATCTCTCCCAGCTTAGCATTTTCTGTGATTCTGTGACTGTGAGCACCCCATAATGTGAGAGCCCGCTCTCCTCTTGAAGGAAAAAACCAAGCCAGACAAAACAAGTGTGCTCTGAGCACTTCCAGCCCTTCTCAGCCTGCTGAAGTCCCATGCTGGCCTTAGCTCCATGGAGGCACTTCAGAAACTGGAAATGCTGCTTGATGAGGCCAGTGGATCTGCCAAAAAAAAAAAAATTCATCTGAAGACCCTGGGGACATACCAGAATCCTTTCCTGTAATAGAATTAAAACTTATACACAGATGTTTTCAAATATGTGCATACACCAAGTTAAGCTTGAGTACATGTAGGTGGATTTAGTTTTCTAATGTTGGTTCACCATTTGTACAGTGTGCTTCTTTGTGAACAAAATTATTTCTTTTCTGTCTGGACACCTGTTGAGTGTGTTAATTCTGAGAAAATGTGCAGATATCAAAACTATGTTATATGATCACCAAGCCAGAAGGAAAGTAATAGTTTTTCTCAGTTTTTTGGGGTTTTTTTTGAAAGATCTGTCAGTCTCTAAATTAGTAATTTCAACAACTATAAAATTCCTTTATCTTATGCATTTGCAGAAGTGAAAAAGTTGCTATCCTATGGATTTGTGTATTTAAATACAGCCTGTTTTCTCTTGTGCATAACTCTGAAAGGCACTGGGAGCCTTGTCCAGTTTGAAGCCAGTGCAAATCTGATTCCTGAGGTATCACCAGCAGGTCTGTGGACAACACAGCACTCAGAGTGTGGAAAGTTAAGAAGTGTATGTGTGAAGAATTTATAGGATTACTATCCCTTGGGAAATGTTTTGAAAATATCTGACATTTGATATAACCTACTGCATTCAAAATGAAAAAAAAAAGCTCTTTAGAAGTGTTTTTCTGAGCCCCAGGGATGTCCTCTGGCAGAGATGGTCCAGCTGTATCCAGAGAGGGAGGGACTCCACTGCAACGAGGAAAAATAAATACAATAAAATAAAAAGAGACATACCTGCTGCTTTTGTTTTGGTGGTGGGCATATTTAAGATGTTAGGCAAGCACATTTCAGGCTTGTATTCAAGTCTGGTTCCTTTCTTAAAAGAGAATAAATTATAATATAAAGCTTTAAATTCTCGTCCTGTCTGCCTGGTATGATTCCTGTTGCCTTCTGTGGACGTTATACCTGTGCAGTAGGACACAGGTTCTTGTTCCCCCTTTCAATTTAACAAGTGTTATTACTGCTGTCAGGTATAATGATCTGAACCTGGGGTGACAGGATGGATCTGCAGTGGGGCAGCCTTGTCTTATCCATGCCCTGTTGCAGAAGGAGCTGCAGGTCCCTTGAAAATAGGCAGTGTTCAGCTTTTGCCTGTCACTTCATTTACATGTTTTGGAGTTTTTTTTTTTAATTTATTTTTTGTTTGTTTGTTTGTTTTATTTTGTTTGGGGATTTTTTACAGCTTTAAAGAAAATTAAGAGTAAGAACTGGTTTGTAAGGCAGAGATCTTCTGTCTGAGGAAGGCATCCAGAATGTTGAAAGAGATGTTGCTCTAAATCTGGGAAAACTGGGCCTGGCCCATGCCACTGCACAAGAAGATCTGTAGAGTTAGATGTCTATGTTTTTTTTCTCTCACAGATGTTTAAATCCTCTTGATTTGATATGGGTGTTGTTGTGTGGCACCTGATGTCTGCTGCATGTACCCATGCATCTGTGTGCTGGACAAAGCAAAATATGAGAGCAGGGAGGGATTCCACAGCCAACATTTGCAGCCAAGTCACATTTCTAAGTGCAAGGAGAATAGCAATTTAAATTTGATTTTTTTTTCTTTTTCTCTAAGTCATGCACGTGCAGCCTGAATTTGATCTCACCTTGCCCACAAGTCAGGAAGGTGGCTTTCCATTTATACTTCATACAGTCTCATTCTTTAATTTACTGCCTTTTTTTTTTTTTTTTCTTGCTGGAGTTTCATCACCAGCCACAGGCTTTTAGTCTGGAATGGATCAGAGTTTCAAGCTCAGTCACAAAGTTAGAGAATGCAAAACAGGGGGAGGTGAAGGGGAAGGTCCCCACTTGTCACGTGAAGCAGCTTAATTTAAGGAGAAACCCTTCCTAAAATGAGCTCTTCCTCCATAAGGTTGGATGTAATTTGAGTTGGAAGGAAAAGAAGTACACAGGGATTATGTAAAATGGTGGGAGATTAAAAATACTGCCATTTTCCTGACCTTGTTTCTTTTTCTGTGAGTTTAATTGGTATCTAACAATTATTTAAAGTGGCTAGCAACTATAATGTGAGTATTTACAGTCATTAGCAACTCCTCATGTTGGAAAATAAGCCTATTGAGTATTAAATTGAGTCAGACTGCTTAATTAATAGCATCTCCTGGTTGTCCTGAAGAAATTTCCCTACCTGCAGGTGTGCATGGATGGCAGAGTGCAGGCTCATAAGCTGATCTGTGGGCTCTGAACCAAGCTGGCATGACGTGCTGCTGAAAGCAGAAAGATTTGTGTAGTGCAGGCAGTTTGCAAGGCCTTCCTTCTGCAAGGATGAACGTGGCAGGCTTCCCAGATCTTTTATATTTATTTATTTATATGTACAGAAACATATATAATCTGCCTTTTAGTTAATTAGCTAATGTTTGTAAAGTGCTTTGAGGATTAAGTGCTATGTAAGTGCTAATTATTATTATTATAATTATCTCTCAGTATGTCTTAGTAGACAAGGTCAACCAAGAAGACACCGAAGAACATTTCTGCTAATGAAGGGTGGGTAGGCTGTTTGCTCTTCAGTTTTCTTCCCTGTCCCCCTTCCCTGTGGCAGAAGATGGTGTCAGACAGTAGGAAGGAGCTCCTTAATGATGCAGTTTGGTGGAACCCTGGGCTGGGGAGCCCAGTACGTGTCTGCTGCTGGGCATCCTTGGGAGCAGGATAGACAAACCCGGGTCAAGCAGGACCCACGTGTGGCTGGTCCTTCCTGAAAGGACCATGGTGTGTGTGGTGGTGATGCCTCAGGTTTTGGCTTTTATGTTTTTCAGGTTCTGTGCTGCTTTAGTGTGTGGGTCTGGGCTCCATATCAGGGCATGGTGAGCTTTGTGCACAGAGCAGGGACACAAAACAATTCCTTCTCCAGCTGGGGACCAAGGACAAATGATCCAAACCTCAGGTCCAAGAGCACAAACAACGTGGGCTGAAGAGAGGAAAACAAGAAGGATGGGACTGGATGGGCTAAAGCTGGAATTGGACAATGAACTCCAAGGTGCAAATGGAGCAGAACTGATCAAAGTGCCAGAGCCCGTGCCCGGTGTCCATTTCGTGCCCATTTTGGTTCATTTTGGGTGCAGCCCTGGCTGGGCTCTTGTGCTGCCCAAGGTGGATCCATGGAGGCTTTTTAATAAATCCCTGCTTTATTCTTTAACTCTGCTCAGCCTCTGTTCTAGGTCAGCCTTCACAAGACATCAGCAGTTACTGGAAGTCCCTCCAAGACATGGGATGTGGTGGCTGCCTTCCACAGCCTGTCAGTCTGGGGCTGTCCTGGGTCCAGGCAAGTTGAAATGTCCATAAGCTGAACATGCAAGGCATGGATAGGGTTGTAAAAACATTATAACAGATTCTCAGGGAAGTGGTGGAGTCAGCACCCTTGGAAGTGCTTAAAAAGCGTGTGAATGTGGAGTCTGAAGACACAGTTTGCTGGTGAACATGGTTTAATGGTACTGGGTTAGTGGCTGGACTTGGTGATCTTAAAGGTCTTTTCTGACCTTAATGCCTCTATGATTCTAAAATGTGCAGTTGTTTCTGGTCCAGCAGCAAAACTCCCCACAGAGGTGTTGAGGTTTTGCTTGCAATCCTTTTAAAAACACCCACACGATGAGGTTGCACTGTTTCACTGCCCAGCACCCCCTCTGTGGAGTTTAATCCCCCCCAGAGCAAAGCAGGCAGAATTTCTGCCTGTGGACCACCAGATCTTGCAGCCCATGCAGGAACACAAGCTGGCTTTTGCATTTGACACAGATTAATAATGTGCTTAGCACTGCTTTGCTGGGACAGGGAGGGGCCAGGTGCCAGCAAAGAGATCCTTTGCTGTCTGTGATTTTACTTTTCACCAAGTGGAGTTTTGCCTTTTCACTTCTCCCTGGCTTGATACCGTGTGAGTGACTGTGAGGTGCAATAAGAGTGATATACAGTGAGTATGCAGAGTGCCTTCCAGTCTTCTTTATGATGTGCAGACATTAAATAGCCCTCATAAAATCTTTTCATGCAGAATGGATGTTTTTATTCAATACACACACATCAGTATATTTAGAGAGGTCTGTGAGTCTGCATCTGCCCCAAAGAAAGGAGTAACAAACCAACACAGCAAAAAGACAAGCCTCAGAAAACTCACCAGGCATCAGGCTCCATAACTCTTGGTCAGGTGTTTTCCATGGGAACAGCAAAGCAAATCACATTTCTTTATTTCTGGGCATCTGACTAAGATTTAATTGCTCTTAAATGTTTGTTTCTACACTTGCACGAAGGTATGTCCATGGGAACACGGGTGTATGGTGTTGCCATTTGATGTGGTGTTTGGTTTAGTATATCTTTAATTGCTGGCAGGTAGCAACTGGTTCTCAAAAGTTCTGTTGGCCAAGTTTGAACTATTACTCCTTGTCTTCTTTACCACATGAAGAAGTATCTCATTTTGGCTTCATAGCATCCTTTTATTTATTTTCATTGAAATTTGTTAAAAATATGGATGGGGAATAACAGGATCTTAATTAAAGCACTAAATGCAGTAAATATAAAGTATTGCTTTTGATTTAATATGACTTTCTTTCTTTTTCACTACAAAACATTTTTATAAACTCCATTTTATCTTTAAAGTCTCCTATAATTACCCTAAATAAGCAGGATTAATGGGTTTTTTTGAGAGGAGAAAACAAACACAGTTGAGAGAGTCTGATGTTGCTATGTCCTTGCAGCTGAAGTTCAAGCCTTCTCTCAGGACAAAGCAAATGCATGTGAAGGGGGAAAGAGAGGATGAGGGAATAATCAGCACCTGAGACAGAAGCTGTTTTTTTTTTTTTTTTTGCTTACTGACTGCTAACTCTCTGCCCTGACACCTGACAAACTCAGGTCTGCTGTGTAATTAATAAATTAATTGGGTCTAAGCCTGAGTTTTGCTTGTAGCCACAGAAGCCTTGCAAAAGATGGAGTCATGCCTGACAGAATGAAATGTTTCTTTATCCAAAGGACAGCAGAAGTCAGGTCAAAGAGGAGCAGAAGTAGAGTGAGGATGGAAAAGGCAAGAAGGAGCCACAAGGCTGGTGTGGGTGGTGCTATAGGACTTTTTCCCCTCTAACCTGCATCCTGATCCTGAAAGGGATGTGTGTCAGTAAACTTCTCCTAACCAAGACACATTCCCTTAAATTAGGGAATTAATTAATTCAATTAGTCAAAGAAATTTCTGTTTAGTTATAACTTGTATTGTTTAAGTGTTGTGTATAACAGGCGTGTATGCATATGGATAAAAAAGTTAAATATATATGTGTGTGTCATGCTTATATATCATCATAGCATTTTACTGTATAATTATGAGTTATTACATAATTCTATTATAGTAATTATTGAAAAAATAATATATCATTATGCCATAATGTGATTGTATTATTATATATAGGTGTATGTAGGAGCTCAGGAGATATCTTGTGTGGCTGAGAGAAGATTGGACATAAATCTGAGTAAAGCTCAGTTGCTGAATTTAAGTCAATGAAGCCACCAAAGTGCAAAATTAACTTTTTCTTTTTCTATAACTGTGCCTGTATTTTCAGGGTAAACAATCTGGTTTCAAAACTCTTCTGGTAAATACACTCATGTTAGCTATCAGGACTATCCATCACCAAAGAAAAATTTCCTGTATCAGGAGAGTTACAGTGAAAACAAAAGCACTGAGAAAGGTGGTGAATATGTGGGATTGCATTGTTATGAGAGACAGTAAATAGACTGCATGAGATACTAATTAGCCCATAAAAGTGGAGCTTGGATGAACCTGATAATGGTGGGAAGCAAGTTCCCAAGCAATGGATTTACTGCTGTTCCTACTACTGGAACTGGAGGGCACTCCCTGAAATAATTAGGCAGCAAGTTGAAATCAGTGAAAAGGAAGTTTTCCTCCCCCCCACCCCTCTGCTTCCCCAACACCCTGACTGCACAACTGTGGTGTGAAACTCCTTGTCACAGGATGTTGTAGAAGCCAACGGCATAAACGGGTTCAAGAAGGGATTAGACAAATTCATGGAGGAGAAGTCTACTGGGAGCTATTAAACACGATGGTCCAGATGCAACCTCTGGCTCAGGAAGTCCCCAAACTGCTGATTGCTGGAATCTGAGAGGTTATACCAGAGGAGGGATCACTGTAATTGCCATGCTGCTTATATTTGCTTCCGAAGCACCCAGCGCTCCCCGCTGGGGAAAACGAGATGCTGGGTTGGATGGGCCACCAGTGACTCAGAATGGCTCATCTATTTTTATGTTCTTAATTGTTGTAAAATGAATAGGCAAGTTACCTCGTTTTTCTCCTCTCTACAAGCTGAAATTCACTAGTGCCAAGAAATTCAGATTTCGACCGCTCGGGCCACTTAGGACAGGCTCCTCAGAGCCAGAAACGATGCAGCACAGCACATTAAGTCTAACAAATTCCATCCTGGCCTCTGTGACTGCCCGGGGCCAAGTGAGGCAGGCAGCCCAGATCAGTGGCTGGAACCACATCTCCCCTCTGGGTACTAATGCCTATTTGCTTATACGAGTAAAGATACTCGCGCAAAGTCGACTCCAAACTTGGAGATGGGAAATGGAGGAAGAAAAAAGCATGTTGCTTGCTGTACCTCCTTGTCTGGAGCACGAGGGAAGGGATTAAGCAGCAAGGTTGGCAGATGGAGGGAGGCTTACTGCCTGCATGTACAACACCAGCAGTGACTGTTCTGAAAGCTGAGCAGAGAAGCTTGGAATTGGTGGGTTTTGTGCAGTGTTGGCATTGTTTCATCTGTGGTGGTAGAGGGGTGAAGGTAACCAACTGTAGATGCAGAACCATGACCTATGTCCTCACTCCAGACTGGTGCAAAGGCTGATCTCACTCAGCCTGCCCTTGTAAAGAGGTGAGTTTTAACTAAGAGGTGAGTTTTAACTCACTATGGGGTGGGTTTAAACCACCTCATCTGCCTACGTAACATTGCCTTGGGAAACAGGAGTGTGTTGGCCAAAGTGGATTTGAGTAGATCTTTAGCTAAATTGAAATTCATGTTTAAAGAGCTAAGAAAGGAGCTGAGATCCTGCAGGTTTTCAGTGGGGCAGCACCCTCCCTGCACCCTCAGGTGTGCAGGGGGTTGTGTCTAGGGCTGGGTGCTCTGTGGTCAGGCTGAGTTAGGATGCAGCCTTCAGCGATTGCCCCAGAAAAGAACTTAAACCCAGGGGCCTGGACACAAACCAGCTGAAGTTGGAAGCAGTTTGGAGGCTAAGATCTGCTTTTCAGCCCTGTCCAGTGCATGTGTGTTTACCCAAAGTCATGCTACCCTCCCCCTTCCTCCCCTCTGGAATCCCCTTTCCCTAATTTTTCATAAATGTTGCCACTGGGGATTTGTATATGAGAAAAAAACGAGGTGAAAAAAGCAAAGGGAGGAGGAGGAGAGGCTGTACCTCTTCTGCAAATGCAATAATTCAGATGGGGGAATGTGCTGTTAAAGTTTCTGCCTTGACGTGTGCATGTGAAACGTGGCCAAGTTATGGTTTCTGTGGGAATTGTACGTTTGAATTTTCTGCCTTTTGTGTGGTTAAATCCTCGACCACAACATTGCATTAAATAGTCAGGCTTTTTTTTTTTTTATTATTTTTTTTAAAATATTAGTTGTTGTACCCATAAAGCTTAATGTTTTGCTGCTTTCTGAAGGTGGGAGGGTATTTGTGTGTTTTTCTGCTGGGGCGATGACACGGCGGTTTGCTTTAGATCGGAGCGCGGAGGATACGCTCGGATTTCTGCCAAAGCAAAAGGAGGGTGGAATGTTGGGAGCTCTTTCTAGTGAGAAGGGATGGCTCAGCAACAGGGGTGCACTGCCAGACCAACAGCAATTAGCCTAGAGGGACAGGACCAGGCTTTGGGATTTCCTGTTGTGATACTGAATTTTATCTCTAAGCAGCTCCAAATTTGCTCCAACTGGTAGAGCCCCACCAGTTTTGTCTGCTCTTCCTTCCCTGCACCTTCTCTCCTCCAGATATATCTGCTCTGCAACCTCTGGAAGCTGAAGTCAGTGACATTTGTAGGAAAACTGCACTTGCTGCCCAGTAAAAAACCAGCTTTACCACCAGCATTAATTGCTGCTGGTGCTGAGACTCTCCACACAAACCAAGCACTGATGTGATGTGAAGCTTTGGTTTCCTGTCAGCCCCTACAGGAGCCTGTAAAAGGTCAGAAGAAGCAGGGGGGATGCTGGCACAACATCCATTCTGTATGTTTGAGGCTGCCACTGCTGGACATTTTAATGCCAGTGGAGATGAGGGCTGTGGTCCACTGAAATGTAAATTAGAAGGGTTTCACAAGAAGTGTTTATGTGCTGTGCCAGCAGTAGGCTGAAAGGTGAAGGCTTAAACTTGACTAATGTATTTTTACTTTTAATCAGTGACCAGCAAAAGAAAATGGATGTTTACAGGTCCCGTGAAACACATTAGCTTGGGCTGGGTTCATTACTGCAGCCCTGAGCAGTCTTAGAGAATCACAAGCATCAGAAATTGTCTCCTGTAGCACTGAGGGACGTGGGAGAGGCTGGCAAAGGAAGGGTGCTTCTCTTTGCTTCTGTTTAGTTATGCATTTTTTGGATACTGTTACCAAATTTTTTTTATTTGAAAACACTGGTTCTGACTTCCTGTAGCCACCAAAAGTAGTTACTTTTCCAGTTTACACTGGTCCTGGGGGAAATCAGGCAAAGCTTGGAGCTTTGCTGGGCCTGTTGGAGATGGAGATCTGGGAATAAAGGGAAACCAAGTCACCAAGGTGGTTTATTCTTTGTGGTAGCTTAACCCATCCTCTTCCAGCCTGTGAAGGTTATTATCTTCTACATGGAAGATGTTCTCTTACCTGTCATTCCTGCTTCATATGCCTAGTGAGTCCTTCCCCACACCCCTGGTATTTTTTCCTTGCTGCTCCTGTACGCTGATTTCCAGCCAGGAAGCAATGATCCCATATTTGAAAGCTAAGGTTGTCCTTCTGACCTTCCCACTGTGTCTTCTCTCTGTGCTTTGAGTTTCCACACTTCCTGTGGGCACAAACTCCCAAACCAGATGGAGCTGGGATTTCTTTGCTCTTCCTTCTCCTCCCATGAAGAGCGTTTGGGTGCTTTGGACACCCTGAGCCTGAGCTGAGGTGGGTGAGGGCCATGCTCCGTGTGTAAGTCACTGTTTATCCCCACAGGATATGCTCAGGGCTCTGTTCTCAGGCCTAATGGGTGGGTAAAAGGCAACTGCTTTTAAAACTCCTTTAGAAGAATGTAAACACATTTTCTGTTTCGACCCATCGAGTCCTTGAGCAGCTTGTGATGTTTTCAGAAGGCAAATGTCCAATTTCCTTCACTGTCCTGAGAACAAAATCCTGTCCACTGGGGTGTCTGGGAGGTTTTCCTTGGTCTTCAGGAGAGAAGGGATTCAGTCTCCATGTGTCCTGGGTACTTCTATGGGTTTTCCCCCTTGACAGGATCTTCTGGCCTGTTGGAAAAAGTTTTCTTCTGCCTCTGACAGCTCTAAGGGCACAGGCAAGGACGCTGTCAGCAGGGAAGCCGAGTTTATTGGCTTCCCATCCTGTAATTTGGTTGCTTTCTGCCCTTTTCTGAAACAATTCTTTGGTTTTGAAAGCAAATGGTGTCTATAACATAGTGAATTGGACACTAAATTTCTATTAATTCATAAAAACTAAAATAGAATCCATTAGGAGTAGTTTGGTATTGGTGTGAAAGGAGATGTAAATTATCCACTATCATGCTTGAAATGTGAAAGCTAATCATGTTTGGCATCAGGCCAGCTACCATTAAAGTAATTATTTTTAATCATCAGCTTTTGGTGACATGAATACTCATATTTGTTGATTTACTGTGGAAAGCACTTTACATTGTAAATAAAAAGCTGAGAAAATATACATTTTGTTTCAACGATAATAATAATTATTCAGATAAAAAGGCATTTGCTTTTATGAAGCCAAAAGAGTTGATTTCTGTCGATATAATCAGCCTGATCTAGTGCCTGTCATATTAAATGGGCTGCAGGAGAGGTTTGGATCCTATTCCTGTGTGAACACCACATATTTTTATAATTTAAAATTACCAATAATTACTAGTAACCTGAACCACTGCTGTTGAACACCTTTTCTGTTTAAGTTGACATAAATTCAAGCAGGGGTGTCCTATGTGCAACCTACATTTGATGATAAACCCCATAAAATATTGGAAATGGTCAACATGAACTAGGTTAAAATTCCTAATATTACCTTGTTTTCATTAGTTTTTCAACGAAGGTGAGAGTCCTAATTACCTATACAAGTAGGGAAGTGTCTTGCTTATTTGGGACCACTGGAAATCACCTGTCTGGAGGAATAAAATTGTATATGCTGGCATTGCATGACAAAACATTACTATGAATTTTGGAAGTATGAAATAAGAGGACCTCCAAAACATTCAGGAACAAAAAGTCAGTGTTTACCCCAGTGGTCCACCTCCCCAAAAATATGTATGTCTGATTTGCAGAAAGCACTCCTTGATTTCACAGGCATAGAATCTTATGGTATGAAATAGTAATTTTTACCTAAACAGCATTTAGATAAAAATTACTTAGTTAAGCAATCAGGGAGTTCAAATCCAGCATGTAGTGACTGGACAGGCAATGAATGTATGAAAGCAATTCAGGGAGGGGAAAGGGTTATTAGCAGGTAAAGCAAAAGCAGCACAAAATATTAAGTGCAGGGCTGTTTGTGATTTTAAGCAGAGGGGCTGGTTCCTGGCTGCTAATTACAGTAGAATAAAAAGCTTATTAGAGGGTGTGAGAGGGCGTGGGACCAGCGTGTGCTCGGAGCCTCAGAGGCGATTCCACCTTGACAGGATATTTTGTACAAGCCCAATCATCGTGCAGGCAAGGGAAAAAAAGAGAGCAAACAAAAGCTCATCCCTCAACTCTCCTCTCAGCTGAGCAGATCCAACCAAACACAGGCTGTTCCCAAAGCCCTGAGAGCGCTGCCATGCTGGCTGAGCTGGCCACGTGCCGGGTGGCTCGGAGGACCCGTGGGAGGCTTGACTCCCGTTTCCTTGGCACCAGCAGCTCCACCACTCAGCAGCGTGGGTATTGATGTAGTCACACTTCGAGAAGTTTCCTTTTTCCTCCACTTTTTGACCACTTCACAGGTCGTGTTGCTGAGTGTGACACGGCTTGGCAGAAGTTCCCGGCGCTCCGCCGCGGTTCCGCGTCCTTCCGTCGCCACACGAGTTCCATTCCCAAAATCTGGGCCTTCTTTGGGGCTCTCCTTTCTGGAGAGCGTGGTCTGAACGGCCAGCCCTGGTGGGGTGATGTCTGATGAGACATTCCTGGTTTTATCAGGAGTGAGGAGCTTCTGTCAGCCTGCTCTGGTGGGACACGTGAAGCTCACGAGCGGCGACCAAGATAAATCTGCCTCTGAACACCTCCTCCTTCAGATGTGTGTGGAAGTCCACACAAACTTTATTTTTAACTCTGGCCCACAAGCCTAGAGCTTCAATTTGGGTCTTTATAGTCTAAAAATAGGGTACAAGTGCTTAAAAAAAAAAACAAAAAAGGCATCAGTTGGCCCACGGTCATCCTTGTGGAAACATGCTCTGTGAGTGTTTTAGGTCGTTTCTTGAAAGAATAAAACCCCAACCAACCAAAAAAAAAGATAAACACGTTGTGGGAGGAAGTTTAAGAATGCCTAGCAAGTGGTTTAAAAAAACTTAGGTCAAAAGTAGAGATCAAAAATTAAAGTAGTGGTTTAGTTGGTTGTGAAAATAAAACTCAGTTGGATTTTTTTCTGTAGGCCTAAATATAAATAGATAATTGGGGCAGTGCTAAATCAAAATCCTTCCTATTTTTTTCTAAGTTTATTCTAGTGTAATAGTGTATTCTAAGCTTTTTTCCTTGGCAAAGCCATGAAAGTTGAAGATGTATTATTTTCTGAAAATTATTTAGTCATATGTGAAACAATAATTTAGGTAAATACATTCTTTACTAGCAATTCTTTGGGGATTTTCCTCAGACAAATAGTTTTTTAAATATTGTGCCTTATCCTGCAGGCAGTTCCAATATCAGCTTAATTGACTTCTCATCAGAATTGTAAGGGAGAAAAAAGATGTACTCAAAATTTTTTGTGGAACTCTTAGGGAGAAAATTACTTTCTTTGAGTTTTTTAATCTTTGGCTTCATTCAGAAATGCATTGTCCATCAGTTCCAAATTTTTCCACCAGCTGGGAAAAAAAAAAGGACTTGGAAATGTTCCTTTTATAAAATTACAATGCATATTACTAACTTCATTTTTGGGGATTTATTTTTACATTTTACATAATAATATAATTGTATATACTAATTGTACATAAATTTATATAATTGATATAATTTTATAGAATTATTATATATAATAATACAGCATTATAAAATATTGAGAAAGAATTTGCTTTCAAAAAGGAAAATTCCAAATTTTTCCCTTCAAAACACTGTACTCTTTTGAACTGTTCACCCTACTGTATTTTTGTTTATATTTACAGGAATATTTCAGTAAATAGTGTATTAATTTTTTCAAGATTTTGATTGACTATCTGATTATCCTATCAAAGTTTTCTAGGCACCTTCCATTAATTTTTTGACCCTTGGTTAAGCTTTCAGCACTCAGCTTTGCTTCCACAGCATTTTTCTCACCCGTTTTCTCTCTGCCATTCCAGCAAAAAAGCTATTCTCATCCATGTCCTGCTCTCATATTTTCTCAGATTGTGTGACATGGTACCATTTCATTTGTTTTATTAAATTTGGGCTTGTCCTTCCCATTTATATAATTCTTATTTATATAATTAGTATAATTTCTATAGAAACTTCTCTATAATACTTATTTATAATGTATTAATTTATCTATAATACTTATGTAAGTATATATAAGTACATTTTATATACTTATACAAGTATATTATATATACTTATATAAGTACATTATACTTATATACTACTTATTTATATGCTTATATATAATAATTATAAATT
>VWZP01006294.1:910914-955512 GCA_013396995.1 Dicaeum eximium | reverse complement strand
GGTGTTTTTTTGGTTTTTTTTTTTTTTTTCCCTTCTCTGTTAGCTAGATGGTGCTAAAGAATTTGTGCTTGTCATGGCTGAGGAAACCATTTGGAGCCCAATCCTGCGCTGGTCCCTGGGCTCGCAGTCAAAGGCGCTTTTGCTTTGCCCTAAGCGCGGAATCAGCCGCCGCTGGCGCTTACAGGGAGCCTGAACCAGCGAGCCTAAACTCTGGGGCGCCTCACGAGTTAGGCCTCTCGGTTTTGATGACTTCAGCCCCAGCAGCCTCACTCATGCTTTGACATAAAAGAGGTTTTGCCCGCAGAGGAATCCCTCCCTCTGCTGCGCCTGTTTCCGATCCTCCGGAGCAGCCGTGGGCTCGCAGCAACAGGAGTTTGGCTCTTGCCCTGCCTGTCTTGGGAGAGGAAAGGCTTCCTCTGCCTTTCAGGGCTCAACCCTGCAGCAGCTGGGAAATTTTTAGAAGTGAATAATTCACAAAACAAACAAAACCCAACGCCACCCCTCCAACTTGCCGTAAGTGCTCTTGGAGCCCAGGTTTCCTTGCTGTTCGAGCGCTGCTGTTTTGGATTAACAGAGCCCTGGCTCTGATAAATACTAACAAAGTGTAACGAATGATCAAAGCTGCATTTACAACCCAATGAGCTTGAAATGATTGATCTGGATGACATAATAATGATAACCAGTGAGATGAGGCACGCAGGACTCTACCCCTCCAGGTACTGGGAGGAAAGAGCAGGTATTAAAAATTACTCCACTTCTTAGGTCATCAGGTTGTTCCCATTCTGATATAAGTGGAAGACAAATGCAAGACCCTTGCTTTCCCCCCAGAAGAGCCCTGCAGCTGCTTTGGGCTGTTCATATTCTTTTGATAGTAATTCATTGTTTTGTACAGATTACAAAGTTTGACTGATTGTGGAGTAAGTAAGACCGAGTGGTTTATGGCCGTTCCCTGTGCTGCTGGGGATCTAAGCCTCTTGCCTGTAGTTCAAAGCGTGGTGTAATCTCAAATGTTGTTCTTTGCAAGGCCCTAGTCACAGATGTGAAAGGATATGAATGTGTGTGCGGCGTGGATTTTGCCATCTGGAGGTTTCCTGTTATCCCCCAGAAGGCTGGCTAGAGAATTAATGACAAGACAATGTAGACAAACCATAACTGCAGCTATGCTTCAGAACTTGGCTGCTTCTGGTCCCATGACCTCTCCAACAGCAGTGTCTCTCCTTGTAGCCTTCCAGAATCAAGCTTCCAGCAGACTTCCTTTCCTCCAACAAAACAGAAGTGCCTATCTACTGGCCTTAGACCTGGCAGATGAGAAAGAATTGAGCCTTATTTGATGTGTTCATTTTTGTCTTTTTTTTCCTTCCTCTCAGCCTTCAATGGCAAAGATTGTCTGGATATGTGGAATGTTCACATTCCTCAGCATTCCTTAAAGAACAACTCACCCTTCTATAAAATCAGCATAAGCTGCTGTTTATTTCTAGCAGGTTGCTTTTTACAGGTAGGAGCAAAAGACTTTGTACCCCCAAAGCCACTGGTTCAGGGCTATGGAAGACAGTCTATTTCTGCACCTAGAAGATGATCTCAGTTTTATGAACATCTTTGCTCATCAGGTTTGATCCTGATGTGTGTCCCTTGCTCTGGATTTACAGCAGGCAAAGATCCCTTTAGGGACAAGTCCTCTGTTGCTGTTGTACCATTAGCAGCCACCAGCTACTTCTTCCTTTCCTTTTATCTCACACACAGAAAAGAGTATGGCAGTCAGAATAAACTTGTTCACACAGGGGCCAAGGAGCGTTAGGATTTTAAAAATACTGGTCTGAATCCTCAGCAGCATGAAGTAAACAGTAACACCTTTGAAGTCATGAGAATTTTTTCTCATTTACCATCTTGAGACTCTTTTGCAGTATGATACTAAGAGCATGTTCACAATTTCTACAGATGCAGGAGCATTTCTCCAGGTTTCCAGTAAAGCTGACAAGGAGGCAATCAGTGCTCTAGAAGGCAATTAGAGTATTTAAAGATGAATCTAAATTGATCTGTGGAAGAGACTGTCTTTTATTCTCCCCTTCCACTGCCATCCCTTTGCCCCTCACTGGACCATAAAGACCCTTCCAGGTTAATGAAGAAAGGTGCTTAAAATTTGGCCAGCTGAGTATCATCTCCTGTCACCCCTTTCAGCACTAACCACAGCCTTTCCTGGAGGAGCTCCCCAAAGCAGCTCCATCTGTTTCCCTAACCTAAAACACCCCCCACATTAGCAGTGACAGGTAGGACTGACAAGTATGTGGACAGGCATGAACGTTTTCTAAAGATTTCTAAACTACCCCAAAGTCCTTTTACCACAACAGTGTCACTGTCTATGACAGCTGACCTCAGACTTGGTTCTCTGAGCAGTGAGTTCAATTAGCTTTAATTCTTTCAACATTTAAATAGTTAACAGTAAGCAAAGTTCTTTAGAAGCATAGGGGGATGGCTACATGTGTGTCTGCTGGAGTTGTCAGGCAACGATGGAAAAAAAAGACAAAAAAGAAATTTTTTTTTAAAAAAAATCTCTAATTGCTTCCAGACAATGCCTTTTGGATAGGGCTGTGAGAGAGCAAGGGGAGAGCTCATGCTCTGACAGAGAGGAGTCGGCTGCAGCCCTGACATCTCTCCAGTCCTGCCTGCTGACCTTCTCAGGGCTGGTGGAAAAGCTTTGCCCAAAATAATCAGGTCCTCCAGCCCTCTGCAACACCCCTGGCTAACAGGGAGCTTGTGGAAAGTCAAATGTCCAGGGAAGTGAGCCAGCAGATCTGGGTCTGCTGCTTCTCCTGGGTCTTCCTTCACAATCGTGGGCTTGTCCTGCCACTGACTCTCATTCTCCCTGCCAGTAAAATCTGAGATAAATCTGAGCTGTTGAGGGCTGGACTTTGATAGCTAATTTGTTCAGGTCCTACAGTAGGAAGTGGCATTGTGTCATTGATACACAGATAAATTCCTGCAATTTTCAATGTATTCTTAGCTAGGAGTATAACTCCAACACAAATCTTCCTGCTTTGCTATCTTCCACATTATTTGCTGGAGTTGGTTCATCTAGGTGTTGGCAGAAAATTGGATTCACATATTTTTTTGCTGTAATTGGAAAACAAAAGCAGAAGGGGCCGGGAGAGACGGCAGCAGAGAGCACTGAGGAAACTTAACTGGCTGCAAACAGCACCAACAATCAGTGCCAGAACAGAGGGAGGAGTAATAAGGTCATATATTCTGTGATGACAAGTGGGAGAGCTCCTACTTGAACTACCAGGACTCAGCTCAAGCAACTCCTGCCACTAGTCCAGCCCTGGCTATGATAAACCATCCTCAAAGGTGACTTCTCAGGAGAGCCTCATTTCTGAAGAAGCACAGAAAAAAAAAAAATTAGGTGTCACAAAATTTAGCTCTTACTGAATTCCACAGAAGTGATAAACTGCTCTCCAAAGACTCTACACATTTCTGTGTGTGGTGGTTCTTAAACCTACTTTACCTTTCTCCAAATCCTACCTCACAACAAAAACTAGATACACTAATAATTAACCAAGAAACCTTAAAATTAACGAAATCTCAAATTAACAAACCAAAACCACTGCACTGTGTTACAACAGTCGTGCCATTTACTCTGCTTTGGCTCAGCCTCAGACAATTCTTTATCAGACTTTTCTGCTATTTAAATGCTAGGCATTAGAAATGCATCTTAAAATGAAGATCTGAGCTTAGTTTATGGTGGCATGAGGTGGTAGCATTGAGGTTATTTCTCTCTGGGAAAATCTGTGTTGGTCCTTGTGAGCCCATAATGAAGGTACTAATTTTGTTACTCATTCAAGTGACTGATTGTGTCCAGTGGATGCTGTCCTGCACTGATGTCTCTTGCTGTCTCAGAGTTCTAAAAAAATCCAGCTGTGGAGTTGAAACCACTTAAATATTTCATTACAGAAAATGTAGGCTCAGCATGTGAGTTTAGCAGTCAAACTATATTTATATCTGTGCACATGTACGTGTTTTTACAGACCTCAGGGTTTTATTTTGGCCTAACTAATATAAGAGTAAATGGCTGGATTGCAGTGGAATTGTTAAGGGTGTAAATGAGCATCATTTTATATCAGGGCCTAAACAAGTCTTCAGTAAAGCAGTATTGTGGTTTCTTTTTGCAGTTGGAAAGATCAGAGTAATAAAAGGAGTCCATAGAAATGGATGACCCTACCAGCAAAGAAATCCACAGGAACATCTTGAGTGAATTCATTGCTACATGTTGACATCCAGTGGAGAAATGGTCTCAGAAACCTCCTTTCATCATCTGTACAGCAACCTTAGGCAGAGGCCCCTGGAAGTGATGTTGCTTAACCTGAAGTTCTGTCTTTCAGATGGATTTAAAGAATTTAAGTCACTGTCAACAGTTCCTGCAGGGAAGGCAGCAGAGATTCAAGATATTGGTAAAGCACCACATTTCATCTGGAGCCTTCTCCACTCATGGCTGAGCTGCTGTAATTGAGTTTATGAGGAACCATCATCTGTTTCAGCCTAAAGTCAGCTGGGTTAATTTAAGGCAGGGCTGACTAGCTGGCAGGGGAGAGCACTTTAAACCCAGCCCAGCCATTCCTGCTGCAGCCTGGCTTAGTGCCAGCCCCGAGTCTACAAGGAGTGGAGTATACTTAGCTCCAGCTTATTCTCTGCCCCCTCCACTTCCATGCTGACCCATGCCAGCTGTGACTCAAGTCTTCCTGGCCCCTTTTGCTGACATCCTTCAACCTGTCTGCTTGTTTAGATTCATGCTGTTTGCTGGCCTGGTACTTATCTTCCAGTGTAAAAATTTCACTGGGCAGCTGCCTTGCTCAGAGACCTTGGGCAAGACTTTTAATCCCTCACACTTAGTCTGCAGATCTGCAAAGAAAAGGATGACTCCAAGAGTCCTGACAGGATGCTGTATATTTGTGCTACATCTATATTTCTCTTTTTCATTATATATTTTATATTATATATTTTATTTATATTTATGTTTGTGCTATATCTATATTTAAGATGTGCACCCTATATATATATATGTATATATATATGTGGATATTTGTGCACCACTCTTTTTCTTCTCATAAAAACTGAATGTATTTCATATATCATATATCATATATTTATAATATTTATAACATTAGCAGACCATGTGTTTATTACTCCAAGAAGAGATACAGCCCTGCTGCCATTACAAAAAATTTTAGCTTTTCCTGTATTCATGGAAAAATGCACCAGATTATAGTTTTCTCTACCAAACAAGCAATTTTTTTTAATATTGGAAGCTACTTTTTCATCCATTCCAACTTTGACTTCAATTTTTCGTGGACAAAAAAAAAATGTCAGGCAGCTTTATAGGATTTCCAGTTACAAGTGATACAAGTCTTAGCACATCTCATAGGCAAGGGAATATGATGTACTTTATGATCTGATAAAAGTAAACCTGAGGGAGCTGTTCCTAAAAGTGCCACTCAGGGTCAGGGATGAGATCACATCTGAGAAGGCAGCAGTGGTATCAAATACCTTTTGTAAAACAATGACATAAAGGGTTTTAGAAAGCTGGCCTGAACTCAGGGGTCTGGATTGGCTCCTAGTGATGTCAACCATGTGCCTATAATGCCCAGAAGATGTCTCATTCTTCTTCTTTTCTAGGAATAATTACCCCTTAATGACAGGAACAAGTGAATTTAGGTCCCTTGGTGTCCCCTGTGAGCTGATTGTTGGGTGCTCCCAATATTGCTCCCACAATCAGTGGAACTGAGCACCAAAGAATTTTTCCAGGCAGATTTTGCACCTTGGGAATCTTTCTCACCCCATCATAACAACATCACCACCTTTTGGGTTGAGGTTCTTGGCCTGCCTTTCTTGGGGCTACCAGAAGTTTTATTTTCAGTGTGGTCTCATACACTGACCCCTTTCCCTGGAGCAGGTTGCTCAGAGCTCCAAACAATCTGGCCTTGAACAGCTCCAGAGATGGAGCATCCACAGCTTCTCACAACTTTCACAGGAGCCCACCAAAGGCTGCAGGGAGTTGTGTCAATGGCAGGTGGGAAAACTGTTTAATTCCTGGGTGTGGGAGGTAATTTGGTATTGCTGTGGTGGTAAACACCAAAAGTGCCTTATTTGAAGTGTAACTGCAGTCTTGGGCCTGACTCCTGCATAATCAGCAATAGTGAAGTTTGATGAGGTTGAGGTTTCCATAAATGTCCTGAACATTCATTTCCATGTGAGGTTTCCACAGCTGTGTCCTGAACATTCACAAATAAAAGGAGCAAACTCCCTGTTCCTCGTGTAGTGATGCATCATGCTTGTGTCTTTGGTAGAAGTCCATCCCTTTGCCCAAAGGCTTTGTGAAACAGAAGATTACAGCTATTTGGAGATTTGCTTCACTATCTAAGAAAATAATGAAATTATTGACACAAATTCAAGGTTGATAGAAGAATTGAGGGGTGTTTAACAACATATGCAAAAAGCAGTCCAGAGACCAGAAGCTGTGTATTTTCACTGTTTGATCTGCATGTGACATAATCTGACCCTTTTGCAGACACAAGTGTATTAAAGAGATTCTCATATAACCTGATAACAGAGGAAGAGCATTTCTTAGAGCAGAGGGAAGGATATGAATATGTAGGGAAAATGGGGGGGTGCAGCCAAAAGTTTAGTTATCAACTTCAATTTTACTTTCAAGTGCATTACCAAGGCCTGTGGTCCTCCTCGTGCTCTGCAGTTGGTATTTCTGCAGGTAAAGCAGGTGTAAATTACAGTAATTTACACCAGTTTGGACACTAATCTGGCAACATGTAAATTGGAGTAAATGCTGTTCACCTGGCAGGGCTGGGGAAGGAAGCACAACCTGACAAAGAGCTGCCCCAGAGGAGCTGCTGAGGGGTGTGTGGTTCCTGGTTGTCCTTTCCTTTTCTTCTGCTTGCCCTGGAAATTGTACCTGGCTGGTTGCTGCCTCCTGTTGCTGGTAGTGCTTCTCACTGACCCTGGGTTCAGGTTTGTTTGATAAGCTGGGATCTGTAAAACTGCAGTCTAACAATTCCACCACTTGTTCTAATTTAGTGAGGGGTGAGAATTAACAGATGGTGTCATTATCAAAAGCTGTTCAAGTGTTGAAACAACATAAATTCCGCAAATACAGAAAAACAAATATAAACTGCTGTAATTTTTCCAGTATTGGTTGGATTGTAATCACACTTTGCATTCATGCAGGGCTTTTTAATCCACAGCTTTTGAAGTGCTTCCAGATTTGCTCACCAGCCCAGCTCAGTGAGGGAGGAGAGCCCAGCTTTACCTGCTCTGCTGAATTTGGAGGTGCTGAGTGTTAAGGGCTTACACTGGACACCTGCAGAGGGACTCTGGCTTCTTCACCTGGCTCTGCTGCTGCTCCAGCTGAATGGCCCTGGGTGAGTGGTTTCATCTCTGCACAGCTGAATTTCTGTTCCTGAGCAAGGAATGATAATGCTCTGCCTCCTCTGGGAGGAGTTTGGTTTGCAGCAGATGAAAAGTGCTGCGGTGTAAGGTGTGGGTGTTGTTGATATCATCGCCCTTGCAACTATTAAACAGCAGATGTGGGAGGGCTTAATATGAAATACATGGCCTGGGTTTCCAGGGGGACTGAGAATATCAGGGTTCTAACTGAAGTTCTTCTAAAAGCTTGATTTTCTAAGAGTCCCGTGGTGAACACTGTAAAACAAAAGTAAGGGTTTGCTGGTTTGGTTTGGTTTTTTTTCCCCCCTCTCCTTTTTGTTATCCTTGGTAGTTATCACAACTTCTCAGGACCTTTCTATTTCAGCTTTCTGCATATTCCATCTTCACAGTATACCAATGTGTTTTCCTTGTCTTGACTGTGCTCCTGCAGGTGTAAGTGAGGGATTCTGCAATTAAATTAGGCAAGTAATTGTACTGATTGAGGAAAAAAAATGGAAGATTTGAGCTCACTTTATTGTGCACTCTATTTTTGGACTTTGTTATGAGGCCATGATTCAACAGATATAGTTGGTCAGTTGGGTGTTAAGACTGCATAACAGTAGTAATGGATTTTATTAAAAAATATTAGTGTATGATCATTAATTTTTGGGTTTGTGTGCTTCAGAAGATAATACTTATGCTGTTGGTTATATTTATATTTTGGTTGGCCCAAAGGATTCAGTGGTGCTTTGTAATAGATGCTTTGAGGATCTGCATTTTCATAGTAAACATGAGTGGGGAGGAAGGAAGGAAAGAAAGAAGGAAAAAAAGAGGGGGAAAAACCCCCAGCATTTTGGGAGAGGAAGGTCTCATATTAATCACAGGAAGTTCTAGCCCAAAAAACAAAGTTAATGTATTTAAGATTCCCTTCCTTACATGAATGCATTCATATGAGTGTTGAATTGGGAGGGATCCTTTGCATCCTTTGCTGGGTTTGTGCTGTGGATTTTTCCTCCTTTCCTTTGGGCAAATCTCATGGTACAGTGACAATGAGATGGCAGAGCAGGGGGTGTTGTGTTGCCCTGAGCTCTACATGGAAAAACCTGGTGGGGACTTAGTCCTGAGACCCAAAATTCTGTTCTCTCCCTTTGGACACCAGAATGTCAGGGATGGTGTTTATTTATTTATTCCTTTGGTCTTGGTCAGATGAAAAGAAGAAAGAAAGGGCTACTTGAGACTTATCTAGCTTTGGCAGCATTTATAAATGTGGTTTTCCATCAAGCTGCACTTGATGGAAGTTACTGCAAACTGGCAAACCAACAAGACAACCACAAATCTGGCAACAAATTACCACTGCCAGATGCCTTTGCTGTTCCTTTAGCTTTCTATGGATTTGAGGTGCTTCAGTTTTCTTTCTTTCTTTTATTTTTTCTTCCTTTTTTTTTTTTTTAATTTTCTTTTTTTATTTTGGAAATACTCTCAAAGTAGGATGCAGAGTTTTGGGCTGTCTAGCCAAAGTTTAGCTGTCCTTTTGCACCTCTGCCAAACTTCCTGTTTTCAGCAAAAACAATTTATTATCTTGCTGGTTCTTTAGACCTGAAAGGATATGCGAGTACAAATAAACTTGTGGTGGTTTTTTGTTGTTGTTTGTTTGGTTTGGTTTTTTTCATGGCCTTTCAAAGAATAAACTCACTTGCTTCCTCTCAATTATGTGGTCTGTGCTAGCAAAGAAAAGTATTTAACCTTTGGGCCACTAGCAAGATTCAGAAAATGTTTTAATTATGCAGAACTTCTGCACTCTGAGCTTTTAAAGTACAGATAATTATTTTTTCATATGCTAGAAATCTTTGTTTTCATGTGGTTGGGCAATAGCATCACTTGGCCACATGCACATTAAGGGAGTTTGGAGCGAGTTAAAATTGGAAATGTTTGTTCTAAAAATTTCCTAAGCCTTTCCTAAAGGTTTATTCTTGGCAATCCATGGACATGTGGTAAGAAAACAGAACAATCCATGGCAGGTAGGCAATAATCCTCCCTCTTACTGACCAAATGAGATCTGAAGCAAGAAATTAGGCAGCAAAGCTACCCCTTGTCTTCATGGAGGGAAAGCAAGGAGTCACAAACCCAAACCCTGCTGCAAAGGCTTTGGAGAAGAATCTCCTATCTAAAAATAAAATATATGTAAGTTATCAAAAAAAAAAAAAACCCAAAAAAACCAAAAAAAAACCCACCCCAAAACAAAACAAAAACCCAACAGAAAAAAAAGCATGTTTGTAAAATTGATGTTGGCTGGAGTAGGGCTGGGGGGGTGGGAAGTGGTAACTTGGCATTAGACAGCTCTATTTGTTCAAAAATTGCTGCACATTACCTGCAACTGTTGGGAAGATGTTGGAGTCTATTTTTTGTATTTTCTTTTTTGTATTTCTTGTCTTTTTTGTATCTTTTGTACTTCAAAGGTTTTGCAAATTTCTTGAAGGTGACTTAACAGCTGTTAAATGATACTAAAGGAGGGGGGAAAAAATCGAAATCTTTCCAAAGAAGAAGTTTAAAGGATATGTTTAATATTAGTGTTGGAAATGTGCTGTAAATCCTCATAGTTTATGTGTGTCACCATCCCTGAGATGGCATTTATCACAGCACAGGGAGAAGGAGCAATTCGCAGTGGAAAGGATCTTTTAAGAGTTTTATATGTTCCTCCCTATGTCACCAAAAGAAGGAAAAAAAAGACATTTGAACAGAAATCCTCAGCTGCACAGAAATCCTTGAACAGTTGTGATGTCCAGGCTGTATGACAGCAGGACACTCCTGCTGTTTTCCTTAAGGAAAACTGTACTTTTTGCCATTTTTTAGCAGTTTGTTGTCTTTCATAAGTAGCTATAAAATAGCAAGAACTTCCCCGTGCCAAGTAATAGGAAGAAGTAAAAAATGTAATTTAATAGGTGGAAAAAATCCAGAATTTGAATAATGAAAGTAAAAATTCAAATGCTCTGAATGGGATGCTTCTGTTGATATTTTCTATCCTAGTTCTATCAATCCATTCATGTAGGAAATTCTAAAAAGTGTCAGGAAGAGAAATGCACCTGTAATTTATTAGTTGGAAAGATGTTCCTCTAGATCCAGTTTTAGTTTCTTGCCCCTTTAAAAACCCAAGCCAGGAGTTTTGTTAAGATCTCTGTATCCATCCTTTCAAAAGTGAAAGTGTTTAAAGGGGTGCTGCAAATAATTTCTGATTCCATTCTCTTCAAAGGAGTTTAATGCATTTAGCGTCCTTAGCTTAATTTGTTAAATCAAGCTGCTTCTGAAATTTATAGAAAAATTGTTTTTCTCTGGGGAAGCAATTACTATTCCTCTTACTGGTGTGTGTATGTGTGTGTGCAGATGTTTGTCAGCAGAGGAACTCGAGTCAATGAGTTTTAAGGGCAATGTTTTGTTCAGTAGCACTGAGCTGGTATCCTAACAAGGAGGGGAAGCTGATCTATTGATTCTTGACTATAGGGTTGTGCCCTGTTGATGGGAATTCTGCTTTGATATGGTTTTCCTGTAAGTGGAACCTGACTGACCTGTAAGGGGGGTGTAAATGAAGTAGGGCTGGTTCATTCTGGGCTTCCTGCTCACCTTGCCACAAGGTAGAGATGGGATTTTGGCTTTCAGGGCTATCACTTGATGGTCATCATCAAGCAAGGAAGAGGTGTTTAGTGTCTGACAAGGCTGAGCCTGCAGTGAAAACCTTCATTTTGGGTGTTTTTAATGAAACCATTTCTCAAGAGAAGGGGTTAAATTAATGTGTGCACCTTGAAGAGGCTTTGACAGAGGGAAGTTCTGGCAGACCTGCCTGGCCTGAAACTGCATTGACCCTCAAGGGGAAGGATTTTGGTGGGATGCTGGAATAGATACACATCCCATCCCTCACGGAGTCTCATCTAATTGAGCCCCTGTCTTGGTACAGAGGTTGGGGATCAGAGAATTCCTCTAGGTTTGTAGGAACATAAGGGTTTTTTTTCCCACCCTGGGAAAGGCACTTAATGGGGAATTTGGCACATTGCCCAGAACCTCCAAAACTGGAGCCAAGTGTTTCAGTGGATTCCATGTCTTTTTTGTGTTGGCATTAATGAATGCAAAGCTTCTAGCCTGGCCATGTCCAATTCCAGGCCATGTACAAAGGCAGGCAGAGCTTTCTGCAATATTCTCTGAAGGAAATGCTTTGCCTGGTTTTCCATCATCTGAGCTACTTTGATGATGCCACATTTCTCTCCTCATGAACCATGCAGCATATTATGGCTTTGGCTGAGAAGAAACTTTGCCCTGAAGAGTTTGAAGCCTCAGTTCAGAAGCAGAAAGCCATACTGGGGGCTTTCTTAGGTCTTCATAGGCAAATTCATCAGTGAAATGAGAGCCAGATGGATTTGAGGGACTGTCTGCTGCAATACTGCATCTTATTTTACATGGAGGATGGGGAAAGGGTGCTGGTGGCTCATCAGCTCCTGGCTGCTGCAAGGAGCAGAAGAATAAAGTTTTGTCAAATCCACTAGTGGCTACAGCTGACAGAAGCTGGAGCTTCCAGGGCTTATTATAAATAGATGAGAGGCACAGACGGTGCTGTGCTGCCTTTTGGGATGCGGCACAGCCCTTGGACAGGTGCTGCCTGGTTGGTTTTCCCCTGGAGGAAGTGAGGACCAGGATGGTATCTCTGGGAGCTTGGAGGCTGGCTTGGCTCCTGGCTCAAGTCAGTTTTAGATGCATGTAAATTCTGTTTATGTTGAGCTCTTTCTTTTTTAATGCTGAACCAGTGCTCCTAGTGAATCTGAGGAACTGCCTATAAAAGTTTCTACATCTGTTTCCTTCCCTAGGCTTGTCAGTTGTTACTTATATCCCATTCATGGCAGAGAGGAAATACTGCTTTTGTCTGGAACCCACCCTGAATTTAAAGCACCTCACAAATTTTTAAAACAAGCCATTAACAAATGCTAGATGCACATCTTTTGTATTTTGGTTCGTCCTTTTGTTCCTGGAACTGATTTTTAATGAAAAGTCTTTTTCCTACAAAAAGCCAAACACCTGGGCACATCAGCAGAAACCTGCAGTGCTCCATCCCAAAACTGCTGGGAGACACCTTGCAGTGGCCTGTGGATGAAAGAAAAGGTGGAATACACTGTGTGATCTAAGTTTTGGAAAACTAAAACTGGAAGAGCATTTCACAATCAATGGACTTTTAGCAGATCCTGGGTTTGTGTGTCCTTGCTAAGTTTAATAATTTGAGTGACATGCTTTCCAGTCCAGCTATCTACTTTAGACCACAGAATTTCAGCTGAAGCAATCCCAAAAAAATAGGGTTGGTAGGGTGGAGCAGTACAGGGAGAAACCTGGAACAGAGTATTGCAATAGTAGATGGGGGTAAAAAAAAGAGAAAAACCCAATTCTGGTGATATTTTCCTTAAAACTGTATGGCACACCCATGTTTTGGAGCAGAGGCATGAAAGCTGGCAACAAACTGACTTTTGTTTCAAGGATATGCCTTTTGCAGTTTTTGTCAAAATCCACACAGATTTGGCAAAGCTGTCAGGCTTTTGAGGATCTTGGTTCGTGCATATTCCAGCAGCAAGGAGCTGGAATCCTGCCCAGAGAGAGCCGGGCTCACACCAGAAGTGGGAGCACTGCAGGGTGGGAGGTGGAGGAGATACACATTCCTCGTTCCTCAGGGCTTTTAGGGGATGGCAAGACCTTGTTCTAGGAAGCCCACTCCTCTGTGCTGGTTTGTTTTTGCCAGAGCAGCCTTGAGGGCTTTCTGCCCCAAGTGTAGATGAGAGGAAAGGCAGGGAGGGCAGCCCAGGAGCAGAACCTGGAGTTTGGTTGGGAAGGTGAAGGACTGGGAAGGTGGGAGAGGAGGAGAAAAGGGACGATGAGTCCTGGTGAGGACTTGGGAAAGAGCCAAGGCTTTGGGCTGTGGCCAGAAAGGTGAGGGATGAGGCCAGGAGAAGAGGCTGGAGCATGGAAAGCAGGGCTGTGAATGAAGGCACACAGGTTTGAAGGGGTGAGAGCTGGCTGGGGAGGAGAACAGAGACAAGAGCTAGATCAAAACAGGTGAGGCTTCTGTTATTCCCTCACTAAAAACTTCTTCTGTGCTCCTTCCAGGCTGAACGGGCTAAATAAAAATGACAAGTGCCAGGATAAAGTCTGCCCCCCCAAAATTGAAACATCCCTGCCTTTGATCGTGCTCCTTTTCTTGTGTCAGCACACAGCCTTCAGGAACTGGAATTTAAGTTATTTGGCCAGGTTCTCAGCTGGTGACACCTGGTTTAACTTTATCAATAGCTTCCTACAGATTTATATAGACAGCCTGGTCCTATAAGCATCTTCCCACCTCTGTTATTTCCTAACATTGCTTATGCCTTTAAAGATAATAAAGATGTGGTCTGGTACTCTCAGACCTGTCAGGAGGCTGAGTTTTCTTATTAGTAGCCAAGAGCAGAATCTGTCTCTTCCTCTGTAAATTATCTTCATTTTACTGTGTTTTAAAATGCATCACTTGAAAGTCTAAAATATTTGACGGTCTGCAAATGTATTCAAAATCCTGCAGCGTTTAGCAGTGGTCAAATATCTAGCTATACATTATATACTGTCACATATATTTAATATATGTGCAAAAATGTCACCAGACAGAATAGTTATGGGGAAAATATTGTAATAAATGTAAAAATTGTCATCTACTGATGAAAATGACCCTAATTTATTTGGGCCGCCGACATGCATATATATCTTTACTCTGACAATTTTTCTATAGTTTTAATAAATAACTTCGTTTTAGTACTTGTTTTCATCGTGGGTAATGTCCTGGGATGAGGTGGAAGTTGGAATGCAGAAGGAATCAAGTGGAAATTACTAGGTGGTGCCTTTCATTTTCCAAGAGTAGTGAAATAAAGTTTGACTGTGTTTTAATATTCTTGAATATTTAAATGCCCTGGGGCATCTTGTATTTAGAAGGAATTTTTTTTTTATTAGTTTCTTTGTGTATTTTCTGGTTTTTTTTTTTTCTTCCCTGTTTTGTATAAACTTCAAAGGTAATTTTTTGCTTGTGACTTTCTATGAAATCCTGGAAAATGTTCATAAGGTCAAATGGGTTGTTTTGATGTGGTGTTTGGATGTTCATTCTCTCATTGTTTTTGAAGTAAATGAGGCTATGCTAACATAAAACCATGTAACAAGTTGGCTGTATTAACTAGCTGGTAGACTGGAGGAGGGGATAATTTTAATTATTTTTTCTTATTGATCCCTCCAATCCCCATTTGACTGCAGATTGCTGTGATGTTATCTAGGGACAAAATCCATCAAACTTGTGAATATTCTCACAGCTGCTGTGGCGCTCACATGGGAGGCCAGTGGACTTTTTTGCAGGCTCTGAGTATTAAAATACAAGAATATCAGTGAATCTTTCTGAATGGGAGTGAGACTTGTAATATTAGTAGCAGAGTAAAAGCCTTATTTTCTTCTGGTAATTCCTGATCATTTCTCAGCCCACCACATTTAACCACCTTACTAATGTGCTCTACAATGTTCTGTACCAAATATTAATATCAGCGTTATTACAGTGTCAGCACTTCTCTGGTGTTAGCAGATATATTGTTTTCATTATATAAATCTGGTCCCCACACTCCCTGCTTTCCAGTTTAATTAATCCTCTGTCACACCAGTGCTGCCAAGAAACCTGTGGCTATGTATAGAAAGGCATCATATTTTAATATGCAAAAGATAAATATGACTTGGAATGTTACAAACCGGGCTACAAGTGGGATTTGAAAGTAAAAAATTAATTTGACTCAATAATGAAAGCTATAGACTGCCTTTTAATGCTTCTCACCCTGTGAAAAATGTTAACTCTGATTAAGCAGATAGGAGATTAGCTTTAATTTTGAGTTTTTTGACCTTGAGATCTCTTAGACTAGTCTCTATGTGTGTTGATGGGCCATACTCAAACAGGGAAAAATAACTTCTAGTTGCCTTTTTTTTTCTGCTCTGTACAGCAAGAGCACAAACCACAGGGATCAGGTGATAAAACTTCTCAGTAAGGAATTTTTTTGGGGGAAAGAGTTTTTGTTTGCTATGTAGAAAACTGGATGGATAAGTCTTCTCTGGTGAGTCACCAGCATTTTCCAAGACCTGCCATATGGCAGGGAGGGATATACTCCCACACCTCCTCAAAAGTGCCCCAAAATTCATGATTCTGGCTGTTTGCACCAACCCCCTGCATGTCAATGTCCCAGTAGGGAAAGAGAGGCTTCAAAGAAAACACAGAGATTAACCTCAAAATACTGGGCAGAAATAGCTTACATGCTATGAGTCTGGAAACTTGCATGCATGCCAAAACAGTAACTTTCTGGTGGTATTGCTTCAGGCCATAAGTTTGCTGGCTAAAGGCACCTGGAACTGGCCAGGGCTTGTGTTGGATGTATCTTTGTTCCTTCTTCACATCCCCAAATCTAAGCCGTGACATTCTCCTAAAAAAAAAAAAAAAAATTATGTTGGCTCTTCCCCAGCTTATTGTGTTTAGCTTTATCTTGAATGATCCTATTCTTTACAGTTTCTGCAGCTTTAGTCCAGGAATTACTTACTGCCCTGTATTTCCTGCAAACTTTTTTTAATTTTCCTGGGAGTGATTGTAAGTTTGCCAACTGCAGTGTCTCTGGCACCAGGTGGATATAAATGGTGGAGTTACAGCACCACTGAGCAGTGTTTTCATAGTCTGGTATTTGAATTCCTTTAGAGTTCTTTGGGGAAGCAGAGATGATGTGGTCACTTGGCTACTGTGCCAGTAAGAACTGAGAAATTTGGAGGCTTTGTGCAGATGATACAGTGTTGGATTCACCTTGTCCTTAGTCCTAATCTACAAAGGCCACAAAGGCTCTTAAAACAAGCTGAATTTTTCCTCACTGTACGTTCTGAAAACTTTTGCAAATGTTGGGTTTAAAACTGATGATTGTGTGCATATTTACATATGCAAAATAAAAATCAATTGTATTCTTAATAACAAATATATGCCAGTAATTCTGTTGAAAAAAGTGCTTGTGGCACACTCTCCATTTTTCTATTTAATATCCCAGCTGTTTTACTAGTCCACATTTTTCTTCAGAATACTGGAAGTGAGAAAACCATGTTTCTACATAAAAGTGCTTGAAACTATTTTTGATTTAATTCAAAGGCATTCAGAAGCAAGCAAATGCTGTCAAGTGTCTTCAGCCAGTAGATTTCAATTTGTATTTAATATTTGCATAACTTAAACATTAGCCAAGAGAATTTTAAGCATTTTTTTCCTTTAATTTGACTTTAAAAAAAAAGTTTAAAAAGACTCCTCCTGGACTGAGATCTTGTATCTCAGGTTTCAGACCGAAGTAAACTTTTACAGCCGAGTTGTAAAATAGCAGTTTATGAGACAAACTCTGCCAAAACTTTAACTATAACTGTGCCAATGTGCCATTATAATAATCCAACAATAATCATGGTCCATTATATTAAATCACTCGCACAGACAAAGACTGCTAACCTTTCCAAGTGGTGAAAAAAATGTTCCTCTCAGATCAGGGATAAATTCCAACTGAGAAGACCAAATGCTGCAGCCTTTAAGTAGTGAATACATTTACTTCTCCCCAGGGCTCAAATAACCCAACATTTGGTAAATGTTTAACAAGGACGAATTCTCCCTCCCATTTGCCCCTTTCTCATATACACTAGATTAACAAATTTAGTTTAACAAGATGATCTCTGTTACCCCCCTGGTATCCCTCAATTAGATCCCTCCTCCTGTTATTGGGGCATCATCCCAGTCCATTTGTTTGATAAGAGGACCCAAGGTAATCAGCTGTGTGGCAGAAGGTGCTTTTGCTTTTGCTCTTTCCTTTTTTCATGTGTTTTCTCTTTTTTTGTGGTTTTTTTTTTTTTTTTTTAAAGGGGATCTCCTCTTTGTAGCATTTTGCAGAGGAGATTAAGCGAGTGTGGCGCGTAACTCTTGACTCCAGTTATGCCTCCCCTGCAGCTTGTCAGGAGCTAAATCAAAGCCTCTGCAGGAATTCACAAATCCAGCTTAGAAATCTCATATTTAGTCCTGGATAAATGAACATTGTTGAGGACAGAATAGCTGTGGGTGCTCTGACAGGTTCAGGGGGCAGCGATAGGCTGTGCCTGTGGTGTCTTTGTGCAGTCACCAATTCCTCCTTCAGCCCTCTCTGTTTTCAGCTGGGTTTTGCCATGTGCAGATGTTGTATCTGTCAAGCTGGAAGGATGGCAATTTTTTTTTTTTAAATTTGTTGGGTCTTTTTTTGGTTCTGTTTGGTTTTCCTTTCCCTTCAATTTGTAAAGCGGGTTGGCTTCCGCTGTGAAAGGAATTTGGGGCTCTCCTGTTTTTTTCTTGGGAATGTATTAGCAACTTCAGAGCTACCAGCTTTGTCATTCTTAGAGCTTAATGTCTGCAAGGGCTGGGAGCAGAGCAGAGTTAGGCTGGGAAGGAGCTGAAGCCCATGCTGGTGATTTGAAGATGAGTTTTGTCACTTGGTTGGCACCGAGGGTTTTGTGCCTGGCAGTGCTCAGTGACTCAAACATCCTTGTGAAAAGAGCCCTTGGATGAGCTCAGGGTTGTGGTGATTACAGGTGACAGGACTGGGGGGGATTGCTTTATGGTGTTATTTGGGTTGGTGGGTCCCTAGCTGAAACCACCCAGTGGTTTCTGGCAGACTGACCTTCAGGAAACATTTATTCTGGGACTTGCTCTTGTCCCATTTCTATCTCTGACACCTCAAATTAGGTGATGGCAATGCCAGATTTTAGTCAGCCTGGCCATTGAAGCTGATAGTGAATATAACTTTCTTCTTGTGTCCCATCACCACCAGGGGCTCACTGCTGAGCTGCTTGCTATAGCAGGTGGGAATTACACCATCTTCTTTGTGGGAGAGGTCTCACATCCTAGGGAATCACAGCCATGTGTTTCCTTCAGCTTCATGTAGAGAGTGGTTTGGGACTTACCCCCAGGTAAAGCAAGAACTTTGCTTGTGTCCGTGCTTTATCATTTTGGCTGTGACTGCTGAGGTGATAGGTTTGGGGAAACTCCTCAGTGGGAAGGAATTTACCCATGAGCTCAGGAAATACATTTGCTTCTGGGGAGAATTTGCCTGAAGGACTCTCCACATGAAAGGTGTGTTTTATTTTGCAACTGCATCCTTTAATTGCTGGCAAAGGAAAATATTCTCACTTGTTTGTGGTTTTATTAATCAAGCTAAATAGAATAACACAGCCTAGGTGCAAGAAGGCACCAGAGGACTCATTTGGGTAAATAGGACTCTTCATTCTTGAGTTATTCACAGTCATTCTGCTGTTCTGAGGCACAAGGAAGAAAGAAAGAAAAAAACCCACTCAAGTGCTTCAGTAACACCAAGAAAAATGAGTCAGTGGGAGGACTATGTAATAAAACTGTGTCACAAGGTAATCACTCCTTGCTGATATACAAATGCTACAGCAGAAACCTGTCCTTGTCATAAAGATGCAAGTTCCAATGTCTCAGTAGCTTGAATGAAAGGTAAATACCCAGATGATGGAGCAAAGAGCCAGCAGTTCCATCTTCTCCTTAACAATTTCCTTATGTATGTGCATGTAATACTTCCCATTTTTCTCCACTGCCTTTCCAAGAAGAAAGAAAAAGGATTCCTAAGTGCCTGAGAAAAGAATAACCTTCACAGAAGACATGCACTCACTTAAGGAATTAGTGAAGTAAATGATGATATTTTCTGGGTTTGACAGATCATTTTCACTTTGGGGGCTAATACATAGCAATGAAGTCGGATCCTCAAATTACTAATTCTACAGGTTCAGGCATTTCAAGGCACTGAAGTGATTTCTTTGTTGAAATCAGCTTTATCTACTCAAACAGCCTCCCTCTCTGTCTGAGATGCTCTTTTAATACAGGTTCAAGCACTGCTTGATTCTGCAAAATGCCAAAACCAGTCTGTATGTCCTCAAACTCCAGCGAGGTTTGCAAACAGCACAAGAAGTACTCTAGACCTTGCAACCTCTTTTTATGCATGTTGAGGTGGACTTTAATCTTAGAAAGATCAGGAAGTGATTTCTAGGCCTGAGAGTTTGCTGCAGCCTCAGGAAGGTTGAGAGCAGCCTTGCAGGAAAGGACCTATTTGGTTAGGATGGGATGATTAGTTGACAAAGCCTTTCTTTATTCTCTGTTTGGCCCACTGATTTTTAGCTATTTTGGAAGTCAATTACTCCAGTTTCTGTTCTGATAACATCTAGTGATAGAGCTAATGAGTGTCTTTGGAGCTGCTGATGTGTCAGTGGCTGTTTAAGCAGCAGGTTCAGCTCTGGCTGAGTCGGGGCCCCTTCAGATGTGCTTGGAGTCACAGTGTGCTCAAACAAGCTGTCCAGAGCTGTCTGCTTCTGCTGAAACTCACTGCCCTAACCCCAGACCAAGTGCTGGTCTGGTTTAGTGGTGTAAGATTGGGGAGACACTCAAGGAGTCTGTCACAGAATCCCTGGGTTGGAAGAGACCTCCAAGATCACCGAGTCCAACCCAGCCCCAACACCTCAACTAAACCCTGGCTAAACCCAGTGCCACATCCAGGCTTTGTTAAACACACCCAGGGATGGGGACTGCACCACCTCCAGGGCAGAACATTCCAGAACTTGATCATTCCTTCTGTGATAAACTTCTCCCCAACACCCAGCCTGTATTTCCCTGGGTGCAGCTGGAGGCTGTGAGCTCTGGTTCTGTCAGAGCTGCTGCAGACAGAGCCCCAGCCCAGCTGGGCACAGGCACCTTTCAGGGATTGCAGAGAGAGCTGAGGGCACCCCTGAGTCTCTTTTCTCCAGGAGAAACACCCCCAGCTCCCTCAGTCGTTCTTCATTGAGCCTTGCATCACCTTGTGTTGGAGCTACAACCCTTGTAGAGGTACAGAAGGGTCAAAGAGACCTGAAGCCCTTAGAGTTTCTCCAGAGCACTTCATTTCCTTGCTTCCCCTAAGAAAGAGCTGAGCTCTGGTGATGCATCCTGGTTCTGGGAACAGCCATGGGTTTTGTGACACGAGGCCAGGCCACAGGACCAGGCTGATGGGAAAACTTGTGCCATGAGGTTGGTCGTGTGCCCAGAGAAGGTGCTAGAACCTGTGATCATCCAGAAAGGCTGACAGAAAGTCTTCTGGTTCTGCTCAGAAGTTGCTTAAGTGCTCTCCTATAAAACTGGGTCTTGTCTGAGAAAATGGTGTGAACAACCCGGAGGGAAATGCAGACTTTCCACTCTGTACGTGTCCTACATAAAATGGCAATTTTCCAGTGCCACTTGTAAATGGTCTTTCCCGTGATGTGCAACTAGTTGCAAGAGAATTTGGTATAAGCTTTTGCATTGTGCTGGAGGCCATAAAACCATCAAAATCTCCTTTTTTGGTTGCAAGACAGCAGATGTCTAGCTTGGTGGGTAAGGCTGGGCCATCTCTGCCTGATTTTATGAGCCTCTTTTAAGGTAGAAATTCAAAAATATCTTCCTCTTAACTACTTCCAAAAGGTCAGTGGAAAGTGCTGCTTTGCCAGTTACACAAAACACTTTGGGGGTGGGGAAGAATCAGAAATGAGTTGTCCTCTGCTTTTCTCATGGCAAACATATTCAAGACCAACCACTTCCTGCTCTGCTGCGAAAATGCCATTAAACTGGTTTGTTTACATCCTTTCTCTCCTTTTTTGGTAGGTGATTTTGATGCAAACCTGTATTTGAGGCAGGCTTTACTACTAGCACCACATCCTGCTGAAAAATTGTAGACTTCATCAGCAAATCCCCAGCCACCCAAAGGCATGAGATGCCAGGGCAGCCTGGGAACAGGGATGGAGCTCCAGTCTGCTCAGAGCTGCTCAGGGGGCTTTTACACAACTCTATTTTTGGCTCTTTGCTTGCTCAAATGAAATTCTCTTTGCTGTCTAATTAAGTAACACATAGGAAATGGATTTCAGTCCAAGTCTGAATCATCGAGCTATTAATTTTTTAAAAAGTGGGGTTTTTGGTGTTTTTTTTTTTTTCCCCTCAAAATCCACGCTTGCTCCTTCCCATGTCAGTTTTCCCCCAGAGGGCCACTCAGGAAGTTCATTTGGATTAGGTGTGAATTCGCAGTGTATGAGCTGTGTAGACACCCTTGTGCAAAATGAAAGCTGCCTGAAGTTGGCTGGGCTTTGAAAATGGATTTAGTCCACCCTAGGTCTCAGTAAGAATTTTCTTGCTGAGATATAATTAGCTAATTAGCTGATTTAACTAATCCTTCTTTAAAATTAATTTGGATTACTTTTCTTGGCTGTCCCCAGAGAGACAGAAGTGCTTGGCTCTCCTAGTAACTAATGCCATCCCACCCTGGGATGCACACAGGATTTCTGCAGCATTCCATGTTTTGAGCCCAGTGGGATGGGGAGAAAAGAGCTGGTATTGTCTAATCTAAACTTGCCACCCATTCAGTCTGTGCAGCTCACTTCCAAAGTTATTACTGGAGCTGGGACTTGTATTTCAGGTACATCTGACCTTTTCCTCAAGCAATCAAGGCTCTAATTTCAAGAGAAGCCATGAGGTGTAGGTCAGGTCTTTGAGTTCTTCTGAAATGGGCCAGGCTTAAGTGCTGGGTGCACAACTAGATTCTCTGTCATCTCTGACTATTAACATGCAGTCCAAATCAGAATATTTTAATTAATAAATAAATTTGGTACAGCATCAGTGAGGATGTTAGATCTCAACCTAGACCAGGGGAGTAAGAAGTATTTAGACAGAATGGACTTTGCCTGCTTGTGTAGGGTCTGGTGAATTGTAGCTTTTGATTCTGCTCCTGAGCCATTTTTTTGAGTTTTGGTGGTGGTTTTTTTGGGGGGGTTTTTTCGGGGTTTTTTTTTTTGTGGGTTTTTTTGGTGGTTTTTTTTTGTTGGTTTTTTTTTGTTTTGTTTTTTTTTTTGTTTTTTTTGAGAATGCACTGAAAATGGACTGCAAAAGGGAGGATGGAATACATATACTTGAATGGAGAAAGGAAAAGAGCTTAAACCAGATGAGACTCCCCTGAGTTAGTCAGTTGTATCCCGAGGATTGTTATCAGCATTCCCCTATCCAGTTGGAAGAATGTGATGTGTAATATTCCACAGCTATCTGTCCTGCTTCCAGCTCTGCTCAATGTCCTCAGTAATGATTTGCACAGTGCAGTACAGAATATGCTTATTAAATTTGCAGAGAAGGCCTGCAAACTATACTAGGGGACAGGATTAGGAATTTAGAAAGGCATGTAGAAATTGAGGAACTGGTAAAAAACAAAACAAAACCAAAAAAAAACCAAAACAACAAAAAGGGTGTAAAATTCAACTGGGGACTAAGCTCACAAGTCATTGACAGGGGATGAATAATGTGTGGGTGACAACACTTTAGAAAAATTTTGGTGAATTATAGTTGGATCACAAGCTGAATGCAAATTTAACCCTAAAACCAGTCACGTCATGGTATTGCAAAGAAAGGCAGACCTTGTGATCTTAACTTAGTAGGCATTTACCTCTCCAGACACTGTTATGCCACTTGGCACTGATAAGGTGTCACTGGGTTTGCTACTATTCTTCAAAGTTGGAAAGATTTTGAATAAACACCGAGAATATTTATGGGTCTGGGAAAAATGGCTTGGGAGGAGAAACTGGAAAAACTACAGTTTTCTTGTCTTCTGAGGGACACTGAAGTTAGGCATAAATACTCTTTAAATACATTAAAGACTTCTAAAAAAATTTAGGTTGTTACTTCTTTTACAAGTTTGTACTGGGGCCAAAATCCCAGCAGGAGAGTTCCAGATTAGATGCTAGGAAAATTTCCCCAGAAATGATGGTAGCACTGGATTAGAGCAGATTGCCTGGTAGTTTCTGTCATTGGTGGTCAGTAGAAACAGTTGAGAAATGAGTTTTATCAGCAGTGAAATTAATACAGTCACCCCTGCCTTGTGGGATGGCTGAGGACTTCTTGGGGGTTTTTTTGGTCTGGGGATTTGGGAGCAATCATTGCAGCACTTGGAGCAGTACCCAGGGGCAGCAGTTACTCAGCTGGATATTTATGCTACTATTTTAATCCTTGCAGGTAATTAGTTTAATTATTTCTAGATTCTCTATGGGCAGCTAGGTCGGGATCAGGACCTTCTGAGAGCAGCTCAGTTGGGTACACAGGGGTACCTGCTTTTCAAATGTTTTCCATGAAGCTTTATTCCCAGTCACACTACAACGTTCCAGAGAGGCTCCTGGACTAGAATTTGGCAATATTTTTGCTGTCAAATACAATAAATAAAATTACATGGCTATATAATTATATAAATATATATATTATATAATGCATATATTATATTAAATATTATATTTTTTTTCTGTATTACACACATCTAGAGCAATATGCCAACCTCCTCCTTCTCTTATCATGTCCCTTCTACAGCTGTTACCTCTGCATAAAACTACAAGGGAAGGGTAGGCAGGTAGGGTGGAGGACCCCCCTAAATCAGCTTTTCCCCCTGAAGATAGAATCCTCTCCATCAGCACACATCTGGAAAATGCATTGCAGTGTTTTGAAAGAGAAGGCTGGGAGAGAGGCCACAGTTATAAGGCAAATGCCAAATTATATTCCTTAATTTGTCACATTAAAACATTTAAAAGCTTGCAAAATTTTCCCAAATTTTTAATCATCTTTGGAAGTACTGTTTTCTTTACATACTCAAGTATTTTCTTTTTTTGCCTTCAGTGTGGACTGGCAGCTTACTGCTTGGGACAGCATTTAGGAGGAGGAGACCATTTTTCTGCATTTTGGAATAGTTGAGTGAGTTTGGAGCAGTCATTTGAATGGTTCATTATCTGTGCATGCACCTCTGTGTCTAAATAATCATAGTAATTTCCTTTATTCGATTTCTTCAAAGTCCCAGATGAAATCTGGATTTCAGTACAGCTAAATGCATGTAATTCAAGATACAAAAAAGGGAAAGAAGCATTTACTGTACAGATGGGGAACTGAACCACACAGAACTAAGAGACTGTCCAAAAATAATACAGAAAAACTGAGGCAGAGCATGGATTCAAGCCTGAACTTTGTGATATCTCGCTCAAATCCCTAATTACAAGGCTGTTTTTAAATTTCCAAGTTGTCCTCTTATATGCAACAAGTGTCATCACTCAGGCCTTTAACCATTTTGCTTTTAAATTAAACCTTTCTTTGCTCGGCTGGAACACGGAGCTGGAACGCTGCTGTGACTAACTGGAAAATGGAGATTTCACACCAAAGCTGGGGAGATGTGGCCAAATGGATAGGAACCAGCCTTGCATCAGGCTTGACCCTTTAGGTGTCACGTCAAGAAGTGCCACATTGCTGCCTGCCTGCACCTTTGTGATGGATGTCACACTTGTCCCCACCGCCCCTGGCGTGGCTCTCATCACTCAGGGTCCCTGGCTTGGGACACAGAGGCCAGCTGTGCTCCTAGGGAAGTGCCATCGTGGGAAGCTGGGATATCAGCACTGCTGCTGGCATTCTTGGACCCCTCCTCTTTGCTGCTCTCCTTTTTTCCCCCCACTCTCACTTCCCCCCCCACCCCAGATAATTTAAACNCCCCTTCCCCCCCAGGCTTTTAATCATAGGGAGAAATATGTGCTATCTCAGAGACACATGTGGGTGTGAAAGAGTGAGCTTAGTAAGGCCTTTCTTCAGGTTAAGAAAACAGCAAACTCGTTCTGTGACATTCTCTCATCCTCCGGTGACCTGTGCGAGGCACAGGGAGTGTTGTGCATACACCTGAAGCTAAAACAAAGCTGAAAAACATCTTAAAACGCTGCAGTTGTTGGGTGGGGTTGGTTGGAGTGAATGAGCAGGTGCATACCAAAGCAAAATTATCTTGGGTTGTTTTCCTGTGCTGTTTCATAACCATTAAGCAGGTTTGGGGGTAGAAAACTTCCAAGAAAAAGGGAAAAAGTGGGAAATGGCAATTCAGGAGACAGTGGCTTTCCTGGAACCAGCCCAGGAGTTGCTCCTAGCTGCCCAGGTTTTGGCAGAGATTGAGAAGCTGAGTATCTGTTGACTGTCAGGCCAGTGCTGTCAGTCACCTACGTTCAGGTTAATGCTTCAGGGAGCTGGCCAAACTCCAGGGGATAACTCGCCTAAATAAAGATATCATTGCTCTTTTCTTGGAACTAGATGTTCTTCCCTCCTCCCTTGGTCTTTTGCTCCTTCTTTGTGCTGTGAAAAAATGAGATGGCTTTGCACAACTTGGGGGACGTTCAGATACAGACGAAAATTTCACAGGAAGAAAAAATAAGAGCTTAAATCTAGAAACCCTTAAAATTAAGACTGACACAGATTAATGTGTGTGTGTAATTTTTTTCAGAACAGGATGAACTGAACAGATAGGCTGAAAAATGCAGTGAGTGATATGTGTAAACTCAAGCCTTTGGTATGCAGCTTAATCTGGCACAGCACCCAACCTGCCTGACTAATCTGCTTTATGTCAGCATGACAAGGTTTGTTGGAAGTGATGATATCTTTTAGCAGACAAAGTAATTTAGTTGGCTATCTATTAGTAGTATTAGACAAGGTTTCAGGCACATAAGCCCTACTGCAGACCACCTGAAAGCTTAAAAGGAGGCATCACCTTTGCTTTTAGCTGACCTGTGGAAAGAGTTGGGAGCTTAAAGCTTGCCTGCTCTCTCAATCTTTTGTGCTTAGTCTTATGAAGGATTTATTCTACCTTGTCTACATGATGTCTAGAGAGTAACTTACCCACCCAAGAATATAAAAATTTCCTTCTTTCCAATGTTACTCTGTGCTAACAGGAAAAAATTCAGAACAGCTGGGCTTAGGGGGGTTTGGTTTCGGGGAACCCAGATTTTCTTTGCTGGTCATCTGCTCTGTGCTGTAAATATTCTGTATTGTCTTAAAATCATAGCCTCTTGTGATGTCTGAATTTGTGTATCCAAAGGAGGTGTTTAAAGTCAGTAACTGCTATTGAAAAGCACAGATTTTGAAGTTAATTGTAATAAGATAAAGGACAATAAATTAGTTAAGTTTCTCTTCCTCTGTGCTGTTTGCCTTCAGCAAAGAAGAAATGAAGTTACTCAGACACTTGCCAGTGTTGTGGATTAGAAGTGATAAAGTCAAATAGCTACCAAATGCTTTAGGAAAATATCAAAATCTAGCAAGAGAGCAAAGGAATCGGAATACTCAAACTGAAGCTGAAAAAGAAAATAATGAAAACCATCCTCTCTCATGAATAGTTTTGGTCCTCATTATAGATTAGTAGTTTTGTGAGATGATGTAGAAATGTTCCTTATTATCACAGCTTTATTGCCTACCTCTGTACATCTGTTCCAAAATTCATTTCGAAATGGCCAGACATTTCAATAATCCAGTGTGGCTTGGAATTTTCATATTGTTTCTGGTGCGTTAAAATCTGGGTGGAAAGCTGGTACTTTTAAATTTACAATTGCACAGACCGTACAACATCTGGGTAGCTTTGCTCTATTGCTTTCCCTGTTCCTTTAAATTTAGGCTGAAGTTATGATGTGCATGAAAGGCTAAAGACCTTGTATGTGGCAGGTGTTATTTCAAGCTGACAAAAATTCAGTAATATGTTCATTTTACTTTGATATGGCCTTTTACAAAAATGCATTAAACTCCGATTCAAACCTTGCACGTATAGTTTTATTTTAAGAACAGGCAAATGGGGCATCTTCTGGACTAGGAGAAATTAAGAATCAACTTATATATGTGCATGTGTTTGTGTTTATTTAAAAACACACTCATGAAATGGTTCCCTAAGAAGATATTTATTATTATTCCCTACAATTAAAGCTTCTCTGTCAAGATGCACTTTTGTACTTTCTGGAGGATCAGTGAAATGGTTTTCACTCTTATTTTCCAAGGATGATAACACTGAGGCAAATTGAAAACTTTTTATATATAGAATATATTATATATAATATATAACACACATTATAGATATAGATTCCTTAGAAAAGTCTTGATTAGTTACTCTTCATTGGCATAACTAAATTGCCAACTGCCATAATTAAAGTGCTCTGTATAGAGGAATATTTAGCAGAGTGAAGCATCCTGGTTCTAGTGGCCCATGCTGAGCTTTGCTGCTTTACATGAGCTAAAATATATTGATATATGGTTGATAGATGATTGATATATGGTTGTTCTGCCCAATACATCCTAAATATGATCTGCATAAGAAGACTTCTTTAGCCTGCAGGGTTAGTGCTTGTACTTCTATTTAAAGACAAACAAACAAAAAATTCCAAAGCAACAACAACCCCACACCCTCCCAACCCTCCCAAAATCATAATTCATAAATATGGGAAAGGATGCAAGCTTTATATGCATCATCCCCGTGTCTGATTGAATCTTTGGGGAGATTTTTAAATGCTGCACACCTGAACCTTCTGAACGAGTCCGTGGGGTTTTCTGTATTGTTGTTCATGTTTTGCAAGAGAAAAAAAGAATTTTTGGGGAAAACTGTGCATGTAACTAAATCCCAGCTTAATGGTTTTTGCTCCTTAATCCTTTGGAGTCCCTGTAACCTCCTCTGAGAGATGTATGGGAGGGTGCTTGGGCTGGAACGTTGATTAAATCCCATCCCAGTTGTGTTTGGCTTTACTCTTGAGGTGGGTATGGTGGCTCTTCTGCCAGAACAAGTCTGATCAAAACTGCATTTTCAACCTGACCTTCTCCTCACCCCTAATAACTTCCTGGTTGCTTGGTCAGAGAGAGATTTATGAGCAAGAACAAAGTATGATGTGTCTGTCCCAGCAGCGAGAGAAAGCAGAAAACTTATTAAGAGAGAAGGGAGGGGGAAGGAAGAGAGAGAATGGGAAGGAAGAGAGGCTGAAAGCAAGCCCAGGTTTCAGACAGAAGCACTTCAGCTTCTGCTCTACTGTAATTACCCAGCCACTGAAGAAATAAAACGTTGAAAAATCAATTTTATAAAAAAATCGATGTTTTAAACAATTTGAAAAGCTCTCGTAATTTTAAACCCCTCTACGATGTGCATGTTCAGAGCCCTGATCACCTTCAAAGTGAAGTGCTCCAAAAACTTTAAATTGTTCTGCTCAGAAAGGGCTCTGAACCCCCATTTCACTTCCAAGTGGAAGAAGTCTTGAAAATGTGAAGCATACCAATAATTTTTCAGTAAACCTCTCTGCCCAACCCTGCCCGTGCTTCCATGAAATTCATACATCTCAGAGTTTCAGTGTTTTATTTATATTGAAAAAAATTCTGCTTATAATCTTTAAAGATGTTTTTTGTCTAGTGTAACAAAAGATTATTTTTTAAAGTTAAAAATTATGAAGGGTTTTCTCAGGTTTTTAGTTATGGAAATGATGTTTCCCATTTTTCCCATTAAAAGTTTTTCTATTTTTTCCTGTATTTAGTCCAGACAAGAAGTACAAATTGATGAGTATAGCTGTTATCATTTCCTAACTTACAGCTCTGTGCAGAAAGTGATTTTACATTGAATTGTAATTTCATTCACAAGGGCTTTAGACCTTATATAATTAAAATACCTCAATCCTCTTCAAATTAGAAAAGCAAATTGTTACATATCATAAGTAGGTGCTTTTCACTCTAATGACAGTCACTTAGATGATTTATGACATACATTATTTTATATCAAAGTACAATGAAATAGGCATTACCAAAGGTAATCTCAGTAATGTCTGAAAAGGGATCTCAAACCTCAGTGCAACAATGAATGCAGTATTTAAAATGCAAAACCCAAAGACATTATTATGGTTTTGATTTCTTATGCCACAGCTTCTCCTGATCTGTTATATTAGTACAGCAATACAAAGGGTGTTTTGGATGTATCTTGCTAAGATAACAGACGGGAAAAATGAAATATAAAGTCAGGTTTTATGCAGAAATTGTTATCAAAGGGATGATAAAGTAAAACTGCCTAATCGCAAGGAAAAACAATTGATGATGTACAAACTGAAATATATTGAGCTCATGGAATATGCTCATTTTCAGCTTTTAAACCCTTGCATTATTAAAATGCATAATAAAATAAAATGCTTGGCTAATGTATAAGCAAATCAGAACAAAGTAGCTTCCTGAAGGTGATTATTTTCACACTTCTGTATTCTGTATGAAGATTATCCCTCCTCTCCTCCCCCACCCATGCTGCAGTGACCCATTCCAGAGTCAGTGGTGAGAATCCCAGTGTCCTCAGTGTCCTTTGTGGCAGGCAAATGCTACCCTGGAACGCTGCACCAGAGCAGGGACAAATGGCTGTAAATGAGAACAAATGGCTGCATCTTGGCCATGGATACCTTTATGCTAATCTAAGTGTGAGACTGGAGCAAACTTCCTGCAGGGATAATTGAAATTAAAAAAAAAAAAATTTAAAGAAAAGAAAGCTACATGGATTTTTAAGATTTGAGGTGGTTGCTTGCAATTCTGGGACCCATCCTGCAGCAGCAGCAGCAGCCTTGCATTTTCATTTTCCTGTGCTGGTTGCTGAATGGATGTGCTTGTCTGAAGTGAGGAGGTAGGTCTTGGTGTGTGAGGGTCCAAAAGTCATAAAGGGTGTCTGAGTAAGCAAATAAATGCCAGAAGCTGCTTGGTTTGGGATGAGTAATTGTCAGAGTTTTGGTGTACGGGCTTCACGAGGACAGAGGAATGAGCATCAGGGAACCCACAAAAACAACGGAAGGAGTGGGAAACCTGATTTACTGTGCAAAGCTCAGGAAAGCCCAGCTTTGTTGGGCTGGGATTTTGGGAGACTCAATCACCTGCTGGGACATGATGCAGGGGGAGCACCCAGCCCCTGTTAAATCTGCCAGATCCCAGGGCAGCCCTCAGAAGGGTTCACAGAGACTTCCCAGCCTGTCATCCCACTCTCCCCCACTCTGTCCCCTCATGCCCAATCAGTTTGGTGGAGCTACACCCATCCAGCTTCAAAATATATCAGGGTGAAGATCACAAACTTCCCAGGGGCTGAGAGGGAAAGGCGCCACGCTGTTCGTCACGAAAAGCGTCCAGGAGGAGACGTCGAGTTTTCTGGGGGAGATCTTTCCCAGGAATCAGCTCTGAAAGCACTGTGGCTGTGCCAGCTGAGCATGTTTGTCCCTGGTGGCTGCATAATCGATGGTGTTGTGGTCTGGTGCTCGCTGGCTGAGCCCCAGCCCGAACGTGCTCAGCAGTTTGCCTCTCATTTGCGTCAGCATCTAAATAAAGATGAATGCCAGTTCTTTCCCCCCCCACCCTTTTTCAGGATGGGCTGTTAATTTTATAACTGAAGAGCAATCTAATGGCTTATATAATTAGGAGCATGTTTTTTAAAAATTTCAGATTCCCCCCCTCCCTCCACTGTTCAGCAGCCGTAATTAGGGAGAAAATTGTAAAGGCTCTTAACACCAAGATAAGTTCAGGGTTAGGGCATCATACTAACAACACCATGGCTATGGGTTTGATCCCTGTATAGACCATTCACCAAAGAGGTGAACTTGATGGTCCTTATGGATCCCTTCCAACTAGAATATTCTGTAAAATGGCAGCAGTCAGATTTCAAAAGCATCCTGAACAGCAAGAGTTCCCCCTTACTCAGAAAATCTGGTCACAGTTTTACATACCAAAATGGAACCTTGGGGGTTTAAAAACATAATAAATTCACATTTCATTTTGAATAGAATTCCTTCCCAGTGCCTGTGCTTTAAGTGCTACTTGGAATAAACACTGCTGGCAAGAAAAAAACCAACATCTGTCTCGAGGCTAACTTCATACTTAGCCCTGACAAGCTGTGGTCAGTTAGTCCAGGCTCATTGTGCCACTACAGTCTCAGCTGAGAAAATGGAGATAGCAGTCCACAGGGTTTCAGTCTGGCACATGTTCCCTGCTGCTTCACAGCTGGAGTACCAAAAGCTCTTTCCATTCCCCCGATTTTCCCACCCAGATGAAGGGGTTTGAGCATACCACGCTTGCAAAACCTGTTCTGGTCAGTGCTGGAAGTGGGTGAAGGATGTGAAGGCAGAAGTTACAGTGCTGGTGGGTGCAGAAACACTTCTGTGTATCTCAGAAGCATTTTCCTACTTTTGGTGGTTCATATTTTGGTGTGCCCAACTCGATCAACATTTCCTGCTTAGTGAGTGAGACAATAATAGGGAAAATATTCTTCCCTGTGAGGGTGGTGAGGCCCTGGCACAGATTGCCCAAAAAAGCAGTGGGTGCTCCTCCACTGAAAGTGTTCAAGGCCAGGCTGGATGAGGCTCTGAGCAACCTGGTCTAGCAGAAGGTGTCCCTGCCCATGGCAGGGGCTTGAAACAAGATGATTTCTAAAGTCACTTTCAACCAAGCCTTTCTTTGATTCTGTGAAAAATTCAGCTTGATAAGCAAGTGTTTGTGCTTCTGGATGGAGTGTTTTACTCTGGGGACAGTTAGGGAGAAAGTGGAGGGGAGCTTTCCTGGATAACAGCAAATGGTCATGATGGGCATGGTTAGGGATTCAATTCAATCTGCATTCCTTGGTGGATCTAAAGTTGGATTCCTCCTTGCAGCTCTTTTTGTCTTGCTGTGAGCTCTCCTGGTGTGGCAGGTGGGGTTTTGGGTGGTCAATGGTTATATGAACAAACCAGCAACTATAATCATGGCCTTGTGCTTAGAAAGAGAAATTTTTCCCTGTCCTGCCATTGCCTGAAAAGCTTCAGTGACTGAAATATGTGCAAAGCTTAGAGCTCCTGATGATGATGGTGTGGAAAAGAGCCAGGAAGAAAACTCTTGGTGGGGGAATGCAATGTAAAGATTGGTAACCATTTAGCTTCTAGAACTGATGAGTGCACCTTGGAGAGCAAGAAGAGGGACTTTTTTATAACAATGGTGAACCAGTTTGACATGGATAAACCAGATTTTGGGATGAGGGGGCTGCTATCACTTAAAAAGAAACCATTTTTAAATGATTCTGTTAAGTGTGGTTTTCCTATTGCTTTCTGTAGAGACATTACCTCTCAGTTGCAGGTTTTCATGTTCAAAGCTATTTTCTCACTTAAGACTTGGAGATTCAGTTCCATTGCTATTAGTTCTGTAAAAATTTAGTTTCTGTAAAAATTCCTGCTGGAGAAACTGTGGAAAGATCATGGTGGTGTTTTTAAGGTATGATGGAATATGGCAGGTGTAGGAAATGCATGGAGCAACAAGCATAATAAGGGTTTCTCTTCTATTTCATCAAAAATAGGAAAAAATACAGCAATGAGCAATTGGGGTTAGGATAGCATTTACTTTGGGGTTTTTTTGTTTGTTTTTTTTTTTCCCTGAACTCATCTGCTCTATTTGTAATATCCTCACCCTTCAAAAAGATAGGTAGAATAAGCCCAGAAAATTGCTTTGAGCAGTGAAATTTTGTACTTTTAACGTGAGACATCCTGAATAGCCCAGTGCCCATGTGGATTTGCTGGGCACTGCTCTTCCCTGCATCCAGCTCTCGTGCAGGACAGGTTGGGGACATCCCACAGCTGGCTACAAAGCCTGGGATCTTTCTGACTTGGTCCCAGCTGTGTCTGCAAGCACTAGTTCCCATTTTCCACCCATCTCTGATTTCTATCTTGATATAGCACTATTCCTCTCACCTTGCTTGGGTGCCGTGCTGCAAAGTGATTTTGAGAAGAAATAATAGTGCTCTTGCTCCAACAGGATATAAAAAATGACTTTATATCAGACAGTCCATATTTTATTGGAGTTTGCTTCGTATTAGTGTCATAGAAGGCCTTGATTTCAATATAACAATATGGAAGTGCACGTGTAATTTGTCCTCTGATCACATTAATGCTAAACCACTGTACATGGTAGTAATGTTAAACTAATGTGACAGAATAATACAAGTATAAAGCGATGTAAAACCATTAATATTATAGAAAGTTATTCATTTTACACAAAAGATTCTAAGGAGTAATTTGAATAAAATTCCTTGTCTCTTTCTCTGATCTAATTGAGCTACTTTGATCAAAAGATAAGCCTGATCAACAAACTTACTCTTAGTTCATTTCCATACAATGAGTTCTGAACTCCTGCTCATGCACAGCTCAAACCCAGCTCTCAGAGAGCTCTGCTCTCTACAACATCTGATTTTGAGGAGAGAAGAGATGGGAGATCAGAGGTGAAGCAATTTATTGGTAACCTGGTCCACTTGGGCAAGCACAATTCCCCAGTCCAGTTTAAAGGGCACGTAAAGCTTTAGTGAATTGAGCTGTAAATGTTTAATTGTGAGTTGCTCCTTGAATACAACAGTGGGGCAAGTTGCAACCACTAGCAAAAATGACTGTGTGCTGAGTGTAAAAGCAACCTTCTTTCACAGCAGATTTCAGTTTTGCTCAGAGAGCTGTGTAGTATTTATTTTAACTCCCTGTAAACTTTAGGTCTCTGATTAAACAAAGTAGGAGCTGGATGATATCAAGGCGTGCTTTCCCCTCCTTTAATCAGATCATTGAGGACAGCCAGCAAGAATAAATAGTATGTGGAAAGCCAGATTTCCAATGAAATTAAATGAAAAGTTATAAGGCTGTGGTTTTAGGAACGGCCTCTCTTTTGTGGTTTTTGGTTCAGTGTGTTTGTCAGATTTTTATAAGAACATTATTGCTTTAAGAAAAAAATTTAAACCCTGAGAAATTACTCTCAGTCTAACGAGTTCTTTTCCACTGACTACAGACATCATTAGGGGATGGCTATAGCCCGAGGCTGTGCATGAACTTTTTCTTCTAACTGTACACTTTATGTATAATTTAGCTTTCTTGCCTAAATTATTCAAGCAAATAGTGAGTGAAAATAATGGAGTTCACTGAAACCTTCCACAGTATTAAAATAAAACAGTTTTTTTACGTTGATTTGAATTTTTAAGCTTTTTAATCACGGATTTCAAATGGAATACGCATGTCTTCAGCTCTTCTCTGCTTGTCCCCCTGTGCCTTTTTTCAGTAAAAGGAAAGAAGAAAGGAAATGAACTTCAGCAAATACCCCATTAATTAATAAATGTTACTTACGACTACTTGAAGTAGAAGTAATAGTAATTAAGCAAAACCTATAGATATAGGAAATACATTCAGCAAGTGTTGAGCTGCAGACTGTTATCCCTCTCACCCCAAATAAGGTCAGTGTTTAAATACTGTTGAGCTGCTTTCAGCTGCAAAATACTGTTAGGGAGCTCTGTGTAATAAGGCTAAACTCTAAGAGCTAACACAAAGGCTGTAATTATTTCAGATAGTGTTTTTTCTAGCTTGATATCAGTCTTCAAAAAAATCTGGCTTTGAAACCCAGGGGGTTGATCCTATGCTAGGAAATTGGTACATTTTGAGGAAACCTGCAGATTTCTTCCAGGTGAAGAATCAACACCTTAAATATTTACTGTTGCAGCCAGTCCTCTGCAATGTTGTGCCTCAAATTCCTTTCATAGGGTACTGCTGATGCTGTTACTGATGTGGTAAGGATGACATCTGAACCTGAATGGATTCACTAACTGCCTGCCATCATGAAAACACATCCTGTGAAAGTTAAGGGATCTTAGTAATAATATCTGCAAGCAGATTCTGCTGTTCCCTGGCCTGGGTGCATTGTGCTTTCACTGGATGTCTGTTAGAAGTAGAATAATGATGATTTTTCCATATACAAAGGGAAAGGAGCCCTGTCTAGGCACCTGCTGTGGTTCAAGATGGAATTTGGCTTCCTCTGAGGTTGTACATAGGATGTATTTCAACACCTGAAAGCAAGGTCAGGTTGTTTGAAAACAAAATAAAACCAACAGTGTGACTTTGGTGATGTTTTTTGATTTATGATTCTATGACAAAGAAATACCCCAGGAGTGACCATCTTCTGTGCTTGGTCACAGCCCCCCTCAAAAATCCCAAAGCAAACCAACAGACAAGACTAAGGACAAGCTTGATGAACCTTTTTTGTGGATTTTGCCATTCTTCTGCATTTTTTGGCAATTATTGGCATAGCACAGGTAGCAGCAGCAAAGGTATCTGGAAACTAATAATAATAATAATAATAATAATAATAATAATAATAATAATAATAATAATAATAATATTTATTGGCATGAGTGCCACATCCAGTCTTTCCTAAAACACCTCCAGGGATGGTGACTCCACCACCTCTCTGAGCAGCCCATTCCAATATCTAATCACCCTTTCAGGGAAGAAGTTCCTCACAATGTCCAACCTAAACTTCTCCTGGTGCAGCTTAGGACCATATCCTTGTCCTAAATGGGATTTGTTCTGTGGAAACCACTTTGAAAAGATATTCACTCTAGATTAATTATTGCTATGATTTTTTTTTCCCCTTTTATGACTTTCTTTAAGGGAGATAATTGTTTTCTGATAAGAGCAGGCATTTTTTACATTTTGTGTTTATTAAAAGCTGCTGCCCTGACTGTAAGGGTATTTTGTGGCACTGTTGGGCACCTTGTGTGTCTCAGTTGCTTGCAGTCACTTCTGCATGTATATGCATCAGGGGCAGTTGCATAAATTAATTAAGCCAAATAGTTAAAATTTAATTCCATACCATTCATAGGATGTACAATCTGTGCTTTTGCTGAAGAACTTTCTGAAGTGAAGCCTGGTGAACCTTTTTACTTGGCTGCATTTACTTGGTTGCTCTTGAGTCTTCAGTACTTGGGGAAAAAAAAATCAGGTAGAGAAAAGAAGAATTACAGAACTGAGAAGCACTTGAAACTGAGCTGCTCATTTAATTGCCCTGTAAGGTCTAGACTGTGAAATCCTTTGACAGTACAACATCCTTTTCCCACTGAATTCATGTTCACCAAAGCCCAGCTCAGCATCACATGAGAAAATTCTCCTTTTAGGGATGTTGGACATTTCATACAACCACAAGATCAGCACAGAACTACTCAATTCCCTGTTTGTGTCAGGAGATTAAAACACTTGGTGAAACTGAAATGATTTCTCACTACACCTTGCAGAATATCTGCTTCCTTTCCTTTTTCTCCTTATGCACTTCATTTTTCCTTTTTTTTTTTTTTTTAAATTTTTATTTTTAAATCTGTTTGGCAATAGGCTTTGGGTCGGTATTCCATGGCAATCTGTCATTTGGCTGCCCAATGCATTGGACATTCCTGACTCATGCTTGTTCTCACGCTGTAGAGGAATCTGTGGCTTCCTCATCTGGATTTTTTTAAAGAAAATTCCCACCCTTTTCAGTTGTGTGGTGGATTTCATGAAGTTTGTGGCCCTAGGAAGGATCTCTGGCCTGTGGGAGCTGTGGTATTGCTCTGTGCTCGCTGTGTTGCTAGCCAGCTTGCCTAAAATTTCATCTGCCACCTATCACAGTTTCCCCATGGATATTTTGTCTGTGTGTGCGTGTTTAAGGAAATTTCCAGACTTGGAAATGTCCAGTTTCTCTCCTCCTGGGTGGTTTTGCTGGAAGTTCCCTGATGTCCCTGGTTTCTCCATCCACTTCAATCTGTCTTGTTGCAGAGCTCTCCACTTCTTGCATCCCTATCTTGTATTCACCCAAAATTTACCTCTTCCACCTTTTTTTTTTTTTTTTCCCCCCTAGCACTCCTTCATTTTGACCTGGGCCAGTAAGAATCTCTTGGGTTGCCTCACCTAATGGTCCAATTGTTTTTCTGTGCTACCAAACAGACTTAACTGAGCTGCTTTCAAGCATTGAGGGCTAATTAGTCACATTCCCGTTTCTCTGAAAAGATTTAAAAATTTAGTTCCCAACTTGCCAGAAACGAAACAAAATTCAGACTAGATATTTCAAATAAAAAGGGAAAATGAAAGTTTGACTGCATGTTACAGCACTTGTCTCAGACTTGTTGAAGGGAACTGAATACACAAGAATTACCTCCTCCATAAACACATCTCCTCCTTACTCCAGGAATCTTTAATTATGGGTGAAAATGGGACAACCCCAGCAACAGAAATTTATGGCAACCCTGCCTAAAGCTGGATGGCTTGAGATATTTTTGCAGGAATGTGGGAGACATTGGGATCAAAGCTCTGTCCTGGCAGAGTTCTGGCAGGGTTTGGTCCTGGGTGAACAGCTTAAACCCCCAGGCTGTTTCATTCACAGAGAGAAGCCAACGTTGATCCCTTCTCTGGAGATTCCCATTTGGGGGTTGGAGACTTTAGGGGACATGCTCCATCAAACTGTTGTAATTGCACTTTTCAATCCATTCGTGCAAATCTGCAAAAAAGTAGCAACTAAAAAAAGGAATTAACGGGGAGAAAATCTGTCTTTACTCGGTTTCATGTGAAATGTTACTTGGACCTTGGGTTATAGAAAGGTTAAGCATCATCACTCTATCATTGACCTATGGCATAAACCAGCACCAGTGGTGTGAAAAATCCAACCCTCTGGGTTGTTTGATTTTTCTTACAAGTGTTTGCAGCAAAATGTTTTTGTTTTGTTTTGTTTTGTTTTGTTTTTCAGGTCTAATGGCATTTTCAAGCTAAATAAATTTATGTGTATTTGGTTTTGCAAGAAGCAAACACTTAAATGCAGGTCAGGTTGATGGAGAATTTTTCCTTTCTTTTTCCCTTCCAATTTTCATTTTTTTCAGGCGTATACTAATGCATCTCATTCTCTTAAAACTTTGCCTTCAAAATTCTACTTACTTATCCTTGTAAAGCACTTTGTGATAATTACTTGTGAGAGCTGCAATATCAAAGTATGTTTTATTGTGATGCACTTACTTCAGGACAGTGTGTTCCATGTTCTGCCAGTCCTTATGCTCTTCTGCAGGTACCTGCAAGTACTCAGGAAATGTAGAAACTCAAACCAGTCTTTTCAATTTAGTGTTGTAAAAAAAAAAAGTTTTAGCTTTGTTACATTTCATTTTTATAATTCACTTTACAGTGCAGAATTCTGAGGGGGGTGAAATGATGGGTGGGTAATGGAGACAGTAAAAAGAGAAGAGTGGCCTTGTTTGCTCCAAGATGAAATCAGAAATGAAGGTTCATGGCCCATAATATTTTCAGGTGCGCTTTTTTATTTTATTTTTTCTTTTTTTGTGTCCTGTGACAGGAGAGTGGGAGAAGAGAAGAAATCCTACAGACACCTCTGCCACACTGGCTGGAGACTCTTGTCTTCAACCTGATGCTCTTTGAGACCATTTTTCCCCCTTTCAGAGGACTGGCATTCCTTATTAGCCATCTTTTTTTTTTCCAAGTGGGATACACAACAGATGGTTACACTGGTGAGATATGTGTGTTTTTCTCACAAGAAAAAAAAAAAAAAAAGGCCAACTTTGCAGCTCTGTTTTGCATTAACCACAGAGGTGTAAAATGCTGCCAAATTTGAGAGCATTTTTATTTATCTCTGGCTTGGCTTCATATGATTGCAAATGACTAGGCAAGGTGTGGAGAGTGAAAAGTCAGGCCCAGACTCACAAGGGAAAGGGGAACTGGCTGAAAGATCTCTTGGATTGAAATTCACTCCAGAAGGGAAAAAATAAGAGGAGGAAAAATGTTCCTTCTCTCTTCCTCTTGCTGCTCTCCTTCTCCTCGTGCACTTTTCATTCTGTTAGAGCACTATTTATAAATACTTTTACAGTCTGACTGCTGAACCCCTTCTTCATCTAGACATTATTTCTCCATGCCATCCAGGGAACTACCTGCGACTTTTTGGTCCAGCAGAGATTATTTTGCAGGGATACTGCTGGCCCTTCTTGCCCTGTCAGATATCTCATATCTGGTGCTGTTTGCTGTTTTTATTTTTATGGCTCCCTCTTATTTCGCTGCAAAGGTTTGTATCGTGGGCACCATGACCCCAATACACTGGGTACAGCTTGGAACAGCAACAAAAGATGATTCCTGCCCTGAATATCTTTCATTCAGCCAGCCAGTTTCCCAACCTGTGTCAGCAGAGGAAAAATGGGACAAAAGAAAACTCCGCTGCAGGGGCCTCGAGGTTTTCACATGTTGGCGTTTTTTGGGGCTGGCAGCCTGCCTGGCTTCGCCATGTGGCTCTTCAAGAGGTGGCATTTCAATGCCACACATCCAAGAAGGATGGGGAAGGGAGGCAGCAGAGCTGATGGCCCACCCTGGGTCGAGTCTTCAGCCAGGAGAACCTCTGGAGACGCAGGCACAGCTATCGCTGATTATTTCTTTTATTTCTTTTATTCTTTCCCTCCCGCTTGGTCATTATGCTTCAGCTTTGAAACTGAGCTTTGTTTCAGCCTGGTAGCCCGTGGCAGTGGGCTGGAGAGAGGAGACTTTCACTGAGCTACCAGAGGCATTGTGTGCACGGGAAGAAAATGTGTGAAGAATTGAAATTATATGGTTGTACTGGGAGTTTGTTGTGGTGGTAACACTGGCTCGAGTCTTCTGGTAGCTGACGGAGCATGGTGGGATGATCTGAAGATGAAATGAGTTTGATATACTGGGACATGACATTTAAAAAGAATGGTGAAATTATAGTTCTTATTTTCCTTTGTGCAGTGAGAATACATCTTGGCTTTCCGTGCCAAAAGTGATTGTGGGGTACTTCCAGTCTGGTTCTTGCCTTCAAAATAGAAGCCACACTTCCCACTGCTCCCTCTTTCCCTTTTGTCTTACTGCTGCAGGCAGCACCCACAGCACATGGTGGAGTCCCAGGTCTGGATCCTGAGTCTCCCTGAGTCTCCCTGAGCCAGTGCCCACCAGGGCTGTAGGGCTGCTCCCTGTGACATTCCTGGGGACAAACGGCAGCAGGGTGTGGAAAGGCAGAAAAGGAACATTTCAGAGATGTGACTCCCAGCAACAGGTAAGGTGGTTTAACTAAGCTTTGGTGATACTGGCACTCCAGAAAAATGGTTTCATTGGCAAAGAAGGGAAAGCTGAAGTCTGAGGGCAGAAATATCTATTTTCAACATGTCTGGAATCCTAGGAAAGGCAAAGTAGGTCATTTATCCCATGGAAGTGATCGTGAGCAGGTTGATATCTGGGTTCTTGCTAACCAAGCTGGTTGGCTAAAATGGTTTAAATGTCATCAGCCACATAAGCTACATATTATTTTTTTTGCTGCCCCCTGATCTGTAGGGCTGTCCAGTAAGGGCTTTCAATGTGTGAGCTGCAATGGCACATGAATAATGTCACAGGTGACACCTCCAATCTCTCTGCTCAGGAAGGTGCAGGCCAGTGAAACCACATCACAGGTACCTGCACGCTGGCAGGGAACACAAAAGGAGTGTTACCATTGCCAGGACAAAGTGATAAAAAGAAAAATAACGTGAGAGGAATTGTTCCTAGAAATGTCTTTTTCAGTAGCCACCCGTTCCTAATAATCTCTGTGATTTTTGAGAGAGTCATTCTGAGCCCTAACTCCTTCCACTGAACATGGAAATAATTACAAGTGTAGATATCCTTAATTTGCTTTAGTGTAAATTAAAGCTGGATGCCAGCTTAATTTATGTGCTTTCTCTAAATGCCTTTACAATTTTTTTTAAGATCAAAAAACAAAGCATCCACCACATATGATAAGAATGTTTCTGGCTTGGGCTGATTGCACTTTTTCTGTGTACAATGAAGAGCTTACTACTTGTGAGCAGGGAGAGGATTTAATGAATCACAAAAGTACATAATTTATTGTAGAATGTATTCCACACATATTTCAGAGCAAATTCCATGGAAAATGTATGTGAGTCGTATTTCTATGAATCAGACTCTCAGAATTCTTCCTTAGAAACAGCTTGTCCTACATTTTTATAAAGGAACTGCAGCATTTATAGCGCACCATTGAATTAACATTTTGTGGTTAAAAATGCAGCCCGAGAAATTAAAATGATATTTGAAACATAAATCCTGCGTGCTAACAACTATCGTTATAAAAGCCAGCCAGAATCAACAGACATGGCTTGTTTTCTGCAAGGCTCTTTCTGGAGACCAGCTCTCAAAAAACATCTGTGCAAATGCAGGGGAAGGAAAAAAAAAAAAGAAAAAAATAAAAAGAGCCTCTACAGGAATAGAAGCCATCAGTGGTTAGGTGTGTTATAAATACATTATTACTTCATTGTAATGGTATACAGGCTTTGGCCAGACTGGGGGTGACCTCACTGGCTGTCAGACCTCGAGTTACTCCCAAGGAAGGAGCCTGAGGGATGGGATTCCCTCCCTGCACTCCTGATGGGGAGTGAGCAAACCCAGGGAATGTGGAGGGACTCCACAGTGGCTGCACATGCAGGAGCTGTGGGGTTGGCTTTGCAGCAGGGGCTTTGAGAGCTTTTGTTATCCTGCCTCCGAAATGTTTGAACAGCCAGGTGTCTGCTAAGGAGGGCAGGAGCCTCCCGTGAAATGGAAAATGAAAACAGCCCCCTCCCTCTGAATTATTATAGTTTTGGAATTAAGGGGCTCTCAGGCAAAGATATGGGAGTAGGAATAACAGTTCTTTATTAGGGAAGAAAATAAAAATAAAATGAAAAATGCAGTAATACAAAACACCCCAGCCAGAGTCAGAGCAGGAGCTGTCCCTTGTGGCTCAGGGTGTTGGTGGCAGTGCCATCCCATGGTGTCACTCCTCCTGCAGTGACAGATGTGCAGGAGCTGACCCCTGTGCTCAGGGTGTTGGTGGCAGTGCCATCCCATGGTGTCACTCCTGCAGTGACAGATGTGCAGGAGCTGTCCCTGTGCTCAGGGTGTTGGTGGCAGTGCCATCCCATGGTGTCACTCCTCCTGCAGTGACAGATGTGCAGGAGCTGTCCCTGTGCTCAGGGTGTTGGTGGCAGTGCCATTCCATGGTGTCACTCCTCCTGCAGTGACAGATGTGGCTCTGCTGCAGCTCTGATCCTGTACAAGGGGGGAGTTTTCCTCTGGAGCTCCAGGGCTGCTGGAGCTGGGCCTGCTCTTCCTCTGGGAATGCAGAGGAGAAGAAAGCTGCTAAAGGAAAGAAATGATCAATAATTGGTACTTTTGTTGCTTTGCCTTCTTTTGTGGTCATCACAGCTGGGTCCCTGTGCCTGCCACACCTTCTGTGGCACTCAGAAATGCATTAATAACCCAAATTAATAGCTCTGTGCTAGCTGCACAACACTTCCACTGCAACCAGTCCAAAAGAACCAAGACACTTCAGAAACCTCGAGAGCATCACTGAATTAAAATCAATTATCTTCCTCAAGGCCTTTCCTATCTTAGCTCCTTAAATATGTAAGGCTAGAGGGTCTAAATCCAAACTGCATACAGCATCTTTTGGGACATGAGGCCAGCCAAATTCAGGTGCTTCATCCCTCTACAGCCACTTGAGGTTCTTGCTCTGCCTTAACTGTGTAATTCAGGCCTTTGGAGATGAGCCTGTTTTAGCAAGTGATATTATAAGAATAGGCTCTACTTAGAAAATAAGCACTGGGAAATCGTCAAAAAATTTCCAAGGTTGGTTGGTTGGTTGGTTTTCTTTTTTTTTTAAATTAAATCAAATCCTCTCTTCATAAAGGAGACCCAAAGCTGATGTCATGACTGGTGCTGATCTGAGCTTAAATCTACACTTTTCCCAACAGAGACAAGTAGCCTGCACTCAACTTGTCACCTTGTTCTGTTAGTTAAAGAGGGGGAGAAATGTTCCCTTCCTTCTGTGCACTTTTCCTCTTTAACAACGGAGGGAAGCAAACAGAATTCCTGCTGCTCTTTTCTCTCCTTTCTCAGTGTTGCACAGCCCATGAAATGAGTGAGATCCAAAGCTGGTTTTAGTGGCCATGGCATTAGACAGGGCAGTAGAGTCGAGCTTAGTAAAGCCTGATCCACAAGCTGTGATGCTGAGCAAGCCTTGTGAGCAGCAGGGATCCACCTCAGGATTGTGGCTCCACCCTTGCAAACACTTTACATCACATCAAGCACATCCTACAAGCATTTGTTTGCCCGTTCAGGGGCTCTAACAATATGTCTTTATTCCAGAGATGGATTTTCCCTGCAGCTCAGTAAAGTTGTCACAGTGGAACATGGAGGGAAAAAGAAAACACAGGGCATTTTCAATTTTGTATTGCTTTTTTTATGTGTCCCCCCCTTTAAGTAGATATTACTATCAGTCAATCTAATTTTGCTGTCCACATCACGGCCAAATAAAAATAGTAGGATTTTATATCAGCACTTTTTGGGTAGGATTATGCTGTCATAAACAGTCTCAGCAGGAGTTTCAGCCAGGGCTTGATGTGCATGAAATGTCTACTTCTGCTTTCTTTACATCAGTCCCAGCTTTTGTGGATCTGACAGATCAGCTGATAACAACTACACATTCCTTGCTTTATATTCTGCTTTTTAACTTGCTCATCACTAACTTTAAGCACCAACCAGATGATTCAACAGCATCACTGGGATAGGGCAGGTAACATCTGTGAGCAATTATATGTGGACTGAAAACACCCCAAACACTGGTGGAACTCAGTTAACTTTATTACTGAGTGTAAAGAAAATCTGAGTAATATTTTGCAAAAAAAATCCTATATTTAAGGAAAAAAACAAATGAACACCCTTCCTTGTTTTATTAATATCTAAAAGTTTTATTAATTAGAAGTTTTATTATTATATAAACATTTTTAACACTGACAAAGGGGGGATTATTTTGATTGATTGATTGATTGATTGATTTTGCCTGCTTGGTTTTGCCCTGTTGCTGTTGTAGTTTGGGGTGGAATAGTCCTCTGGAAGTCTGTAGGAGCTTTGCTTTTAATGCCAGTTATAGCCTAAGAGCTGGGATTTTTTCCAAGGCGTTTCACACTTTCTTTTGAGGTTGGGGCCAAAGTTTAGATGTTTCAAGACCCAGCATAAAGGCCCCCAAGCCCTTCCCTGGAGCTGGCCTGCAGACCACTAATTCAACAGGAGACATGGCCTAAGTAATCCACGTTAATGATGTGCCTATTTAAACCATGTTGCCTGATAGGAGATGTCTGGTATCTATTAACCCAAATGCCAATTACACTCAGAAGATGGGAAAAAAGCTTCTTTTCAAGAACTTTTTCCCTAAAAGATGCACAGAGATGAACGTGTTGGTGTCGTTTTCTTCACCTCTGCTTCCAAAAGGGGGGGAAAAACGGAACGTGCTTGGCAAATCTTGGGCACTGGACCTTAAAGAGTGGCTACTGTAAATGAGGTAATAGAAGCTATCTCATCCCTCCCCATCACCTCAGTGTGCAGGCCTTTATTTATGTTGCCTGGGAAAAGAGCTCTCTTGCTCTTGGAGTGAAGAAAGGCCTGGTTTTGGGA
>VWZP01006294.1:858131-908153 GCA_013396995.1 Dicaeum eximium | reverse complement strand
TTAAAAAAAAAAAAAAAAGAGAGAGAGAGAATGTGTAGAACTTTAAAAATCTGAGTATTTTCTCAAGACACTCAGTAAGTATCATGTTCTTGGTCAATAACATTGCTTTTATAATCATATTGACAACGTGTGCAGAAATGTACGTGGCATGGCAAATTGCAATTTAATGTCAAATGACAATAAAACAGCCAGAGATCATTCAGCTGAAACAAAATATCACTTTAATTAAGCACTGCACAGGATAGCTGTAACAAATACGTTATTAACACATAAAGTACTCCATTTCAGGTAAGGCTCATGCTATGAGAGAGCCAATCCAGAGCTGGGGCTGCCAGGGTGTATTTCACTCATCCCATTGTGCCCAGCTACAGCAGCAGGAATAATCAGATCCAGTTGCCCTTGAAGCCAAAAGGGAGCTTTTCCATTTTAGTGACTCTGGAGTTACCACAGGTGCTGAATTCCAGGCAAGACTTTGAAGATCTTGCTCTTAGGCGTGAGTGACAGAGCTGCATGTTGGGTTTGGTGTCTTGAGGTTTTTGCAGAGAGGTTTTTTTTGAACCTCAAAAAAGTTTGGTCACTTAATTCCTGGGGCTTCTCCCAGCTCTCTGAATTTCTAGTGCCCATAAGCCTGAAGATCTCGTGGGCAGGCTTCCCCACGTGGGTTTTGGGGAGCAGAACCTTTCTTGTTTGTGGATTAGACAGCATCAGGGTCCATTCAGTACAGACACCTGAGAGAGAGAAGGCAGTGAAAGCCAGGAAGCATGGATCTGTCTAAGTGCAGAAAGGCACTGACAGATTTTTTCCCAAACCCCTAAAATATTTTTCTGATCTTTAAGATGGTTCTTGTTTAATTTTCTTGTTTCCTCCTAGTTTTCCTAAACAGACTGGTACAACAAGGCTGAAATACAGTAAAATAACTACTTGCTTTTGTACTGTTATCAAGACTATTTACAGCCAGTTTCATCAGACAAACTTCAGTTGGTGTTTGGTTTCTTTAGGATGGATATTTGCATGAAATTTAATACTTCTTTCTAAAATCCATGTTTTACTGGGGTGTGGGATAAATGACTGGTATCAAGGCTTGGTGAGAGCCAGAGGAAAAATCCACACTCTGTATCTTGTTCTTCAAGTTTTAAGTTAGGGAGGAACGAGTAAGCTCTATGTACAGGCTGTGAGAAACAATCCCAAAGTAATTAAGGTAATTAAGCATTTTTAGGTATCGGACAACTCCCTTATATTCAGAATTGAAAGGTGGCTTGATAACTCCACAAAGACCATGAAACTCCCAGTGGCCAGCTCGGTGGGATGACTTTTTCTTTCTTGACTCTGAGCTGGGGGGTTTAAAACAATTAATGTGAGAGTTACACTGTGTGAAACACAGACAAGTTGATGTCAGTGCCATTTGCAAAGGGTTTTGTCAGAACCCAGCTCAATAAATGCCACTGCTCAAGGTGTTCAGTCATTCCAGCCTCGAGCTGTGCTGTTCCTGCCTGGAAGCTGTCACTCCAAATAGCTGAGTGTCAGGTTTTCCTGTGGAAACAGAGCTGATGCATCTAATAAATAATAATGTGTCACCTGGAACTTCTCTGGTGGAGTGCACCAAAGTGAGCATTATTGTTTTCAGTGTCCATTGCATCACAATGCAAAAATTTTCAAGTGATGGAAGCGCTGAATGATTTTTGTTTTAGCACTTTCAGATTCAGGGGAAAAATAAATTGTTTGGCTGGATGTGTATGGAATATTGATGAAATGTTTTGTAATCTCTCTCAGTTTAGGAAGTCTTTGTAAAATGGAAGAGTTCTTCATCACACTTACTCTCTGGGTGTTGGTCCTCTCAGACCATGGGTAGTCTGGCAAAGCAAGAGTGATTTTATGTCAAATTTGAGAATGATAAGGGAGTTGGTATGGTGATATTCGGATATAGTGATATTTCCTCATCACTCCATGGTGAGGAAAGCAAGGATGAACTGTGAGAGGAGAGGGATATTGCCCCCTTTTCCTGTCTTGTAGAATATTTCATTAGTTTGATGCAAGATATGTGTTTTTTCCTTGTTTTTCTTCTTATACTAGAGTTTAGTAAAAAGAAAAAAAGACGTTTTAGACATTTCTACATTTTGTGAAACTGCGTTTTCAACTATTTCCTAATTTACTAATTGTCTTCACTCTTGGAACCATCTCCTTTATCCATTGACAACATCTGATTAGGTAATTTTGTTTTTCCATTAAGAAATTAGGGATGTTGATTTTATGGTTTGTTTTTTTTTTAATTCACTCTTGTCCCCTTAACAGGAGCTTAAATCTGCAGTTTGAGCATGCCTATCTAATTTGCTGCTGAAAGTTGTAGCTGGGGACATTTTCTGTCTTCTCCTCTGTCCTGTAAAGGGTTTTATATAAGTGTGTGTGTATTTCTGGTGTGGTGGCAATATGACCCACGGGGATGGACTTCTTGTCAGACAGTTCTGACAGGAGTGGCCTGAATGTCAAATACAAGTTGCCTCCAATGTAGCTGGGCTTTGGAAGATGCTCCACAACAGCTTTAGGAGAAACAAAGTCGTCTGACCATAACAACGGGTGGAAATGCTTCTTTTAAAATCCAGACATAGGAGTGAAAAGGGAAGAATTAGTCATGGGTGTTTAGTGGCTCCTCCCAGGGCCAAGGCGTTAGACTTGAATTTAAAGCAGCCTTGTGGGACCAGGAAATTTAGTCAGGTGCTGGGCAGTGAAGAATTGTGATGTTTTACCTTTGCTGTCTGACATTCTTGGTACTAAAACGGCAGCTTAAAGCTTTGGGACACAACATGACAGTTATTTACAAAATCATTATTGTTTACAAAGTTAGCATAAAGCAAAACAAGTCCTCTTCCTGTCTTTTTTTAAATTTTTTTTTGGTTTGTGTGTGACCCTGCCTCTTAAACTAGTGGTATTTATTTAAAAGTCTAACATTAAAAAAAAAAAAAACAAAAAAACAAACCACCAAAAAAACCCCACTAAAATAACTAAATTTGTTCTGTTCAGTCCCCAAGACCCTTTTGCCATCCAAACAGAAGCTTCTGGCGGAAGATTTTCAGTTAGCTCTACAGAAGTTTTTGGGAATATTTGGTGGTGCTTTGAGCAATCTCTCTGGCCAGATTTGTTTGAAGGCATTGCAATTGATGGTTTAGGTGAGTGCTAAATAACTGTGGATTTCCCTTTTTCTAAACGAACATGCTTTAGAAGTCCAATTACACTTCTAGTTGCAGTGGTTGCCATTTTAGAAGAACCATTTGCCAACAGCTACCAAACTGTGGTATCTGAGGTCCCACACTTATTCCTATTCTGAGGACAGAGCAGACTGCACTATCTCTTACAGAACTTTGAGGCAAAAGTTGATTAATGGTGACTTTTTAATGGTAACCACTGTGATTTTTTTTTATTCCTATAATTCATGGAATTATGCATAATAATAATATGAATATCACTGAATTATTTATAAACTTATGTTGGTAAATAATAATGAGGTAATAACAGTGAATTATTTCTATATTTACACCAGTAAATAATGAGGAAGAGAAATCATTTAGAGCGGGCTCAGTCTCTCACTAGCCTGCACCAATTAAAACATGTTTGCAAATGTATTTTCATGCCAAAAGAACAGAGCTGCCTTGGGGAGGTTTTAGATTCCAGAAAACATTTAGAGGTTACGATGTTCAAAGCCCCAGGATGATGGTGTAGCAGCAGTTGCTGCCACCATCTTTGGGTATATAAATAAAAATTAAATAAAAGTGAAAGAGAGGAGCTGCATTTACTGATGCTTTGCCCTGCTGAGACTCCTGCCAGGACGTGCAGTTTGGGATTCCATTTCTGAGGATGTTCAGGTGTGAGAGTGCAGCAAATAGCTGTAGGAAAGCCCTGAAGGTGATGGAGATGAGAGACCTCCTCTACTCACTGTTGTGAAAAGGAAATTGAAAGGTGGCTTGGCTTGAAGAAGCTCTCAGGGGAAGAAAGTACCAAGCAATACAAGATTGTTTAATTTGGTGGATAAATGATGCAAAACAAAACCTGTATCAGGAAGCTGAAATGAGACAAATGTAAATTGGAAATGTAGGTGCTCCTGGAATAAATAACTGCTCAAACAAACTGCCAGTATGAGAGGTAGATTTTTGTGCTTTCAAATTAAGGCAGAAGGCTGTTTACTAGAAAACAGTTTCCTATAATAGAAGCACAGTGGGAAAATAAAAAACCTTTAAACTCACCTGCTTGGAGTTTTCCACACAGAACAGAGTCAGCTACACATGCCTAAATTAGCAGTGAGTAAACTCTGTTTTTCTGCATCCATCTGTAGCTGAGCATGTGATTTTTGGCTGAAGGCAATTAGCAGAGTTTACTACAAGGGTAACTTCATCCGTGGCATTTCATAGCCTGTGATAAACAGTTCAGCCAGGACAAAAAGTTGTGTTTCCCCAAACCCAAATTGCATGGAGCTGTTGCGTGCAAGCTGTGGATGTGGTGGAACGTGGGATGGAGACAGGGAGGGCCTGGGATCCATCTCCAGCCCTGCCACCAACTGGCTGTCTTCAGGCTATTCTTCAGCTGCCAGATCCCTGCTTTCCCACTTCCCAGACTGGCACAACAGTATTTACCTTGTTAAGGAAGCACGTCGTGGTCTTCGGCTAAAAAATGTTTAAGGGCTATTACTATTTATTGTTGTGTTGCATTTTTGACTGGATTTGTTCAGATTTATTTCTTGACGCTTCTGCAAATACTCCTGGCTTCTGAAGGAGTTGAGGAGTTGCTGGGTGGAAGCTGATTTTCTTAGTTCCTAGTTCAGAAGAGGGGAGGGCCCCCTTTTGGACTGGAGAAGAAGGTGAAAAATGTGACTTTTTTTAATGCTCATATCCTGCAGCGAATCTCTTAGATATGAGGGGGAAGTCGAAATTGTAGAAAGGAGAAACATTGAGGAGTTGCTTCTTTTGCTTTTATAACTCAGTTCTGAGAGAAAATTTTTCCTTTAAAGCTGTTGTGTTACTTAAAATATGAATGAGGTTGCTTGCTGTAGCTGTGTGAGATGGGTTAGGTAGGAATAAATAAATATGCAGGAGTGGGTCGGAAGGAAGTGGTGATTTTTTTGTTGCCACATTTTGAACTCTGTTATTGGAGAGAGGATATTTTTGAAGAAATAAAAAATGAAGGAGGGAAAAAAAAAGGGGGGGGGCCTAAAATGGAGTAAAGTCCTTTTGGAGAAACATTGGAGAAGCCAAGCTCCAGCTTTGAAAATTTTCCCCCACCACAACTATCACTAGCCAAGTCGGAATCCATGTGAAAACAGAGACAAGTTAAATGGCAGCAGAGCTATTGAGCATGGCTAGAACAAGGCCTTTGGAGAAGGAAAAGCAAATTCCCATGGGATCCCATACCTGCAGAGCTCACGGCCTTTTATCTTTCATTAGCAGATATTGTGTGTTATTGGACAGTGCCTTGTGCAGTTACTTGCAGGAACATTTAATCAAATAATCTGTTCTTCTCCCAGGTGGCTTAGCCCTCTGCAGTTTTATAGTTACCTACTTCAGCTGGAACAGTTCCTTTCAGCTGTAAAAGCAAATAGGCAACATGGAAAAAAGTCTCGTTTTATCAAAACAGACAGAACCATTCCAGCTGCTGATATTAAGGTAAAAATAGCAAGGTTAAATGTTAAACAACCTCCAAGTGGACTTTTATAACTACAAAGAAAGCCAGACCAGTTGCTCTGAAAGCACTTTCCATTAAAAAAAAAAAAAATTCTTGTTTTACTTCTCAAAAGAAAATTTATTTTTCCCCATTGCTGATGATTAATCACAGTGGAAAGTAGTTCCCTTGATAACAAATATATCAGTAACGTGTGGTGCTTCCTGCTCCAGCATCTTGTAACTCACAAAAGTTTCCATGGCCAGATTTGAATACTCAAAGTGCTAATAATGTCTGCTAGTCAGCCTTCCTACTGCTCAGAAAATTTCACTCCTGTGGCTTTTTGGCTTGTTTTGAGAAATCACTGTAGAGGTTAGTGAACTTTTCAATGTGTTGGTATTTAAACTGTGGTCAGACAGTGAAGGAGAAAAAAAAAATATAAAAGAAAAAAAATAAGAAAGAGAAGAAAAAAGATCATGAAAAGAAATTCCCTCTTAATAAATTTTTATATGACCATTTGCATAGGAATTGAACTGATTGTGAAACCTCCACGTTAAAATGGAATTCCTCTGGCTCTTAACGTATCTTGAAAAATATAGTGCATTAAATGAAAAGATGCTTAAAACAATGCTGGGGTTTTGTTCCAGAGAAACATTTGGGCACTTTCACTGGGAAAGGAGGTTAAAAGGTTGTCAATGCTTTCTCCAGGGGCTCTGTCTGACAGTGAACATGTGTTTCCTCCCTTTAATCGGCTCGCCAGTAGCCAGAAAGCTGCTTGTTTTCTGCAGAGGTTGTCAAAAATGATTTCAGTCTGGAGACGATGAATGATAAAAGAGGTTTTCAAACACAGTTTTGCACTGTAGCATTTGCAGTCCCAGAGAGGATGGATTGTATTACAGTCTCAGTGCAAAGGGCCATGTTCCTGTAGCAAGAAAACAGGGCCTCCTTCAACCTGTTTGATGCTCCCGCTTACCTTTCAAACTTGAAAAACCAAAGCCAGACCTCAACTAAAAACACAAACAAAAAAACCCCAAAAAACCAAAAACAAACAAACAAACAAAAAAGGGAAAAATATAAAAATATCATCCCAAGAGTGTGCTGCTTCTCTCTGGTGAATTAAGTGGTTTACTTTTAGTAAGTTCAAGGTTTCTTGTGCTGTTCCTGAGTGTCACATTTCCTTCAGGAGTTTATAGAGTGCTGCTTCTTTTCCTGGGTATTTTATACAGGCCACAGAGCTGTTCTTCTGAAGTTAACAATAAAACTTTCTCCACTAACACTGAGCCTATAGTCCAAAGATCTGCTGCCATAAAATACCAACTTACCTTAGTTTCTGCTGAAGTCACCCTTTCAGACAGAACTCAGCATCTTCCTGAGATAAATACCTGTGTGTATGCAGAAATGCAATTCTTCATTTTTGGGCAAGACTTTGAAAAATGTAATGCCAGCAAAAAAGATTTCACTTGCAGGGGTTACTGCCAAATACAGAATCCAACAGGGGATTTATGAGGCTGTCTGGACTCTGGTACCGTTTCCACTGAGGGTATTGTTAACTCTCCAGAAATCCCATACATAAGGAATTATTTTTAAAAACACAAATGTAATAACATCAGCAGTAAGCCTTGCCCATGACAGGTGATTTTATCCCTGAACCCCTGCAGCCTGTACCCAGTGCCTGAGTGATGATTGGTTACCTTGTCTCCCAAGCACATTGATTAACACAATGCTGGATGTTTTGCCATTATATTGGCTGCTTCTTTTTTACCAGAAATTCTTTCTTCCCAAACTCCAAATCAGTTCAGCATTCAGTCCCAATATTCAGTCCCAGTATTCAGGAAAAAGAGCTGAGGGAGTGGGAATGACTTGCAGGGGATAACTTAGCTCAGCAAGTGCCCCCCAGTAAGTACCGTGGGTCAGATGTATGGAAGGAAAAAAAAATTTTACTCATACTGCATGTATCTGGTTGCTCAATGACACTTCCCATGTTTTTCTGCTCTTTTCCTTTTCCTTGGGTTTTTAACTGAAAGAAAAGGGGCACGGCAGAGCTTCTATTGCCAGTTTCAGCAATTCTCCTTTCAGGTCCATTGCACTGCTCCTAACAGGAATTTCCTGTTTACTTGCTACATTCAAAAGGATGTATATAAACAGGAGAGTCACAGAAATTACTCAGTACTAGGCACAGAAGGTTTTTATTATCATCTTTTGAATCTTGTACACAGGGAAGGCTTCATTCTTCCTTTTTTTTCTTTTTCCTTTTTTTCTGGGCACAACTAAATTCCAAAATATTTCTGTAGTGGTGACTTGTATTCCAGTCTTTATTAATTTTGACAATATTTTAAATAGTTTGAGTGGAATTCTTTGCCGAGAAAGGCAGGCTGTCATATGGCAACTCTATTGGGTAGAACCAAAAAATGGAGTGTACTCCCAAAACATGCTTGGGAAACCTGAACACAGAAATGGAAAAAGTCTTTTTTTTTCCTCTGAATGTGATTACCATTCAAGCAGTGCGATGTCGTCACCAGGAGGTTTTGCTGCACATATTGGTCAGCTTGGAAGCCTCCATTGGTGCCAAAAAGACATATAACAGGTGCATGGAGAATTTGCTAATGTGCTCTGAAGAAGCTGTGCAGAACAAGAAACAGTGCAGGTGTCTGCAAAGTCCCCATCTGTCCCAACAGCGCCCGTGTCACGTCGCTCTCGACTAGTTCCTGGGCAGCACTTTGAATATTTAAAACTCTGTCTCAATGCAAAGTTTCACTGTGGCCTTGGCCTTCTCAAAACCTTTCTCATCCTGACTGAAGTGTCGGGGAGAGACAAGGCAAAGGCAACGCATCCCACCAGGAGAAGGTTTGGCTCCTCCTCTTCCCGATGCCGAAATATTTGGTTCATGCCGTAGATTTGGCTAAGTGGATTCAATCAACTGTTTTCACTCTATTATAGTTCATAATCCCTATTCAAGATGAAGTGCACTGCAGCCTAATGAATGTGGTAATGGAATCCTTGTGTATGTTTTTCCACAGCGGGGTGCAGATTAGCATAAGTGTCATATTCTGTTGGCATGCCTGCTATTATATCTGAGGCGTTGCACACACTGGGAATTTTTCAACTGGATAATAGTAAGATGAATATGGTATGCACATGCACATAGAACACACGGGTTTTAGAAAGTGATCTATAATAAATCTCACCTGGAGGAGCATTATGACAGATTAACTTTGTGTTTTGGCTTAAAAACACAACGTTTTAGCCAAGCAAATGGTAACACGACTACAAAAGAATTAGATTAAATTTCATGCACAGTTTTAAAGAATGTTGTCATTTAGGGCAGCAGAGTGCTAAGAGTGCTGTGTAGGTCCTAGGGTTTCATATATTCATATATTCAAGTTCAGAAGTCTGTCTCAGATGTCCTTTCCCCTTGCTCAAAGCTGATTGTTACAGCTCCAAGGGCTGGCACATGGGCTGAGAAAAGCTTCTGGGTTGTAGAAGATCACCATGCATGTGCCTCCTCAGGCTGCTGTGTCAGTCTGTGAAAGATTAAAAGAAAAACCCAGCTATCTTTATTTCATTAACACTTAGGTTTTACCTGCTGAACTGGCTCTTTTTCTCACAGGCTGAACCCACTAGGACACAGCAGTTCATGCCCCAACAAAAAATCCTTTACAAAACACAGAATTCAAGTGGCTGCCATGGAGTGGTGTGTAGCACATGGTCTGTGTTTGAACTCTGAAATTTATTTTCCTCCAAATTGTGGGATGCAGTTTTCGTTACTTAAGGCATTTTAGTTTTTCTCTGGTTAAAGAAACTCTTGATGTATCTCCTTGCACATCACCTAGGAGAGACAGCACAGCTCATGATTAGCCCCAGAATTTATTACTTGATTATTGAAAGTGCGGGCCTGAGAAATTCATACCACTTAAGGAATGGTTTAGTGTGACTAATCAAAGAGGTTTTCCTGGCACACAGGAGGTATCAATATATATAGACTAGTCTAGAAAGGCATATTTTTATGCTTTTAAGCATGGTAACAGCTTAAACATATTAATCAGCCCAAGGTAAGTGCTCCTTCTGTATCATATTTTAATCTGATTCTTTCTACAGTGCTAGAGAAATTATATCTGTGGCTACAATAATATATTGAAAAGAAATTGTTTGCCAGGTGAGTGAGACAATCAGACCAGTCACTCAGCCCTCAGAAATAACCACAAATTTCATTTACCTTCGTTATCTGTACATTTCTGTGCAGTCACAAGTCAGACTATTTGAACTTTACTGAGAAGTGGTGAGCCATCAAAGAGGACTAATGTTTGTTTGTTTGGTGTTTAGTCTGGGGGACCTTTGCTTTTAAAAAAGTTCTGTTAGCATGGGTTAGTAATCTGATATTTTGTTCCTGACTTGGACTTCAGAGGGCTAGGCTAATATCTGCCATACAGCTGAGTCCCAAGTGTTGGCCTCTGTTGTATTCCAAAGCCTGAATGACCTTTTCAAAACTCCAAGAAACCTGTCAGGCACATGTGCAAGAATTACTCCTCTAGCTGCTTCACAAAGCTCATTCTAAACACAAACAAATAAGTAAATAAATACATCCTACTGCTGATTAAAAGCATGTGAGTTGGAGTTTCCAGTGAAGTTCAAGCACCCTTTACAATGGCATCACCCTTTTCCTTCAGCAGGGCCTGAAAGGCTGGGTAGCAAATGTATTTAAGACTCTGAGGAAAAGGGCTGTTAAGTCGACCTTGGTAACTTAACTGAAATAGTATATGTGTAAATCCATCCCAAATCCCTGGCCTTTTACAGCTCGTGTCCCAATGGAAATCAGATCACAGAACTGTTTACAAAAGACTACGAGTCGTTTGGATAAAAAAAAAAAAGCCATGACAGCAGACTCCATTTTATTTGAAATTTTAGTAACCCAAGCCTAAAAAAATATTCTAAAAGCAAAATAATAATGATTAGGCAGTTATTATGAGTTGATCATACTTATGATATTTTGAATTTGGTAGGGAAGAACAATTTCACTGTAAAGGTCAATACTCTGCCTTTTTACAATCAATTGTAATCTTCAGTTTAAAAATTACGCTCCTGTTACAAAAAAAAAAAAAAAAAAGTGCATATATATCTTTTACCCTGAGCTTTCGATGTCCTGAATAGTAATTTTAAAACCACTAGAAGTAGCACCATAAAAGTATTTTACAGCATTATTTAATGTATGAGCTAATCCCCAGCTAATGGTCAATTTTTGCCATTTTTTTTCTAAGTGGGGAGGAGAGGGGTGGGTGGGGAACCTGCTTCTGTTCAGCCCCATCAGTGCAGGAGCAAAAGGGAATTGCTTCAAGATGTAGTGCTCTGAGTAACCTTCTTGGTATCACAAATATGATGTTTTCGTCAGCACTTCAATCCATCTTCTCCACACAATATTTTATGAGTACATGTTTGAAAATACTTGTATTTAAACTCATGTAAGTTTGGGTGGTGGGGATTTTCCTTCTTCCCCAAAGCCACTCTGAAATATTTAGTGCAAACAGATGTGGGTGTACTGTTAACTTGGAGAATGAACATTCTTTCTTGAGGAATTATTTTAAAATTAATAGTTACAGAAAGGAGGGAAGCCTGCCCCTATGCCCAGTGTCATAAGAAAGTTCTTGGATTGGTCAGGAGCAGGAGATAAAGGGCATTTACTGCTATCTGTGGTGGTGAAGTTATAGTGGGGACACCTGCACCCCACCAATACCTCCAGTGAGCATGACAAAAAAACAAACCTGTAACATTTATATTCCAGTTCAGTGCTTTTATTGTGTTATGTATTTTCCATGCAGCGAGGAAGCTCAAAACACAGAGGATGTACAGAGAAATGTTTGGGTTTTTTCGTGTGGAAAAGGACTGAAAAGTCACGTTGGGGATTTTGTGAGTGGTCATTGTTTAGTACCTTGCATTTGGAGGGCAGAAGCAAACTGAGAGAAATGAGTGGGGAAATCAGCAAGGCAGACACATGCATGTGCAGGGCAGAAGTGCTCTGTTTGCTCCAAACACTGTTATTCTCTTAACAGGTACTGTTATTCTCCCAGTGTTGCTCACTCCAGTCTGCAAAACCATGATTTTGGTGAAAATCCTTCAAGGTACATCCCATGGAGAACAGCTGCTGTTTCTCTCCTTGCTCAGGGTTGTCTTCCACTGCTCAACCAAAAGTAGCCCAAGCTTTAAGGCACTTACTACTTACAGGAAAACCAGGATTTCCCAGGTAGGAGCAGAACGAGGACTGTGCTGTGCTATGTATGAACTCCCCTTTTCACAGCCAATTTGCAGCCTGCAGATCTGTGTTGGCTGTATTGATGGTTGGGAGTAAAAGCATCACAGATGCCACCAAAATCATGTCAAATTATTGTACTGGGGAAACCACCCAGTTGCTGCTCCTTCCACTGACCTCCCAGCCTGGACCACTGCAGTTATTCCAGTTCCAATTGTTTGGCAGGAGATGGCCCCTTGCTACAAGCAGGGAAGCACGTGTCAATCCTAATTAGATCCTGATCCTGGGGACCAAACACTGGAATTGGATCTGATTAGCACTGAGAGGAGACTCGGGATCAAATCTGTGGCATTTTTGCAAGACGAGATTTCGCTCTTTGTGCTGACAGTCGCAAGACAAGTGCAGTCACTGCTCCGTGGGAGTGAGCTGTAAAATCTCAAAAGGGTTTTTTTACTTCTTTTTTACTGCAGCAAAAGTTCCCTGGGAGCAATCTGTACCTGTGTCCTCCTCACCCAGCTTCTTGTCCTCGGCCTCACTGGGGACTAAACGCTGTTTTTGAGGGAATGAAGGAAAGAACTGAAGGTTTGAGATGCTCCATAGGAACAGCCCAAGAAATAGATGAGGTCAGCTTCTCAATTTGCTGCTGTTCACTTTAGCACACGGGGCAGCAAAGTCACAATGAATGCATGAAGCAAGACAGCCAATGCTGAGGGTCTGCCACCTTCCCTGTGCCTGCCCTGCAGAAGGGTTTCCCTGGGATCAGCTCTCATCTGCTTCCCATGGGCTGAGTGCCTGGTGTGGTGCCTGGAATGCATTAAATGTACATCTCCCAGAGTGGATCTCTGCTCTGCACACCCTGAAAGCAGCTCATGGCTCCAATCAAAGCGCTGCACATCCCTAATTCAGACTAAAATGAGAGGGCAGATGCATCCTTCCACTCGTCCAACACTGAGTGATTGGCATTAGGCAGATCCTCTTTACCTGCAAGGACCTGTATATCCCCACCCCCCCACCAGCTCGGGAATATTGTCTTTCCTGCAGCTGCAGAATCTAAGAGTCCATAATTCCCTCTTTTCCCACAATAATTTGCACATAAACAGCCAGCAGTTACAATGTAGCCCTTTTTTTCCCCCAGCATCAGCTAAGTAATAGTGACACACTCCCTACTGTCACTGGGTTTTGCTAATTTTAGCACAGATGTAGCTCTTATTTCTTCAGGAGAGCCATAAAACCTTCTTCCAGCTTTATGTTTTATTCCTCTTCGAAGCCCAAACAAATTAGCAAAGTTGAGAACTTTATTTTCAGAGTTCATTAAGCCCTTAACAGTAAATCCTTTTCTCACGTTCCAGATGTTGTGGTTTCCTTGACCTCAGTTTATATTTCCTTCTGATGTGAGCAAGCCAACGTCTTATTCCGGCCTCACCAATTTCTTTGGAGAACTGAGCAAAAGGGGGATGCATGCAGACCCCTGAAACGTTTGCAGAGAGACTGAAGAATGAAAAGAGAGACTAAGAATGAAAAAATCTTGCTGTGATATCAGCCTGATCCCAAGGCTTGATCTGTAGCCACCAGACATTGCCTGCTCTGCTTAATGCCCTGACTTCTGCAAGTTATTTTTGCATATCAAATGCATTTTTACTGACATGTTCTTCATCCCTTTCCTTTTCACTTTAGTACTTTACGTTTCAGAGGCTTACCTGCATTTGGGTATGTCAAAAGCATGTCCCTTGAATTAACTAAATGTTTTGTTTTGGCAACACATTGAGATCTGCACAAATCATTTTCTGCTTTGGTTGTCCAGAGCATTTTGGACATGTTGAAATTTAGCAGTTTGGGCATTAATTAAACACCCAAATATATCTATTCTCTTCCAGCCACTGGTGAATCATTTCAAATGTAGTTTGTGCCTTTTCATCCTCTTCAAATGTTGCATTTTTGAAGACAAGCACCTGCAAGCCTTTTAGGAGGTGTTACTCCTGCTGTTACTGACGTTTTAATAAATGCAGAAATAAATGCTCCCCACCAAATTGTCTAACATCAACACTTACCTCATCGAAAGAAGTGAGTCAGTTTGAACAGAATTTATAACATGTGCCATACCTAGAGCTGCCTGACGTGAAGCTCATCCATTTTTTTTTTTTTGCATCCATTTTTCCTGTTTTCTTTGAAACCATAGTAACTATCAGGCTGCCTTCATAAATATTACAATGAATATTTGTCTTTGCGTGGGGAAACGTACGAAAAATGGATCAAACACAGAAATTCATAAAGGGGGGGTGGGAAAAAACATTCCTCATGGTGAGTCTGCTTTCCATGCGAGTGTAGGTGCTCACTCTTGCCAACAAACATTTTATGGTGGGGAAAGACAAGTACAGTAACAGAGGGTAATGCCCAGAACCAAGAGAGCCACTGGTATTTGGTGATTTCTTGCTTAAGAGAGCACCTCAAGGCATGGCCAAATGTGACTGACAAGATGCTGCTTTGTTCTCTGCAGATAAGCATTTCTAGGGAGAGGGAACTTTGTTTGGCATTTCAGCCAGCTGCTGGGAGATTGAGGATCTGTGAGCTGAAATAAGTGGGGGAAATTTGGAGGGCACGAGGAGGAGATGTTTAAATGTAGCTGAAGCTTTCAAAGGGCTCCATATAGGACAGCCAGAGCTCTTTTTTTTTTGTTGAGAGGCTTTAGCATAATTTATTTGGCCTTGGATCTTTCTGTCTGCCCCAGAGAATAACATTCTTCCTCTGGGGACTGCAGGAAAGCTGGAGATATTTACACATTGAAACTGCAGAGGTGGTGGGGAGCATTTCAGTTTTTCTATTTACAGAACGATGCATTTTTATGGTTCTTACAGACAAAAAAATCTCCCACCTTTATTTTTTTTACATTATCCATTGATTTTATCAGTCCAATGTATTGGCCTGCTGGTGTATAATCCTTTTTTTGAAAGCAGCCTTGTGTAAAGAACATATCCAGACAGGACAGTCATGGAGACAGGTTATGGACTTTGTTGCAGCTTGGTGAAATCAGGTAATTCTTCAGCTTGAGAAAAGTGAAGGACAGAAGAAATTTCAGAGGTGTGAGGTTTTTTTTCTGGATAAATAATTAAGTAAATAGTTAAGCTCCATAGCTGGGATTTCCAGATTTAAGATACCAAAAATTTGAAACAAGAAACATCTTGAAAGCAGGTCAGTTTTCTACTACTCCTTGTTGATGGAGGAACCACAAAGGATTTTTCTCTCTTTTGGTTGGTTTGGTTTGGAGTTTTGGGGGTATTTTGGGGTTTTTTTTGTGTGGGTTTTTTTTCTTTTTTTTTTTTCTTTTTGGTTTTGGGGATTTTTTTGTTTTGTTTTGGTGTTTTTCGGTGTTTTTTTAAGGGGGCACAGCACGTACAGGTGGGTTCATGTCACCACTTCTGTTCTCTATGTCTGAGAAAACCAAGCTTTGTGGATTTTTGCCAGGTTTAATTCAGGGCTGCATCACCTTCTCAGTTTCACCACTGGAAAGCCGGAATAATTTTATTTCTTTATTTAACAGACATGAGTCTGGTCCCCTCTACACCAAGTCAGGCAGAAACTTTGTGCTGCTGACACAGTCCCAGAGTAAAGTGTATGTAAGGTATATCATGTGTCAGGGTCTAAAATCAGGAACCTCAGTCCCCAGCATCACAGTGATAAAAATGTTTGGTTTGTTTTATTTGTCTTCTCCTTTCTGATTCTCTGGATTGTGCTTTGAAGTTTCCATCCAAACCCAAAAATATTGAAACTTATTGGGCATGAGGGTTGCTGGGGATTGGAGAGGACTTGCTTTCTGGTAACTTGGAAGCAGTTACTGAAGAGCTCTGAGTAGTTCTATTCATTGAAAAGGTGCTGTCAGGATATTGGCGAGTAAAGCTGTGGAGATAATAAAATAATACAATATTATAATAAAATATTATAATAAAATAATGGCATTGGGTCTGGAAAACCCACATTACTCCATTGTACTTTTCCACTTTACCCTTCTGCAGGCACAAACACCTGTTTTGTGTGAGAAATATAGTTTTTTTTCCCCAGAAAGCCCTGAGGTGCACCTGTGTGCTGGGGTGAGGTCATGGTTGGGGTGAGACAGCCCCAGGTTACATCTGAGACAAGGAGTGGCAAAAGAAATATGTGTATGCTTTCAGGACCCTCCCAGAAATGCTGAGGGGGCAAGGTTAAGAGTGGGATGGCAATTTGGGGTGGGAGAACTGGTGTGAGAGCCTGAGGCCATTTCCCTCCCCCGCAGGAATTTCTCAGTGTTGGAACCTGCAGCTGGAGAAAGACCCGGCTTTGATTGGCACTTTTAGGTTTTTCTTGCATTAGAAATTCTGCTGGATCATCAGGCATTTAAGATATTAGAGAAAAAAGTGTGGTAGAGCTGGAGATAAAACTGACAATTAATATTTGGTGGCTCTTTTTTTTTTTTTTCCCCGATAGGTGTGTTCAATATTTGAAGGTTTTGTTATCAAATAAGTTTGGGGGAGCTTTTTTTTTCCTACTTGCTGAGAAGAAAATATGTGCTTGCCTTAGAATATATTAGTTTTTCTTTCTGATTTTTTTTTTTTTTAAATTTTTGATTATCACATTTCACTGAAACAATTGCAAACAAGCTGCACTTCCAGACTCTTGACAACTAGTGCCTCTCTGGTTCTGCTGATCCAGCTTGTTGGGATTCCAGACACCAAACCTGGACTTCTTGGTGGCTGCAAAAATGTACTTTAGGGGAAGAAAGTTTATCAGTTTATTCCCACATCCTGGAAAATGGACATACAAGATCAGGACGTGGCTCCCTCCCTGCCATGAAGCAAAGCAGGGCTGGCCAAGGGGTTGTCTCCTGTCAGACCTGTGTGTCAGCTGGAGCTGGGCTTGCCCAAGAGAAATATGTTTTGTGAAAAACATATGTTTTGAAATATGATTTTTTTTTTGAAAAAATATGTTTTGAAATATGTTTGTGCTGTGGTGGCTGGAGGAGCCCACATGAAGTCTCTGGACTGCTCTGCAGTTTAGCAGAGAACCCCAAAAGTGCGACTGGATTTTGTTGGCCATTCAAGGAGCAGCCATTCCCTTTGGCTCTTCCTGGCAGCAGGGTTGGGGATTCACAGGGTCAGCAGGTTTGGGGGCTCTTGCAGGGGGGCTTTCCACACCCTGGTTGGTCCCAGGAGCTTTCCAGGAGCTGCAGTTGCCATGGTGTTGTGTGGGATCATCTTTGGGAACACACATGTGGAACAAAATGCAAGCAAGGACAACTGGTGGCATTTCGGGGCAATTTAAATCTGGCAATTTCCCAGTTCAGGGAAGGAAATGGGGAGAAATGAAGGAAATTCAAAGCCTTTCAGTCTGGGCTGCCCTGTGCATTGACAAGGAGTGCAAGGCAAGTGTGGAAATTGCTGTTGGGCATCTTCAGGAAGAATATTTAGGATATATGAGCTTCCCATGCCTCCAGAGCTTTGGGGCTGGGAATAGGCTGAGCCTTAGGTGGTTTAAGGAGTGTGCAGAGTGAAGGGCAGGAAAGAGAGGAGGAATCATGCAAGAAAAGGGGCAGGGGACTGTGTGGCAGGGAGGTTTTCTTCCTCTTGGCTCTTCCACGTGGGTCCCAGGAAAGCACATCCTGCATAGTTGAAAGGAAAGATAGAGACCAAAGAAATACATTTTAAAATACTAATCCTGGCATCAGGAGGGGATACTAAAAATAAATAGGACCTTTTTCTTGTGAATTAAAATATTCCTGACTAAATGAAATGTTTCACAAAGGAGGATCCCAGACTCCTCTTTCTTGTCAACATTTACCTAGACAACATGGGTCTGCAAGAAAATCCAGTTCTCCTTTTGATATCCCTGAATCCTTGTTGTTTTTCCCCTTCCCCCACTGTCTTCAGAGTCAGCTGCAGTGCTTGCCTGTAGCTTCACTGACCCCCTTGGAGCCTGAGGAGCTCCCCATCCACTCACCCCAGGCAATAAAGAGAATAAAGAAAATAACCTGTCTTTAGGTGTGGAGCTCACTACTTTCAGCTCACACCAGTGAATCAACAGCATCTGGAGCCCTGGAACGTTTGAAAGAGTTATCCAAACGTTCATCACCAAAGAAAACTCATCCAAGCTGCTCTTGGGTCTTTCTGCTCAAAGGGGGAAGGCGTTATCAGGATGTGAGGGGTAGTTTTGCTCATAGGCTGGGGAGATACAATAAATTACCTCTCTGTGAAGGCAGAGTGCACCTCATGGTGCTGGTAGCATCCAGGGACATGCCTGAGCACAAGTTTTGCAGCCACAACTGGAGGAAGCAGGCAATGTTCATGGAGTGTCAGATAATCCTCTGTGACACATGATCCAAAATCATAAGGCTGACGAATATTCCTGGCACTGTGTGCTGGTGCTGAGAGCAGATTATGCCTTTTTAAATGTTTGATGTTCTTTCAACAGTTAAAAGCCATTTTGGGCAACAGATCGCTCTGAAGATATTTTAAATAATAATTTTTTTTTTCACTGCTGGGTCTTATCAGTGCTTCATTTTAAGAAGCAGCATCACAGAAGGCAGAGGGCTCTCTAAGGGCCTAGCTCTGATCTCACTTACCCCTATTTATATCCGGAATAACTCGGCTGAAACAAATGGAATTTACTCCCACATTAAGCCAGTGTAACCGAGAAAAGGATACAACAGGCCCCTCTGTTTGGTGTTTTCTGCACCTCTCTCCTGCAAATTATTTTCACAGGTTAGGATGTTTCTGTGGCAAGGGGAAGCCAGAGCATCTGGGTTTTAGAGTGTGGGTGGACACAACTTCCATGCAAGGCCTGGCAGCTGGGTCAGGGGAGAGCACCTAGCCAGCAAAAAGCCACGAGTCTGTGGGCTCCAACTGGGAATACTCCCTGCCTGAGCAAGCAGTCCCACCAAAATCCATGGGGACGTAGGGATTTTACTCAGAACAGTTCATAGAACCAAAACTTGTATGCATGAGTTAAAAAAACCCCTATTATTAATTTTTTTTTGTAATATGTATAGGTATGTAAGTGAAACCAGCACGCACCATGGCAGGGAACACTGATTCTAATAACCCATAGACATCCAGCCCTGGGTTTGTATTTACCATCTTTCCATACCTGGGCATGTTTTCAGAACTAGAACCTGTATGGATGAATTAAAAAAACCCAACCCTCTCGTAGTTATTATTGTTGTTGTTATTATATGAGTGTAACCCATTCAGAGAGTGGCAGGAAATACTGATTCTAATGACCCATGGCCAGACAGAGCTGGGTTTGTATTTATTCTTTCCAGCCCTGTGTATGTAGTACAAGCTCTGTGGCTGTGCAGAGCTCTGTCAATCCCAGCATTTTCCCCTCTCAGGCAATTGCATTTCCCACTAAATACTGTGCTCTGCTTTTCCTGCCCTGCTGGCAGTGCAAATGTGCCAATCTCATTCTCGAGCCATGGTTCCTGTTGTGGGATCAAATGTTAGGATTTGAAAAGCTAAAGTTTGATGTGGATGAACAACTGCCTATAAAACGCATTAAGCTCTTACCCTGTAATGTATTTAATTTCACACTGACTGATGGTATTGCCCCTGAATGGATTACTGCAGGGGGCTGCCATTGTCCTACTAAACCACACTGGTTAAATAATACCTTGGAGCCTAAAGCTGCTCTGGGAGCATTTCATATTGGCTAACATGTGAAATGAATACCTAGCTTTTTCTCTGAGCACTTTGGGCTGGTTTAGGAAAAAAAATTAAATTAAAAAAAAAAAAAAACAACTACATGTTGAGTTGGTTTACAGTGCAGGAAAATTTTGCACAGTTGTAGGATGGTTCTCCCTCTGTGAAACACAGACCAGCAGCTCTAAAGGGCTCTGCTTCAGAGAAGTGCAGGTGCTTGCCTTGGCTCAGTGCGCTGGGAAGGCTTCTGGAGCAAAGCAGGGGCACATTTCTTCTCAGGAGAGGTCCCCCTAAGCTCATTTCTCATGGGTGTTTGGTGCTTGCAGTGTGTTTATTTAAGCAGTGTCTCCTTGACATTAGTGCCCAAGGGGTCAGAGACTGGAGTGCTGCTCAGGGCTCAAATATGTTAATGTCTCAGTGTCACAGTTGAGGGGTATCAGCTTCGTTACTGGGCTTTTTTAATTAATTGTTTTTAGCTTCAAGAGGTTTTCCCTGCTGCACAGTTCCTGCTTAGTCTGCATTCTCTGCCCCTTATGCTGAGGTTAATCAAGAGTTCCTTCAATGGAGTTACACCTTCTGTATGCAAAGTCAGGCTTCTGGACTCTGCCAATCATTGATGCATGTCCTGCCCTGAATCATGGCATTTTGGGAAAGCCTGTGATTAACTCTATGAGCAGATGCCTGCCTGTTTCACCCTGCTCCTCGTTATGCAAGACAACCTCAAATCAAGGAGTATTTCTCAAGTCCATGCAACTGCAGGCAGATTCTGTGCTAAGTAGTTTTAAAACTGTGTGCTTTATCTGCATAAGTGTATTTATGTGTATATATAAATATGGGGGATGTATAAAATCTATATGGAAAGAGAGAGGTCTGTAACTCATGAATGTGTGGTTAAGGAGGCACAAGCCCTTAGCAGCTTTGCTTATTGCATTGATTAAGAAAAATTAAAAGATCTTTTCATTCTTTAAAAAGAGAAGGAACTGTGATAAGAAAAGGATAAGGAGGTATTAAAGCCCCACTAGTAGTTTTGTTTTTTTTTTTTTCCCTCCCCAGACTTCAGCAGAGCCAGGAAAGAATGCTGGAAGTCATCAGAGGCATGTCTGGGATAGAGAGTGTTAATTCTTCCATATCTAAGCCTCTTTGTCGAAATTCCCTTTGTCTCTTGCCCCAGGTCATTAAACACTAATCCCATCACTCTTCCTAATCCGCTGCAGTGGAGCCAGAGTTCAGTTTCCGAAACTGTCTTTGTTGCTTTCCTAATAGACAGCTCGCTCTGGATTTTGGTTGGTTCGGTCACATTTAGGGCTTTCCAGCACAGTCCTTTAATGAAGTGCCATTAATGAAACTTTTCCTCCTTCATGCAGTGTGCACGGGCATCAATTGGTTTAGTGTTAAGTAGGGTAAGGTGCCCAGTCATCTCAGCAGCCTTTGCAAAATATGACTGTCAAAGGCAAAACCTAGGAAACAAGACCATTGAAGAATATAGCCAGTGAAGTACTCATTTAATTACTAAGGATTTACAAAAGAAAATCTGTTCTTTGTGGCTTACAAAAGACAACAAGCTCAGAAGAGACAGCAAAGGGTTTGGAACCTATTTTCTTTTCTCCCTCCCCCTCTTCCCAACAAATCCTGGAAGAGGAAATGTGGCTGAGCAAAAGCATCAAAGCCTATTGTAAACTCTTTCCAACCTGCTGCAGGAACACTAACTTTCTAAGTGGGAGGTGTTCCACTTGTTGCTAAAATAAACTTTGAGACCTCTCCTGCCAGGAGATGTGGCCACATTATCCAAATCAATTCTTCTGTGGCAGAAAATGGAGCCCTGGTCCATTCCTCTGAATGCTGAGAATGAAAGCTGCTGCACAACAAAAATGTTTCTGGTGATGGGAGATGGTTTGTAGATCACATCTTGTGTTTCCATGGGTTTCATCTGGTGCAGTGGATGTCTTGGAGTACTTCAAGGGGCAGAGACAAGATAGCAAAACTTTGCATCTTTCTTATGGCAGTGATGCTGAAATTCTCTGCATTCAGTTCATTTGCCACAAGCATAAGAAGGGAAGCAAGGTGGTGGAAACTCCTGAGAAAAGAGGAGTTTTTGTCTTTGTTTATGTCTGGAGCCTACCTCCACTTTTAAACTGTTGCCAAAACGATAGATTCTGTATGTAGGTTTAAGTATAATCTTTACATCTTTGGAAAGCTCCCTTCTGCAGCCAGGTCCAGGAGTCCCTGAGTTAATTGGAGCAACTTTCCACTAAGTCTTGAGATGTGGATTTGGAACAACTTCCATGTTCTCAGTGGGATGGAAAGTTAAAAAAAAAAAAGGCTGAGAGGGCAGGAAAACTATTGAAGCTGGCAGATCTGCTGGCTGTATATAGAGTCTCTTTGGTAGGTGTTAACATTTTTTCCTGTGATATGAACTATCTGATTACCAGCAAATTTGTGATCTGAAATAAACCACATCTTATTTTGCAGCACGCTTTCCATACATTCTGTTTTACAACGTTCATGTGACGTATAAATGAGATCCAGCTTTGATTATTAAACAATTTAATTACTCTGTCAAAGCTGATATTATAGTGCCCTGGAACAGAGTGCTCCAAGGGAGGGTATTCCTTTAAAAGCTCTTTTAGCAACTGCTGGGTCTGTGTTTGGTTTGTCTAAATCCTATTTTTCTCGATTTCTTTCTTTTTTTTTTTTTTTTTTTACATTTCTGTCTATCTCAGTTGGTTTGGGGGTTGTTTGCTTTTTTGTTTATGCTCTTGTACTCTTGGATTTTATTCTGTTTCATTGCCAAAATATTCTGACAGGTGACACCTTAACTTGATCTTCTTTAAACATTTTGGTGCCATTATGTTGCCTCTGGTTGTAAGCCAGCTCGATAACTTGCTTTACTAAAAAAAAAAAATCTCTCAGATCCCCTGGGACAATAAATCAGATCCATTTACAAAGTGAATAAATCACAACAAAATGATTCATTTGCAAATGAAACCACAGCATTCTCTGGAGATAAAGAAAAACAACTGCATTTTGCCACTTCATCACGGTTTCTTCCCCCCCCACCCTTAAATTCCAATGTGCATCTACTGTTGGCAATAAAAGTTACACTTGCATGTTGTTAAAATTCGTTCATATGCTTCAGCAATTCTACTTTCCCTGTAATTGACTTGCCAAGTCTCTTACTTCAGGGAATTGGAACAGCTTTCACGTGTGATGAGGAAAAATTTCCTGTACAAGTCACTTCAAAAAACAATAATAATAATAAAAAACATCCAGAACATATCCTGGTGTTGTTTATGACCAGCGCTGGAGCAGCACACCCCACAGCAGCATCACCAGCTGAGTGCCAGCTGTCTGCTAGTCTTTGACCCTTTAAACTTAGTCCTCACTCAAGTTGATCTGCTAATGGTGAATTAGCTCCCCATGGCTACATCCTGGCAGAGCTTTTCATTTAATCCTTCCCTTCCTTCCATTTCCCAACTACTGACTTTTTTTTTTTTTTTTTAAATTTTTTCCCCCCACTCATCTCTCCCTGCTTCCAACTGCAGCTCAGATGTAAGAAGAGTTTTGGATGCATCCATGCAACTTCTGGGGAACACCTTCTGCAGGCCATGGCCCCTAAAAATTCCCTGACCATTAAAAAAGAGTGCTGGGGATGGGCATCAAAGCTCTGAGTACTGGTTAATGGTCAGCTCTCTTTGAACCAGCTGTGATGCTGGATGTGATAATCACCATTCTAACTAGCTCTGGGTGTCTAGGTTAAGGCTGGATGCCTTTCCTGAGCTCAGGGTGGTAGGGAGCATGCCTGGCTTGCATGGCTGCCACTCTGGGAGCAGTTTCATGCCCACTTGCACAAGTGGCAGAATCCAAGGGGATTCCAGGCAGGCAATGAGCTGTGGGGGGTGGAGAATGGATCTCCTTATTGATTAATATCACTTTGTTGATACAGCCATGAATGAAACATCTGTTCCTTTCCTCAGCTGGGATTGATTTTCCCTCCTTGCCATCTATAGGAGCTCATGCAGGGCTCCATGCACGTGGAATTTTCTCACGAAGCCCTTGACGTAATTCCAACAAAAGAACATGAAGAATTTCCTCTCCTTTGCTAGCGGTGGCATTCAGACAGAAAGAGAACCCCTGGAAAACGTAAAAGCTTTTGTAAAAACATGAGAAAAGCATTTAAAGCCTTTTCAAAGAAAGAAAACATCAATGTAAAGCCTCCCATAGTTGTCTGCCCATGCGGTCTCTCTTGATTTGAAGAGATTTTAACCTCGAGGGGGAGGGAGGCAGAACTGAGGGTTTTGTTGGTTTTATTGTTCCGCCGGTTTGTTTTGAGTTCTGTGATATCTTCTTTTCCATCAACACGTGCATGAGCTGTGATTATACTTGAACATTTATTTAGCCCTTCAGAAGCATCACTATTCAAGCATAAAAATGCTCGTGCGTGTTGCTTTGGCCAAGAAATTTCTTTGATGCTTGGCAGGAGTTTACACTTTGGTACTCTGCAGTGATTTTCACAGAAAGACTTCAGTGGTGAGTTACCAGCCCAGTATCTTCTGGATGGACTGCACATCCAGAAGAGTGGGGCTCTTTGCCACTCCACCTTTACCTTCCCAGGCAGTGTTACCAATGGTCAAAGTCAAAGCATCTCAGAAAGGAGACACAAAGCTGGTGGTCTCCAAAGAGAGTTTCAGACAAGGGGAGGGGAGATGGGAAACAGGGTGAAGGAGGAGAGCTGGGAGAGACTTCTCTCACCAGAAACAAGGAAATTTGAAGAGTTTCCTTGGAGAGAAGTGGGAAGGTACAGAAATGCATAGGAAGGGTGTGCAGCTTTCCACCTTTTGTGTGCTTGTGCTTAGATACTCTGCCTCTCATGGCACTGTCCCTTGCCTCGCTAGCACTTCCAAAGCATTGGAAAAGAAATGCCCTTTAAAAAGGACAATTAATGAAAGAAAACCAGTTCTTCAATTGACATCTCCTTCCTAAGCAGCAGCACTAGAGCTGTGGTGATTCCTATGTTGTTTGCTTGGGAGGCTGAACAGAAAAGGCACAAGAAGTTTAGTTTAATAGTAAAGAAGAGAGAAAACTATTCAAATCCAAACATGCTGGAGCATATTTGTTTCTTTCTCTCATTCTATCTTCTCCCAGAGTAAATATCCTAGTGTGAGAAAAATAAAACCAAGCATTTTCAGTCCTTGTTTAGGAGAGGGGAGAAGCAGAGATTTTTAACAAGTTTATCAAAGGGATGTGCCAGCTTTATTACAGTCTTTCTCCCCTGTTCTTGTCAACTTTCCTTTGTAGCAAAATTTTCTGAAAAATCAGAAAATACGCTCCAGTGCCCATCCAGCAGCACTAGGTACCAGGTCTGAGTAGTTTCTTTTTATTGGAAGGTCCCAGAGGGGTCTGCCTAGGTCTGGCTTGGAGAAGTGAGTACTGGTGGCTCTGTCCAGGAGGATGGTACAAGGGAGACAGGGTGGGAAGGACACAGTTTTCTGAGCACTCTTCTCTTTGTGTCAGAGTCCAGCAGTTCAAGGAGTTGGGCTGCCTGGTGTCCTGTCTGTCCTTCCAAGAATACAGCTTTTCCTGTAGGAACTCCCACTTGTGAACAAACTTTTCCCTGCAAATATGTTTGTAGAGGTATGTAGGTGAAATTCATTGGCCCCGGTTTCAGAAGAAGTCATGTTCCATGACCTAATGGCCTTGGACGCCTGTTAAAAATTCCAGATTTAAAACTGTCCTCGTGAAAAGAAGTGCCAAAGTCTAAAATTATCCCAGGAGAAAGGCTCACACAAAGATTTCTCTTTCAGCAGGGTTTGCACATCGGGTTTCTGCTGCTCAAAGGATTTGCAGCGCAGTGTGTCAGCTCTGACGATGGAAATATTACCCTCTTGCCCGGGTTTTATTTTATGTTTGTTTTCCCTTCTGCCTCCTCCTGAAAAAGGCTGATTACCCACCCATGCCCTGCTGGAGGAGCAGCAGCAGTGCTGCAGGGGTAAGGGCTGGCTGTGCCCCCAGAGCAGAGCTTTCCAAGGGAAACACTCAGACAACACAGCTCTTGAGTGCCTTGGCCATAAATCTTCCCTGGGCATCCTGCCTGCTTTATGGACTCTGCCATTTTCTCTCAGACAATTCAGAGCCTGCCCTATTGCCTCTTGCAGAGGCAGAAAGAGCACTGCTCGCTCTGGAGAGAAGAAGATTTAAGTTTTCTATAATGTTGGGGTGAAATTACCAGAAAAGCTGATAGTATGTGATTCCTTTAAGCTAGCAGGAGAGTGGTGAGAGTCTTCTGCTCTCTGCAAGGTTAGTAGAAAGGAGAGGGCAATGAGATTTTAGTGCATATCTTTTAAGGGAAGGATTAGAAATAATCAGCTTAATATGCAGTAAAGGAGATTTAGATGAGATATTACAGAACTTCCTCATACCAAAACCAGTTAAGCACTGGAGCAGAATATTCAGTAACTGTGTGGAATCACCGCTGCAGGAGACACATCTGTAAAGGTTGGGTTTAAGGAAACATAATCCTGTCTCCAGCAGATGGTGTGGATGATTCCTCAGGGACAACACTCATCTCAGTTTCATATGGTTCACTACAGAGAGCTTTCCCACTGTAAAGAGGCTAATATCTGATTCCCAGGTTCAAAAAGGAACACAAGAAAAGCCATTAGGGTTCAAAACTAAAAATCTAACCCAGTGTCTCATCTGCTATGGGGACCCACAGCATCTGGAAGGAATGTAAGAGCAAGAGCATCACACAGGGACACTTCCCCCAGATTGTCTCCCACTGGGTAAATTTTGGAATTCAGGGATGTGACTTCTTTATCCAGAGGTGTTGTCTTTTTAAGATCAGTCTAAATAGCTCACCTGTTTGGGTTTTCTGTCAGATTTCTGCATTAGCTTTTTGACTCAGGGAAAAAAAAGGGATCATGAGAAGGTGTGAGAGGAGGGAAAAAGAGAAACTGGGAAAGGGTAAAAGAGGGAAGCAGAAGGAAAGAGAAAAGAAGAAAATGAGAAGTGAGAGCAAGGAATGAACATGGATATGAAGAGGAAAGGATGTGAATGCCCTGCCACTAGGGAAAGCAGGGAAGCAGGGGGTGCCATGAGGTGTGACATCAGTGAGTAAGGCCAGGCCAAGCCCAATCTGAGAACTGCTGCTCTCCACAGCTCAGATGCCTTGTTTGGCAGCTGGATCAGGGGAAGTCCACACATCATTAATGTATCTGCCAGCCTTGGAGTGAAACATCTGAACAGCAAACCCCTCCTTTCATTGCCAACCCTCTGCTTGCCCTGAAGACCCAGTCCTTCCCTGGGGCTGGGGGGCTGAGGGTGGGCTGCTCTGCTGCATCTGCTGCTGGATCTGTTGGATCTGATGCCAAAAGGTCTCCAGTGCTGGTGGAAATGGCACCTGGAGAATTCAGCAGTGGGGAAGTGGTGAAGGTTTACCACATCCAGGCTTGTGTTGAACAATTATTGCTTTGGTGTCTTGTGAACTTTTCTTTTTCATGGCTGGTTTAGCTGGGAAGGTGCTGATGTCTTGGGAGAAGGGACATCCAAAACCAAACAGCTGTCAGAAGTTTCTTTGGATTGCAGAATTTTTGGTCTGAAAAGGCTGATTTATTAAGTGTGGTTGCAGGAGGGTGACAATATTGATGGGTCTCTGTTGTTACTTTGTTTTTCACCAAAGATGTCTGGCATTCCTGGGTTTACCCTGTCCTGACAGGAACATATTTGAAACCCAAAAAATCATCTTTTTTTTTTTCTTTACCCTCCTGTTCTCCCCCACTTCTGGCAGGCTGCAGTACCCCTGAACTCTGTCATTGACTTTGCACATGTCCTTGTTGGGAGGTTTATGGATGGTTAATTATCTGAATTAAGTTACTGCCTGTGACTGTGATCCAGGAGACTTCTGTTCCATGGGCACAGCCAGTGCCACACTGAACCTTGCAGCTTTGCACTGCCAGTTGAGCTCTGCTGTTCTCATCTCTGGTGCATGTCTGGATTTCTTGAGAATGGGAGAGACTTTCAGATTTCAGTCAGTCATCATGAGGCAGCACTACTCATGCTCAAGCTGGTGACATTACCAGAGGCAATCTGCACTAAAAGAAAATCTATAACTAAGCTGTCACTTTGGTTAAAATATCTTTCTTAAAAAAAGAAAAGAAAAAAAAAAACCACAAAACAAAACGGGGTCTCTCTGTGTCAGAAGAGAAGGGGGAAGCAGAGTCACACCCCAGCAGTATATAACATCCAGAAATTACATTAATTAAGTGCTTCCACTATCCCATCTTATTCTAATTTTGTGAATATCACATGTAGAACAGCATCATGTGGTTGTTAATTACGACAACCAAAGTGCAATTTTGTAATAAGGCTAGCAGATGTTTGCAGTGCTAAATATCCAGATCAAACCCACTTCTTTTTGCCCAGCACACATCCAGTCAAGATCACATAGAGTGTCTGAATTATTTTAATTTCTTGTTCTCTATAAATTCCCTCTAGCTCACCTTTTAAGCTCTGTGTTTGTGATGTGATCTGTAAGATCAGGTTGCAGAAAATTACAATATTCCATTTGCTCGTAATTAGGCTCTCATTTTCTCTCCATCAGGCAAAGAGAAATTTTGCCACTAATTGTGGCAGGACAGGAGCAGCCCCTCCGTTTTGCTTTTCTAAGGATTTTAAAGGCCGTGTGAACATATGAAAAGTTGGTGTTGACCAAAATGCCTGTGATGAACTGAAAGACAGTCATTTGCACTCATGTGAGAAGAGCTCTGTTAAGAGCCATCAATCCCACTTGTGACAGTGTATTGACACTTGCTGGTCTTTAGGATTCATTTCTTAAAATGCTAATGCAGACAAGTTCCTGTCTGTTGTGGGAAAATATGGGGGAACTTTGTTAGATGAGACACTCAAGTGCAAATAAATGTTTCCTGTAAGAAAGCATTTGGCTCAAATCTTTAAATCTTTCCTCTTTTCCCTTTTTTTTTTTAATCTCCTAAATTGTTTCCCCATGTCCTTAGTGACACCCTTAGAAGAAAAAAAAAAAATTAAAAATTAACATCATCAAAAATAAAAGTCGACTGTGCACATGCCAGAGATAATTGGGGATTTATAACATGCCCTGTATAAGTTGTGAGCACTGAAATAATATACGTGAGTGATGGGCTGAAACTTCATGGCATGAAGGATGCCTTTCTGGATAATTTACATCTTGGGGGGTAGTATCTTAAAATCAGAGGTCCTGTCTTCACTCTGTGCACATTAAAAACCACATGGTGCTTTTCATAAGAGCCTGGGCTTGCCCCTAAGTTTTTTCCCCAGCTAAATTTTTTTCCCCAGCTCTTTAGTCTTGCAGCCTGTGCTGTGCTCAGACCATCTGGTCACCATTCTGCAGCCCTGGCCGTGGCTGTGCTTAATGGCAAAATGATTTCTGTCTGTGTACAGTTGGTAGAGTGTTTTGCATACTGCATGTGCTCAAGGTATTACATATGAAAGGCATTATGTAAGATTACAGGGAAAGAAAAATACTCCCTTAAAAATTGTCAGTAATTGCCCAGAATGCTCTCGTGACACCATTTGATGATGGAGGACCTCAACCACCCCTCTGAAAGGGTGCAGTTTTTAACTTGTATTTTAAATTTATTCACTGTGAAATTCTCTGCTTTTTCTTGTCCTTATTACTGGCACCTCAGGTAGCCCTCCTAGAAGCCAGGCTTGGGTGTCCAATCATCTAAAGATAACACAAAATGGACAAAAGAGAGGAGTGTGGGGACGTGCCCAGGCTTTTACACCCCACATGAGCATCACTCAGCGTGCAGCCCACATTTCCCCACTCCCATGCCCACGTTTCCCTGCTTCCAGGTCCCATTTCCCCACTCCCAGGCCACATTTCCCCACTCCCAGCCCCATGCTCCTGCCTTGACACAGGTGCCCACAGCTCAGGCTCACACCAGTGCACTGGAACTCACTGCAGCTGACGTGATGGGTTTTAACAAAACCAATTTGTCCTCCATGTGAGTGTATCCATTCCACTCCTGGTCCTTTCAGGTTCTCATCAAAGCCCTAAAGCTTGGTTTGGCTGCTTCACATCAGCATGAGGTGAGGCTGGAGATGACACAAACTTTCAGGGGATTTCCTCCTTGGCGTTAAGTGAGGCTGGAGGTGACAAAGTTTTGGGGACACCTGTGCCATGCTGGTGGTTATATGGACCCGTGGGGATCTGTGCCCAGTGGGAGTGGGCACTGGAGGCTTAACCAGGGCATCACTCATGGCTCAGGCTGGAGTTAACTCTGCCTGGCTCCTGCCATGGTTTTTGGCACCTGCCAGTGTCTCCCCATGCAACATAAACGCTGCTACAAACAGGACCCACATACCTAAATTTACAAGATTTCCTGCATCAAGGCTTGTGTCACTGAAGGTATTTGTTTCTTAGGGTGTAAGCACACTGTGAGAGTGTTTCCCAGTCACCTGGGCACCCACACAACTTGGCTCCAGACACAGCTGTGATGCCTTGGGGAGGTTGAGCTAGAACAGAGACCAGACAGAGCTAAAGAATAAAGCAGGAATTTATTAAAAAGCCTCCATGGATCCACCTTGGGCAGCACAAGTGCCCAGCCAGGGCTGCACCCAAGATGAACCAAAATGGGCACAAGAATGGACAACTGGTCACAGGGTCTGTCACTTTTCTGAGTGTCCCTTCCACAGGCACCTTTGGGCTGAAACAAGGAATGTTCCTGCAGCTTTGCAGGGTTCCAGAGTCATTTCAGTCTAAAAATAAACCTCCAATGTGGAGCACTGGTTTTGAAGGCGAGTTGAGCTGTGCTTTCCATGCAGAAATGATGTTGCATGATGTTTTCATCGTGGTTACCAAGCCAGCCCTAACTGCTCACCAATATAATTGTGAGAAAAGCACTGTGGGGTTGCGCTGTGCAAGGCTCTGGGGTCTGCAGTGGAGCTGGGCAACCTCCACCACCCAAAATCATCTTTCTGTGCATGTGAAAAACTTAGCAATACACACTTGTAAGGAAGCTTCCTCAGAATCGGGTTTTTAACATAACTACTTGTAACTTTCAAAGCTTTTTTGATGACTGAAAGGGGTAAAAAGCGCTTTAAATTTATTAAAAACTACAAGATGACATGGTTGTAAAGGAAATCTTTCAGCAGCTTCTACCTAAGCACCAAGGAGCCAAGCTGGACCCTCTCTTCTTAAGTTCTTGCAGACATCAGTGAGGAGCCCTGCCTCAAAAAATAAAGGACAAAAAAATTAAATAATGGCACAATTTCACCCGGAATCATTTGTTCTGTTGGTGAAAGTCACAGGGAAAAGTCCTAAAATTATACAATTATAATAATAAATCAATTCAGCATGTCATTTCTGCTTTTCTACATTAATAAATTAACCATGTAACATTGTTCAAAATTATGTCAGTTACGCATATAATAATCTTTTAAATTAATGAAGTGATGAAGCAGTTTGATGACACCCATGATTTACAGGGCTGCTTTTAGCTAATGTTAAAAGCCTTTCATTTAATAAATTGTCCCCTTGAGAAATTACCAAAAATTAATATTTTCTATGCTAAATGTTCCAAGGTTTAGACTTTTTCACTATATTAGCAAACGGCAAGGGAGAAGCATTTTTCAAAATATATCTTCTTTTACATATATTTAATTGAAATTAATTAGTATATTACTTTAAAAGGAAATGATCACAGTGAAAGGTGTGGGATCATTTATGAGAGTTTCTTATGGCAATAAAACAGCATTTAAACAATGGAATGAATCATGTCCTTAAAATTTTTTATGATAGATTAGGAATCATTCCAAGCTTTTTGATTAAATAGAAGGACATTCCATACAGACTGGACTGAAAAAAAGAAAAAAAAAAAAGAAATCCAGCTATTTCACTGCAGTTAATATTTCCCTGGTTCCATTATGTTGTGTCCATGCTGAATATTTACTGAGCTAAAAGCAAAAGTCCAAGTGAGGCTCACAAGATCTATTCTGCTTTGCTCTTCCTTGTGCTTGGCACCCTCATGTAATGTATGCATAAGGTTGTGAATGCTTAATATTTCCCATTTTTATGCACACCTTATCAGAACTGAGCTTTAAAGCCACTTTCTCCGAGGGCTGGTTGGGATTCAAGGAACATAATGTGAAATGGTATAGTGTGTCCTGTAAAAGAGGTTAAAATGGAGGTTATAATTATGAAAGCTCAATAGATTTGAAAGCCAACACGGTGCCCCCTCACATGTGATACTTACTACCTCCAGAAAGGGAAAGAGATATATAGGACTATAAAGGGAAGCCTGTAATTGATGCTCTCTGTACTTATTAGGATTTGTTTTAGTAACATCAGGGACTCGTTTTTGTACTGCCTCTGAATAAATAATGTGCACAGTAGGTTGGGTCAATTCCTCTTCACTTTGAAATATTTTCAGCGGTCGCGCTAAAACCAAGAATAATTCATTGGCCTTTTTGTAAAGGCAGCTGGGTGTGTTATGAAAAATAGGTGTGTTAACTGATTTATTGGGGGTGGGGGGGGCAGTCTGTAATGGGGGCCAGTGTGAAAAAGAAGGGACTCTTGGCCTTAGGGGTGGTGGGAGAGCATTTTCCATCTCAATCAGCAGCGTTTCCTCTAAAAACCAAACACGATCTCAGGAGAAGAGACCTCGTTCCATGTTTGTGTTTGAACACTCCATGGGTGAAGCCTGCCCCACAGCAGAGGCTCCAAAGGGATGCAATTCCCCACGGACAGAGCTTTGCCCCTGGTGAGCAAACCACCATCATGAACACAGCTCCTCAAATGCATATTCATTAAAAAAAAAAAATAACTGAGACAGAACCATCCCAAAAAAGCCTGAAAATTGATTCCAGTGCAGGCTTTGTTTGGCTTCTGCTTCTGGCACTGATTCCAGGGTTTAATATCTCCGGCAAGTTACTGCTTTATCCCGGGTGCCAAGTTCCAGATCTCTCAAACTGCCCTGGCCGCATCAGTAGGAGAGACACAGTGGTGCTTAGCTCATGTTTGTGTCCTTTAGTCCTTTGATATGCCTGTGGATGGAAAGAGCCACAGAAGGGCAATCATTATTAATAGCAGTGATAAACAGATTAGTTGTAGCTCCTTCTAATATTTCTACAGGTACCTCTCTGCAGCAGCATCTGAAATAGTCAGGTTTTTTGCTGGAAAGTTTGGTTAGTTATGAGTTTGTGAAAATATTGAGGGGTTAGGCTTTGCAGAGCTGCCTCTGGAGCCTCTCCTAGTGCTCCAACTCTTCCTTGGAAAAAGAGCATCAAGGAAATCCTCCCTGTCTGTCTGCCACACTAGGCAGTGAGGGACAGGTTTTTTTGGGTTTTTTTTTCTCCAGCTCTTTTTCAGTGTGAAATTCCCCCTTGAAGTTCATTCTTCAGTGAGGGTCTAGTTTCATTTGGTTGTAAGGAACAATGTCAATCCAGCAAAATGAGGAGAATTTCTGTGGTGGTGGAAAACAAATGCTGCACACACTCCTGCAACACCAATTTTGTCCATCCAGAAAGGAGGAGCCTGGTCCTGTAAAAGCAGCAGGGATTTGTTATGAGATCTGGGGTACTTAGGATAAATTCCTCTAGTGATTTACACTGGGCAGGGGTCAAGACAGCGTTTTTCTGAAAAAATGTGAAGTATTTTGAGGATCACATAATTGTCTTCTACAGCAGGATTAGTTTTGGATACCAACTTGGAAGTGCTACCAACTTTTGGGTCTTTGCAAAAGCATCTGTTAATGTGAAGCGTAGCTGCCAAATAATTTAACAAAGCAGAAATGACTGTGTGTGGAAGTGTTACTCCCTGCCCCCAGGCAGCCCAGCCATCTGTAAATTCTAGCCAGGGACAAAATTCGTGGGTACAAACTTGAGACTGAGGAGGGAAAGTGGCTGCTCCAGCAGCTGGAGTGACCAACAGCCATTGGGTTTGATGTGAGTTCTCGTGACATTTGGCAAACCTTTGGTTGTAGTGGAAAAAAATTAATGAGGGTGAGTGTAGTTCTTACTGTGAAACTTCCAGATGATTCTAGAGATTCATAGTTTTGGGGATTTGTTGAAAGAGTATCTCACCTTGGTTTCTGCAAGAAAATGGACCTTTCAAGCTGGAAAACTGATAGGACTCATAATAAGAGGGATTTAATGATAGCTATTCATTAAAGAGTGGAAATAATGGTATTTATTTCTCCTTATGAAGATTCTTTGGGTTTTATTTCTAAGGGAACGTAAGTAGTAATAACAACAAACATAGAATAAGTTGTGACCTCTGAGAAAAGCATCTCCAACCATCAAAAAAAAAAAAGGGATTTTTAAAATTTGTGCTTCTGTTGGGATAGACAAGGATTGCATCATCCTGTGTAACAGAATTTATCTAAATGCAGATAGGGCCAGTAAACCCATACATTTCTGCCAACAGAGTTTCTGCTTAAATATATTTATGTCAAGAAATAATTCCTTCTCACTCCTCAAGTCCTGGAACAAATTGAGGGGTTGGTCTCTAGCAGTAATTTTTCAGATGGGGAACTGACCTCAGACTGCCTCAAGAGACTTGGCAGAGGAGGGTCAAGAGGATGCAGGAGAAAAGAAGCAGTTCTTGAGCAGGACCAAGGGCTACCTCTCTACTGCTGATTTGTGATGAAAGCTGTAGGGCTGAAGGGGGAAGTTTCAGCATAAAAAACCCCAGCAATTTGCACTTTCAGCTCATGCCCCTGATGGTCTTGTAGCATCTGCCTTTGTGGGCTCTGCTGTACCTGCCTCTGCAGCCACACCAGACATCTCTTCAAGCTTTTGGCAGAAGTTTCTGGTCCATGTAAATCTCCTTTGCACCTACACTTTGGCAAAGGCTCAGCTGTCCTCTGTGAGGAGCATGATCCAAGCCTTGCTCCAAACAAGGAGCAGTGATGGGACCATGCTCTTGGGTCTCATTGTTGGGGGACAGAAGCTTCTACACAAAGATAAGCATGACATTGTGGGCTGATTTTCTAGAAAATTAAGTAGTGCATAAATCTGTATCAGAGTTTATCACAGTCTTATTGGCCACAGCAAGGTAGAATTATTAAGAAGATCTATTGTTACTCTCATCCAGTTGTCAGTAATATCATCTGCATGCCTGTGTCCTTCCAGAATTGAAGACACCCTTCACATTGTGTGCCAACAAGACTAATTTTATTAACACCTTTTTGTGCAAAAACAGCTTCTTTCATTTAAAGTTGTCAGACCTGGAGGTCATGGAGGGTGGGAGAAAAGCTTAGAAGATCTTACAGCTCCTCTTGCAGAGCTGAGGCTTCCAAAGAGCTGAGCAGGTTTTCAGACCTTAGATGTGGGATGTAAAGCACAGCTGGGTTAGCAAAGTGTTGTGTGCCAAATCAAGCACCTTAATTGAAATTTAGACCAGTTCTGGGAATCTATGGGGAAGTTCTGCTCTAAGTGACCATTAAATTTCTACTGCATATCTCTGAAGGGCATGGGAAAACAAATTCCTGTCCATTGCTTGAAGTGCTTAGTATCCCCACCTTCCTGCTACTCCTTCATTTGCCTACATTTGCATTTTAATTACATGACAAGGAAGAATGTGTGCATTGGCATGTGCAAGATTCAGCTGGAGTGCCACACCAGGAGCAGATTTGCGAGGGGATGCAGGGACTTTAGGCCTTTCCTAAGCAACCTCAGTCTGTCCTGGGGATGCTGGTGGGACTAGATTTGTCTTCACATATTCTTATTTTCAGTGCACCAATCTCATCAGGTCACAGTGCCACTTCCCTCAGGCTCACCAGTCTCGTGGAGCATCAGCCCTTGGCACAGGATAGTTGACCATGCTGAAAAAGTTCACTTGCCAGTATAATTGACTAAAACAATTAGATTTGCTAAAAGAGCAGCCAGTCTTACCACTGGTATGCCCAGCAGATGCTATTTGAATTATCTGGGAAATAAAGTGATGAAAAATGAAACTAAACAATCTCTTTATTAAGGAAGAATGAGCCAGGCAACGTTTGAGCGAAGCATCTCCTTTCATCTTCTGGGACATGGTGGAGTCACAGTGGGCAGTGGATGAAGACAATGAGAAAGAGGAAGAGTAGGGCAGGAAGGCTCCAATGGAGTCTGCCCCCTTTTCCAGTTCCTTGGTGTCCATCACATCCAAGTCCTGGATGAGAGAGGGGCAAGCCCTGAAGGCCACTTCAAAACCTGCAAGAACAAAGATTGAACAGCACATGAGCAACACAAGGGAAGGACTAAAGGACCAGAGGGAAAAAGAGGCATTGACTGCAAAATTTAAAAAAAAAAAAATAAATAAAAGAAGACTTGAAACCTGGCAGTTTGTTGGCTGACTGTATAGCACAAGGTGATACCCAGTTTGGTTCTTGCTTGCTGATGGTGATGCCTTGTGAAGGCTGACCTAGAACAGAGGCTGGACAGAGTTACAGAATAAAGCAGGGATTTATTAGGAGGCCTCAATGGATCCACCTTGGGCAGCACAAGAGCCCAGCCAGGGCTGCACCCAAGATGAACCAAAATGGGCACAAAAGTGGCCAACTGGTCACAGGGTCTCACACTTTTATCAGTTCTGGTCCATTTGCATTTTGGAGTTCATTGTCCAATTCCAGCTTGAGCCCATCCAGTCCCATCCTGCTTGTTTTTCTCTCCTCAGCCCACGTTGTTTGTGCTCTTGGGCCTGAGGTTTGGATCATTTGTCCTTGGTCCCCAGCTGGAGAAGGAATTGTTTTGTGTCCCTGCTCTGTGCACAGAGCTCACCATGCCCTGATATGGAGCCCAGACCCACACACTAAAGCAGCACAGAACCTAAAAAATACAAAAGCTAAAACCTGAGGCATCACTGGGTTCAGAGAAAAGGTTGGGATATGGTCAGGATCAGACTGGGCTTGCACAGAGGAGAGGAATTCACAGAGCCTGACTCACCCCTGGTTCAGGCTTTGCACAGTCTGTTCCAGCCTCTGCAGAGGAGGTGCAAGAACTGCCAGCTCACGTGGTTGTATAATGCACTAGAGGAGGCTGAGTTCATCCCAGCAGCTGCCTGCAGTGGCAATGAGGGTTTGCTTGGCATAAAGGAAGGACAAGACAGAAAAAGTACCACCCAGGGGAGGGGAAAAAAAGTAGAAGTCAAAATGGTAGTGGTGGGGTCACTAGGGATGCTTTATGTGACAGCTGAAGGGTGAGTGGAGAGAGCTGCTCATGGGAGCACTCACTGTGCCCTGCAAAAGCATCTCCCATCCCCTAAACTGGGAGATAAGAGCAAGTGCACTTTAATTAGAAGCAGTAGTAACTATTAGTTGCAGCGGCTTTCTGCCCAAAAAGCATAAAACTCTTTGCATTTTGGCTAGAAATTCCTCCCCAGGGAATCAGTATTTTTTGTTTTCAGAGCTAATGCAGGAATTCTGCTCTTTCACTCAGCAGAAGGAAAAGTTCCCATTCATCATGGGTGCTCCTTGAGGGGATGCAGTTGCACATGTAATTCATGGAGCTGCAGAGGGTGAAAAATACTGTGTCTAGGCTGCCAGCTTAGTGCCAAGCTGCTGTGTGATGCACTGAAGAGATTTATTGTGTCTTCTTCAGCTTTTAATGCCTGGAATAGCCAGCAGAGCCTGGCAGAGCAGGCTGCCATGAAGGGGTCAGCGAGACATAATGAAACATCCATGAGGGAAGAAGCATCCTGGCATTACACATGCATTTGCACAGGTTTGCAGAGCAGCCAGCTCGTCTCTTCCATATCTCACGTTACTTTAGCTGTTTATAAATTATTCCCTAAGTTTTATCACACGCGCGCGTATTCATTTTTAATGCTTAAATACACATTAAGAATAATTTTCACTAAAGGATGATCCCTAATTCCATCAGGAGCGAAGCTAAGGGAGTGATACATGCAAATTCCAGCAGGGGTTGGTACCATTAATCGCTGGCTTGTCTTCCTGGAGGGAATTTGCCAGTCCTGGGTCTGTCAGAGCTTGCAGCCTGGATGGGAGCCTAAAGGCTTGGATGAAACCCTACCTGCATGCCAAAGGTCCTTAACTCCCCAAACCTGCCGCTCCCACACCCAAAGGGAAGTGCTCCAGCTTTCCTGCTTTCCCACAAAGACTAAACCTTTCAATTGCCTCCCACACAAACCGAGGGAAAGGATAGAGCAAAACGCATTTTAATGAGCATTTGAATAATCATCGGGATGAGCACTTTTCACTGACATAGCACCTTTTGTTCCAGTGATTTATAAACATCCATTAAGCCTGACAACTTCCCCGAAGGGTAATTTTTTTTTTTTTTTTTTGGTTCTCTGGAAGTGGAGAGCTGAGGTTTTGCTGCAGGATAGGGCAGGAAACTCACGGCGGGGCTGGAAATGGGAACCCTGCGCGCGGGATTTCCTCTCCCCCCCTCCGTGGGGTTTCCTCTTTGCTCGCTAATCGCAGGGCGAGATCTTGATGGCCAGATGCTCGCAGATAACACAGCTCAAATATTGCTTCCTTTCTGCAAGCTGCATGCTGGCTTGGTTCAAAGGCCAAATCCTATTTCCACCATCAGCTGGTGGCGGGGATCCCGTCGAACATCAGTGGCCAAGCTGCAAGAGTTTGGAAAACAAAGCTAAAAACCAGAAAACTTTTGCAGGGTCGCAGAGCATGGTGTTATTTGGAGCATTTTCTTCTTCTTGGAAAGCTTTGAATGAGACTGTTTGTAAAGGGCACATCCAGGAGCTTTATCCAAAACCACTGGCAAGGCATTTCCCTCCCAGACAGCATGCACGTTCCTGGGTGCAGTGACAGTATTTCTTCTCTGACATCGCCAGTTAAAAGGATTTATTTTCAGTAAAATAGAGTACTTCAGTTGTGTGATGAGCAAAAAAAGGTACTCTATAATTAAAAAGGGGATTAGACAGAAAAATGAGATGTTAGGCAGATAATTAGGGAAGTATTATAATTAGAATGTGCTTTTAAATCCCCTAGAAGCTTCTATTATGAAAGGGATGTCCCTCTGATTAACTAATATTTCCTTTAAGTATATATTTTTCCTCTTCCTTTTGGACAGGAAAGCTTGAATTGAATGACTTCACCTTAAAAAATCACAGTTTACTGAGGCCCAAGTTTTCCTTGTAACAAGCCAGTTTTGCTCAGGAAAAAAAAGACCTATATTGGGGTTGAAAGTGGCAGAGAAGATTTTACTAGTAAGCTTATTAAATTGCTTCTCTCCTCTATTAAATACAATCTTATTTATAGACAGCATTTAGTATTCTTTGTATTGAGCCTTTAAGAGAAATTATTGCTGTTAGAGCAGTGATAGCCTTAGATTAAATTTTTATTCATGCAGGTTTCCTACAAGTGGAACTGCTGCGTTATTTCTGCGTGGAGCAGAAAGCTGTGATGGTTTTGAAAGGATGGGGAGCTTCAGTGAGAGCTGTCTGACAGCTGCTGTTGATGAACACAAAGCAAGAGACCTCTTGGAAGCTGCTTGTCTCTCCCTGGCTCTTCAGCAGGGAGCAGGGAAGGACAGAGGTCAGTCCCTCTCCTTACAGCCCCATGAATCAAGTCAGTGCATTTGTAAGTGAGTTAAAACCCAGGGAAATGAGAGGATAAGCTCACCTGGGCCTTTTCAGGTGTTGGTTTGGGGGGAAATTCTGTGAAAAAGCATCATGTGCAAACAGGGAAAAGTGGAAAAGGAAAATAACTCGCTGCAAGTGCAGTCTCCCTCCCCTTTTTTTTTTTAATTAAGTCTAAAATTTTAGGAATTAAGGGAGAAGTGAGTGCAAAAGTTCATTTTGACTGCAAAGGCCAAATGTTGCCTCTTCTTTGTAAAAGGAGGTGGGAAAGGCAGAGGAGGAGACAGCCAAACATCCAGGCCCAGCACTGATGCATATTTCTGTATTGCTGTATTTGGACAAACAAGACTCCTGTTCTTTCACCTAAAAACCATAAAAGCAGATGGAAAATTGCTTTATTCAGGGTCAAGAACCTTGGCATCCGTCTGTAGATATAAAGATAACTTACTTAAAAAGCCACTTGTGGTAGGTCTGATTCCAGTTTACTGGACATAATGTTGAGAGAAACGCTCAGAAAAATGATTTGAAATAGCCAAATGGTCAGGGAAAGGATGAGACTAACCCCAAATATAGTACACAGGTCCTGGAGAAAGCAGCCTGGGGAAGATGCACCCTGCCTAAGGTAGAGACTCCCAAGCCTGACAAGGGCACTGCTGCATGAGCAGCAAAAAAGGCTGGAATGGTGATTTCCAGTGGGGTGAGTGGAAAGGGTGTCCCAGCCTCCTATCCTGGAAGGGAAGAAGCATCTCTTCAGGGGGTCTGAAGGAGCTGTGCATGTGGAGATCATCTCTGAAGCCCCAGAGATCAACAGTGCCCCAACACTGCAGGAGCAGGTGATGCCTCAGGTTTTGGCTTTTCTATTTTTCAGATCCTGTGCTGCTTTAGTGTGAGGGTCTGGGCTCCATATCAGGGCATGGTGAGCTCTGTGCACAGAGCAGGGACACAAAACAATTCCTGCTCCAGCTGGGGACCAAGGACAAATGATCCAAACCTCAGGCCCAGGNTCAGCCTGCACAAGGCATCAGAAGGACACAGCCACATCCACACAATCATCCAGGACTGTGTTTTGAGTATTCATGGGGACTGTGCAGGCTCTGGGAGGAGAAACACCAAAAAGCTAAATACCTAAAGCTAAACTGCAGAAATGCTGATGCCAGGGTGGACTGGGGTCACCTGATGTCTCCTGACTTTCCAAGATGAATGCTGACATCCCAGTCAGGAGAGAAACAGCCAAGCTGAAGGGAGTGAAGGGACTTTTGAGATTCAAAGCTGTGGCCTCCTGCCCTATATTTGCAGGATGGAGGCCACAGAGGAGGGTGAACTGGTTTTCCTTAATCCTCTGAAAAATATCTGGGCTTCTCACTCCTGCAGAAAAGGGCCATTTGGCCTAATGATACCTTCCAGCTCTGCAGTGCCACTCAGCCAAGATGCTGAAGCATTTTAGGTATCTTAATTCATCCTTTCAGCAAATAGCCAAGCCTCTGCACAGCAAAGTGCTCGTGTTAACAGTACAGCACAATGGGGAAAATACAGTATAGAAAAATATGATGGGTTTATGTCTTTTATGGCTTATACTGCTAACACATAAAAACAATTAGGGTTTGGAGAATATTTTTTAAAAGCAAAGAGAATGATTGGCAAGGCAGAGAAAATAAATATTATACCCTGGAGAGGGTTAGGAACATATTATTTTTTTCAATTTTACAGAAAAGAAATGCCAGATCAGAATTACTTTCCCAAGATCACACAGGGTGATCCTGCAACCTTTTCTATTGAGTAGTTCTTACTCAAGGGTTTGTCTGTCTTTGTGCCCAAAGACCTCCTTTAAAGTCTGCTATCCAGTGGTGTAAATTTACAGTGTATTAGCTACTCTATATTTATTCCCCACATAAATATCTCTTCAAAGTGAGCTGCCTCACCCAAAGGCACTTTCAGAAGTGTAAGGCCAGCGATAATGCTGCTAAAAGAATTAACACTGCTCCACATAATTAGCAGTAATTAGTACTGGTTAGGACAGGAGTTAATGCACACTAGTGGACATAAATTCTGCCTTTGTGTCCCTGTGCTGACATAAAACCAGCCTGGGAATAAGATCCCACTGGGTGAGGAAGTGAAGGGACCAGGTTGATTATCTGATGCCTCATGATGCTGGAGCTCAAATTCTCTTTACTCCAGACCTTTCTTCCCATCATGAAAGCTTGCACCCTCCTTTTGGCAAGAGAACAGTTCTACCAGTGATCCCAGTGGTATTTGATAACCCATAATTTTTCTGGGTCCTGGGGGAAAAAGAAAACCTGAATATTAAAACCTGGCCACTGTGTCAATACAGTCAAATACCTCCAGGGATTGTTTCATAGCTTCCCCCTCTGGGGTTAACTCTTTGTGGCAGCAAGACTGAATTACAGGCTCAACAGCAAAGAAAACCAATTTTAAAAAAAAAGACAGTATCAAAATAAATTCAGGTTTATCTCCTCCTGCAGGTGAGAAGCTGGTGGGGTGATGGATGACTTTGCATAGGAAGGAGGATGGTGGCATGGGTACAAGTGCCAGTGCACATCTGGCATGCACATGGATTCAGGATACCACATCAAACCTCTTGGGAAATGGTTGGGAAGTGAAGAACTGAGCACATGGGGAAGGTACTTCCCTAATGCTTCAAATGTATTTTATTTCAAACTGTTTTCCACAGCTTGTCTGAGGCTGGAATAGTCCTCCTTGTGGGAAGACTTGAAGTTTTAAAGGAAACACAATTGCACAAAGTCAGCTGGCTGCAAAAGCTTTCCTCCTTCTTTCCCTCCTTCCTTTGAAGATGATTTGACATAGCCATCAATAGTTACAAGTACATGAAAGGGGAAAACAGTAAAGTGGAGATAACATTCTGGGCTGAAACCCCTCATTTTTACTCTAGACAACTGCTGCGCTTATTGGGCTCAGAAAAATGACTTCCCAAACACGTGCAGAGTCTCAGGATATAATCACAAAGAAAAATGAACTTTTCTAACATAAAGACTGCCCACTTCAGCTCCTTGGGACAGCCACTGAGTGCTGGATTTTTTGGGGAGTTGGAGAATGTGCAGGGTGAGTTGCTGCAGGTGCTGAGACTGAATCTGATTTCCAGCATCACTGAGATCCATCTGCTTCTACTCTCTTCACCCAGACCTGCTGGAGCTGAACACCATACACAGTCAGGGCCCAGCTGGTCTCTAGAAAAAGGCCTTTTCCAAGCATAAAAATTATTTGAAATGCAATTTTAGGTTCAGAGATAAACTGCTGTATGGACACTTACTTTGATTTAACCTGATCTTAACATCAATTTTGATGATGAGGGATTTATTTGAGCTAAACAAAGTGCTCAAAATTGAAATTATATATATATATTTTTTTTATTCTGGGTTCACCTTGGCTAGGTTAAGACTTCAGCTGAGGTTAAAACTGGCATATTTTTATGTCAGCCAGTTTTGTCTAGAAAGCTGTGGTTCTGTTTGTGCCGGCTCATTGGGCGCTTGTAAATGGATTTCATTTTGATCAAAGAGGCTGTGTGATTCTCAGCCTGCTGGAGAGGGACCCCCAAGGTGATGTCAGCCAAGGGAAGAGCCACCAGTGGCAGAAAATGTGTCACAGAAGAACTTCAAAGCAGGATCCACAGGCAACCTTGGCTAGGAGCAGGGAACAGATCCAAGGGAAAACATGAGGCAGGCTGGCTTGGCATCCTAAACAAAATCTATATTAAGAGACGGCAGGTAAGAAGAACTTTATGAGAAGCACTGGAAAGTGGAAAGAGGGAATGGAATAAACTACATGCCCAGAGCAGCAAGTGGTCCTGTGGTGGAGTTTCTTAGGAGGTCTCTTTCTTGGAACACTGGGGTTTTTAACACATTTATGAGGCAAAGCCCCTCTGAGAGCTCGTGGTTGTTTGTGATGGTTTGGAGGAGCACACAAACCCACTGGGCAGTGAAAAAGCAGCCAGCAGAGGTGAAAACCCTCTGTGGGACATAGCACAGCAGCAGGGCAGACCAGAAGACCAAGCAAGGAATGCCACGTGTCAAGCCACGTTTCACATTCTTGGTGCCAGCACTGCCACTTTTGGGGAGTGCTGTGTGGCACATTGCTCTGGGAGGGGTCACCTGAGCCAGGAAGGCAAGAGATTCTTTTGATTCTTTTGCATCCCAAAGGCCAGGAGAAGAAATGAGGTGGCTACCTACCTCCTGACCCAACAAGGACAATGAAGGTGACGTAAGGATGTCTGGTGCTGCTGACAGATCTCAGCCTACATGATGCCAGTAAGGAGATATTTGGGGAAATTGCAGCTCTTCTGGAAAAATGTGAAGAGAACTGCAAATACGTGCAGCTGCTGTAAAAGCCTCTGGTGTGGAGGCACTGAGAAAGAGAAAGGATATTGCTCACAGGTTTGTCATAGCAGCACGAAGGGAGGAGGAGGTGGAATTCCCAGGTATGGAAGCCCAGGGCAGAAAGGCACCAGCCCTCTGAGTTTTGAGTGAGGCAGGGCAGAATTTGAACAGTGTGGGGAAGTCAGAGGGTGGAGCTTTCCCCTGAGTTACAAACCCAACATGTGCTTCTAATAGAGAAACTGAAGCAGAAGCTGGAGTTACTGCAAGGCTGAGTGCACTAATGAATCAAATTGTCTCTACACGACTTCAAAGGCTTTGGGAAGAAGCAAGAATAACTAGAAATGTAGCACTAATGGTAAGGACAATGTGGCTGGCACTGGTTAGACCCAGCAAGGGTCTCTTCATCAGCAAAGAGGCAAACTGTGGATGGACAAGAATGGAATAAAAAGTGGATCTGTGGTGGTGCTGCACAGTAGAGGAGAGGGAACAGCTGTGTCCTCAAGTTTGGTGATGATAAATGCAAGGCAGAATGGGCTTGGTACAAAAATGAGGTGAGCAGTACAGTAATAGAACTTGAAGGGGACCCAAGTAAGAAATGTTTCAAATAGTAGCAAATACAGGAAAATAATAGAAATGGTTACACCTGATCAACAATGTAGATAACTATAATAAACTTCAACTTGGAAACATAAAAGGAAAAATATGATCTTGGAAAAAAATAATTTAAAGCAAGAGATTCTGGTGGGGGGGAGAGATTTGGGTAAGGTCCAAAGTTTCTGTTTATGAGTTAATGAAGAGAGGGGTGGGAACAGCTTGTCTTCCAGCAGAGGCCAAAGAGGCAAAGCATCTCCCCTTTGCTTCTTGCACCATCACTTTTGTTTTGTTTTTTGGTTTTTTGGGGTTTTTTTTGCTTGGAACTTTCTGTGTTTCAAGTGCTCTGTCATGGAATGAGGATTTCCTGGCAAGCACACATGCTCATAAGATGTTCAGCTGCTACACTGTCACCCCCTAAACCACAAGCTGTCACATATTATTTGGGTGAGAGGTCCTGTTCCAGGGGATGCACTTGAGGAAGATCAGACTGAAAGGGAAGTTGGAAATGGAGAGGGGACTGAAGCCAGAGATGGTTTAGTGCAGCTGCAGGGTACCTCGTAAACTTGGCTCTGTTCTGATCATGTTTGCATCTGCAGAGTCATAAAAGGAGGGTTTTGAGGCAAGAGGAAGGGTGAGGCAAAGAATTCAGTGTCCCCAAAATCCCCAGGGAACTGCCTGGGTGGGTAGAGCCTTCTGAGAGGCTCCTGACATGCTTTAATTATCTCCACCCCAGAGGGATTCAGAGCTGCTCTGGTCATGTCTACGTGTGCTGTGATGCTTATCTGCCTTCAGACACAACCCTTCCCAAAACGTGGCTCAGGAACTTAATCCCAGTGACCTGCAATAAGAGTTGGCTGGTAGGCAGCTCCTAAAGTGGGACTCAGTGTCCACATTCACTGAAGATGGTTTATATCTCTTGCAGAAATTAGGTGCCAGATTTTCGATGGACTGTGGTCACTGTTGTGCTGAGAGAAGAGATAAAATATCTTTAGAAATGTGAACTGAAATGCTGAATGCAGGATAGTTCTCCTCAAGGCCCTCTTAGCTAAAAGAGAGAGTACTCAGTTGGTCTAAATTCTGATAAATGCAGGGAAATAGCATTGCAGGAGAGCTGAGTTGATGATTCTGTGAGATGTTTCTTTGGTTCCACATAAAAAGGAAAGGTTTGTTGTTTTTTTTTCCCAGAGTCTGGATGTCTATCTGAATTCATGTCTTCTTCCCACAACCAGGTTGAGGATAAGAGCAGGAAAGCCTTTTTCCAAAGTGTAATTACAGCTTTTTCAAGCAAAGCTAGCATCCTCAAGGTGAAAATAGTGCCCTGGCATGGTAAGCTGGAAGCAAACACTCTCTTGATAAATCTTGATGGATTATTCTGACTGCACCTTCCTCTTGAGAGCTGCAGATCCCAGCAGACCTTTTCATATGAACCCTTTGATGGAGCCACAGAAAATGACTGTAACCATCACGTCACTGTGAAGGATGTTGGGAATCCCCACACCGCTGGAGCTTCCCACCCAAAACCAGTGCCTGGCGCAGTCCCTCACCCTCTGTGCCCTCACTGCAGACCTGGCACGGAGAATTCAGGGGCCAGGGCAGATGAGGGGCTGCAGGGCTGTGGAGGAGGAGATGCTGCTGCTGCTGCTGCCTTGTGGGAGGCCCAGGGCTCGGGAGGCAGCTCCTGGCTCTGGGGCCCCTCCGAGGGGGTGCTTGCTCTGCTGGGAGGAAAGTGCAGCTTTCACTGACTCCTCACTTGGTTTTTTCCCCCTTCCCTGCCTGCTCCTCACAGCTGCTGCCTTGGGGGGGCTCTCCCAGAGCCTTCCCCTGCAAGGCTCAAAGGTGAGGGCAGCTGCCTCTGTGGGATGCAGCGGGGTGGGATGAGCACATCTATCCTTGGAAGCAAAGCCTGGCTTTCTGGTTTGGGGCTGATATGGCTTGTGGGGCACTGCTGTGAGGTGTAGGGTTTGAGTTCTGCTCTAAAGGAGGTTTAAAAATGGCTAACAAGAGGGTTTTTCCTAGGCTGTCCTCAGAGCAGCCCTTGGGCGTGCATGCGCACACAGGGGCTTTTCTCACAGCTGGCCAAAAATTGCCCACGGGAGCTCAGAGAGACACAAATATCCGTGCACCCACATCTCAGACCCCAAAGTGAATGCCAGCTGCCCACCCTGCTGCAGATCCTCTCTGCTCCCCTGCACTCCTGTGCTCCAAATTGGATCCAAACTGCTCCGAGTTGAGCCACTTGTGCCCGAAGAAACGCTGCAAAATGAAGGAGCAAGAGCAATTTCGGAAGCTCTTTTTCAGCTCCCCCCACTCCCTCATTTTTTTTTCTTTCCTTCTCGCCGAGAGAATTGTTTGCGGGGTGGAAGGGAGGGATGTTTAAACAGCTCCGCAGATCCATTTAGCAAAGTCAATATGCAATTATACGAAAGGCTGCGATAATCCAGCCCCTGATGCAGATAGCAGCGCTCGGAGCTGTCCTGGGGAACAACTCGGGGGGCTGCAGGGACCCCGATTCGCTGCCCTGCCTGCCCAGCCCCTCGATCCCCAGCTCGGTGCCCGGAGCCGTGGGGCTGCGGATCCCGGGAATGCCCCGAGCCCCGTCCCGCACCCCGCTCGGGGGCACAGGGCTTTGCTTCTTATTTCCCTTTGGTTTTTTTTTGTTTGTTTTTTTTTTTTTTTTAAATAATTGGTGAAGCGTAATTGATTCGCAGGCGATTTTTCCTAGACGGCATCATTTGCGGGAAGCCCCGTCCGAGAGTTGCGAGCCCCGGGGTCCCTCCCATCCCACCGGGATGAGCAGCCCCGGATCCCCGCTCTGCTCAATGCCCATCCTTCGCATCCTCAGCATCAGGGCTAATGCACTAAAAGGGCTCTTTAGCCGAGCTGCAGACGGGCTCTGGCAATAGGAATGGAGCAACAGTGAAAATTAGTTCGGAGGGAAGCATCAAATCAAAAAGCTCTGACAAAACTCCGCTTTGCTCTAGTTCAGCCGAGGTACTGTGGGACGCAAATGTTCAATTCTATGCCGCTTCGAATTGAAGTTTTTATTTTGTTGCTCGCTAATTTGCTTCTTGTACAAGGCTGCAAGTTTTTTCAGTCTCGTTTGAAAGGGTAAAATACTTCGTTCAACTTTTTTAGAAGGTGTCCTTCGACTTTTTACGCCAGGGACACGCAATCATTTGATTTCTGCTTTATGTACACCGAGGAAAGTATCCGTAACACATTCTTGATTAAAATAAAATAAAACCAAAAAGATCAGGCAGGTTGTTGTTTCCTTCGAGGACAGCAATTTTACCCGCAGAGATGAGCTGGGAGCTGAATTTAGCCCAGAAGAAGCGGGGAAAGTCTCCAGAATAAAAGAAAAAGTATCGAATATTTTAGGCTAATGTCACCCTCTGTTGAACTCTGGCAAGTGGCTCTGAAGGCAAAGAGCTGGTGTGCCACAAGTGGCAGGAGGGTTTGCTTATACCTTCATTTAACCTATTAAAAGAAATCCCCGCTATTGTTCGGCTACGTGGGTGTCTCCGTCTTTTTTTTTTTAGGCTACGTGCGGGCATTTGTGCGGACTGGGAAGAGGCGCTGGGAGATCTTTGCTTTGAAGCATTCCTTGGAGTTCACATAGACCACTAGATTTTTATCTGCGTGTCCAGCCGGCTGCTGACACTGCCTGTAAATACGACAAAGACTTTGCATTTCGCAGCCCTTCTGCGCCTCTCGCCTCGTAAAAGTCAAGGGTTTGTGTTAGAAGTTTGGGATTTAAAAAAAAAAAAAAAATCCGAAACAAGAAACTTTTTCCCCTTCTTTTTTTTAATCTCTTCTTGAGCTTTATATTTTTGAGGAGAGCATTCCAGGCGCCACGGGAGCGGAGAAGCAAGAGAGAGGGGGAAAAAGGGAATTACCCAGCTAAGCTGCATCTGCCTCGGAGCACCCGCGGCTCGGGCACGGGCAAAGGTTCGGGAACTTCGAACAGAACGTCATTGCTTCCTCTAAGCCGAGACTAACGCTGGGCCGGCGTAAACTCCGCTCCTGCTGCTCCACCAAGGGCTGGCATCGCAGTGATTGCCTCCGCTGCCCATCAGCAGGGTGGGAAAAAAATTGGGATTTCCCTCTGCCCGCAGGCTGCAGCCCGCTGCTGGCGGGGGAGAAGGTTTTGAACCGTTCGCAAAGTATTTTCCCCTTCTTTAAAAAAAAGAAATTTTAAAAAAAAAAATTCCTCTCTTTACGTATTTAGGTAATGCCCGACTGCGTCGCGCGGGTAAACTCAAACCATATCATTGCTCCACGGTCTGCAGTCAGAAAAATCCTAAACACTTGGAAGCGGAGTTTTTATACAATTACACAGGTGTAGCCTAAGGAAAAAATACATCTCCGACTTTTCTGCCTCGGGTCGCTCTTCTTCTGCTGAGCACTTGGGCGTCTCCGACCCCTCCAAATTGCCGAAAACTGGACTTTTCTCTCGCAGAAAATTTGGAAGCCTTTCTGGCTGTAGTTTTCCCGTCTCCCAGTAGACGGCACAACAGCTCAATCCTTGGGATGCCGAGCAGCCCGGCGGCTTTTCTTTTTTTTTTTTTTTTTTTTTTTTTTTTTCCTTTAAATTAAGCAGCCACGGTTTCATCCAGCGATTTCTTTTATTGTTATTATTATTATTATTTAATTCAACGAGAAGTATAGGGATGTGGACAGGAAAGAAAGAGGGTTTGGCATAGGCAGGGGGTACAGAAGTGCCGGGGGTGGATGGGATAAAGGCTGGGATCGTGCGAACCCCGGCGCGGAGCAGCGTTTCCAAATTAACCCAAATGAACTTGGAGAACCTAAATCGTGTAAGGAAAAAAAAAAAAACCAAAAAACAAAAAAAACAACCCTTCAGGACGGTGTTGCCGGATCAGGGGTTTTAAGTCTATGGATTTTAGGCTGAGATTTTCTATTTGTAGTGTGAAATAAGGAAGGGCAAGGCTCTGCGCTGCCTTGCCCGGGCTACCCCGAGGTGCCACCGCGGGGAAAACCTGGCAGCCGCCGCAACTTTTGTCCCTGAAAGGCTCCTTTTGTGTGCGGGTGCCTTCAATCCCGCCGCCGGCACTGCTGTCACCGCTGAAGTCTCGAAAATCCCGGCCAGCAACTCATTTCCCAGTTAATTTTATTTAAGGGAGAGAAAAAAAAAATAAAAAGAAAAAAGAAGAAACCCAACAAAAAAACGACAGCGTTGTTGGAAACTTTTAAGACAGCCGTCAATTTTATTAGGAAATATTTACGAAGCCCTCCGTTTAATTAATCTAAGCCTTCGGTAACTTCTGCGAGCTCCAGGCCCGGCTTTGGGGGAGCGCAGCTCCCGTTCCCCGCGGGCTCCTCCCGGGGCAGCCCGGACCGAGCCGTGGGCACCGGGCAGCCCCGCCTGACCTCGGCCTGACTCTCCGCTCTTTTGTTTTCCGCNTGCTTTCTTCTGCGGTTTCTTGTTTGTTTCGCTCTTCTGCTTGTTCCTATTGCAGTTTGCAAATTTCGGTATTAATGGTGAAAGAGCACACTTGGATGCTAATTCTCCCCCCTCCCTCCCCTCCTTTCCCCAAATCCCTGCTAGGAAGGCGGCAGGGAAGCCAGCTAGAAACCATTTGATTGTTCCTAGGTATGACTAATTCTTTCCTTAAGCTGGGAAATTCAGCCTGATTAAAAGCCTCATTTATTATCCGATAAGCAAATGGACCCAGATTCCACCTTGTGGAGGAGGCTTCCTCGTTCCCCAGTTTTTTTCTTTTTTTTTTCTTTGCCTCAGCTCGGTGGATCCCCCCGCCAAAGGCCCTGCCGGGGTCCGGGGGGGGCGCGCAGCAGCGCGTAGAAAAGCGCCCTCGCTCTCTCCTGATTGTTTTTCCCCCCTAATCGTATTTCCCCCCTCACCCCTTCCACCAGGAGATGGGAAAGCTTAAGTAGATTCCCGCAAAACAGCAAGTTTTTGGAGGAAAGCAAAACAATTTTTAAAAAAAGCAACCCCAAAAAAAAAAAAAAAAACCAAAA
>VWZP01006294.1:833215-850832 GCA_013396995.1 Dicaeum eximium | reverse complement strand
AAAAAAAAAAAAAGAAAATCGGGAAATGTCGGCATTTACCACCCCCTTAAGGAATGGGTAAAGTGGAGCGCTGTGTGCCCGTGCCCGGCCGGGAGTTTCGCTGCGCGGCTCCGGGAGCCGGGACGGGCTCTGCCGGGGAAGCTCCATAGGTATTTCTCAGTGTGTTTGATTCACTTGCTCAAGTGTTTGGCTGATGTACTAAATCCAGCAGTCAGGGCTTTGCACGGAAGGTTACATAATGGACCCGACAGTGTAATGAAGCAAGAAATAATAACGTCTGCTTTTTCTGCTTCCATATTTCAAATCATTTTTATTATTATTTTTTTTCCCCCCTTTCCTCCCCTTTCTCACATTTAGATCCGAGCAGAGAAACCCCTCTTTTCCTCTAATCCTGAACTGGATAACTTGGTAAGAGTTAACACTTCTTCCTCTCCCCACCCCCACCCTGCCTTCCCTTCCCATTTATTTATTATTTTTTAAAAACTTCTGTGTCATCTGGAGAGGTGGTTTGGTGATGCTAAACTGAAAATTCCTCACGTGGATTTTTAAAAAAAATTATAATTGTTACAATGATGATCTTTATATTTCCAAGTAAATATGGTGTGGTAATTGCTTGGAAGTAAAAAAATATCCCATAAGGATATACATAAAGGAAAACCCCATCCAAAGAGGAGCTGGGCTTGATGGTGAGCTTGCCTGCCCAAGAGGAGCGTGGATTTATCTCTGCTCCAAGCAGCCCCTCCACGCACCTTTTAAGCAGCTCGATGGGAAACAGAGAGGATTACAATGGCTGGAGATGCACCAGTGGCAAATTCACTGAAAATGAGGTCGTTTCTCTCTTTCTTTCCTTCCCCCCTTAAGGATAAATATTTTGCCTCCACTGTAGGAGTCCTGCTCCCGCTTTCACAAAGCGAGGAGCCAATGATGGTGTTTAGAGGGTTGTTGTTGTTTTTTTTTTTTTTTAAAGAAATGTTTATGATCCGTATAATTCAGTTGCTTCGTTGCAATTGGGATTTTTTTTTTTTTTGTTAACTCTAGATCGCTTCTCGTTAAACAGCGCACAAAGCCACCGCTATTAAGTTTTAGTGTTATTGCCATAAATCAAAACAACTTTTTATTTACTACTAGAGAAAAGTCAAGCTACAAAGTGCCGCCGGGGGTGGCTGTGGGAAATATCCCCAAATCCAGGAATGAGATTAATGCTTGTGTTGTTTGTGTCTTTGCAGATGATTCAAGCCATACAAGTATTAAGGTTTCATCTGTTGGAATTAGAGAAGGTAATTTTTGTCTCTCTCTCCCCCCTTTCCCTCCCTTTCTCTCTACCTTCCCCCCTTCTTTCTTTCTTCCTCCTCCGTTTCAGTACTGCTGAAGTTCAGGCTTCTGGTAAATTTGCATAAATGTCTTTCTTTCTGGTAATTAGTGTCAAGACCAATCTTGGCGTCCATTTCTCTTCGCAGTTTAATTACAATTTCAGCCTCTAAAACCGAGCTCTCGAACGCCCAGGCCTTGTGTTCATTGTAATACTTTGCTGGCTTTGTATAAATAGTTGCAGTTCTGTGGTGCCGCAGATGAGACTCGAAATGGTTAGCCCAGTCAAGCCCCTGAAATTGTGATTAAAAACAAAAAAAAAATAGATATTGTTTTTTCTTGGGGATGGTGAAGAAGAGACTTTGGTTGCACTTAGTTGGGGGGGGGAATTTTTTCCTTTTTTTTTTTTTTTTTTTAAGAGCCATCTGCAGGTCAGGCTCAGGGCGCGGATTGTCCTGTAACATTTTGCAGAGACAAAGCAGAGTTGATAGTTCTGTCTGTCTCTTGTTCCTGGGAATATTGTACACCTCTGAGCAGAAGAAAGGGATTGCAGCCTATAAGCAGGACTTTTTTGTTGGCTGTTTTAGAAATCTTAGGAGGGAGAATGCTAATTTCTAAGCAGGCGGTGTCATCCGAGCTCACGTTAAATTGGAAGTGCGCTCTGGGTTTCCTGAGGATTTTTTACGTGTCATTGATAGCTGGCCTAGAAGAGAATTCCCTTTCTCCTAAAAATAAACATTTTGAGAGGTTTTTAAATAGTTGAAAAGTTTCTCGTGAGCCTCGGTCACTTTATCTAACCATAACTGTCAGGTTGTTCTCGCTCTACCGAAATGTGTTAAAAATCTGCCCATTAATAAAGGCAGCTCAGGTACAAGTCTAACAGAGCAACTGGGGATTTCAGGGCATGGATGCCTATAATGTATTTCAGCCCAGTGCATGTGGATTTTTTTTTTTTTTCTTTTTTAATCCCTTTTTCTGTCCTCATACCCCTTTGGAAAGGGTTTATGATGAAATAACTGGATGAAATTAAATAGTTTACCTTAAATGTCACCCATGCAGGTCACCTCTCTAATGGCCACAGCTCCGGGAGCAGATGAATTTAACACGGGTGTTGAATATGTTGTAGCCTGTGAATCATCTTGTCACTGTCAATTTTCTGGGATATCTCTATTTTGCGAGAAAAGAAAGTTATTCCTAATTCTGGATGCGTCTAGAGGTCTCAGGGGGATAATTGCAGTGTGTTTCCCCTATTTAGGACTTTTGATGTCACAGGGGCGAAGGGGGGAGACTGGTTGCACTTGTCAATTTTACTTATGTATTCCTGATTATATTTTCTTCCCTTTTTCCCCCCCCCACCCCGTCTCTCCTTTCTTTTTATTTTTTTTTCTTTTCTTTTTTTTTTCCTTCTTCCTTTTATTTTTTTTAACCTCTGCCATAATGTAGGTACACGAATTATGTGACAATTTCTGCCACCGGTATATTAGCTGTTTGAAAGGAAAAATGCCTATCGATTTGGTCATAGACGATAGAGAGGGCGGATCAAAATCGGACAGTGAAGACATAACAAGATCAGCAAATCTAACAGATCAGGTATGATCTTGCCAACATTGCACACTCTTAAAATTTGTATGCAGATCGCTTGCTGGGTCACTACGCCTCCTTTTATTATTTGCATATGATTAAGTCCCTTTTAGATAAATTTCCATCGAAATGAAAATTTTTGAATAATGTGGCTATTATTGCTTCATTAAGGCTTGCTCCCGGATTCGACCTGGCGAGATGAGCTTGTAAAAGCATCGCCTGCAAACTCGACCTGTTTCTTGTCGCTTTTAATTTTTGTCTTTATTTTATTTACCCTTTCCAATAATAGAAGTGGTGTCTGTGAATCGCTGGCTTCTTGGTAGCTTAGGGAAAGGAAGGGCCGGAGTCGTTGACCAAAATAATAATAATAATAAAATCCGAGATAGGTGGTCCAGAGAAGACAGAGAGGGTTTGAAATCTAGCAAATACTGGCTATTTTCTTCCCGTCTCTACGGTTCATTAGTCTGTCTTGTCAGTTTTCCTTGGCCGAACGCTTTTAGACTTGAGTGAACATTGCTTTGTGCACGCCTGCCTGCTGCAAACGCGCCCATTTTATTTTACTTAATGGCAAAAAAAAAAAGGGGGGGGGGGGAAGAAAATAAAATGGGATTCAGGTTTTAAATTATTTTCCTTGATCTTTTAAGTTTTCAAGCCCTCTCTTTAAAAAATGAGTATAGTCAAAGCCAAGCCAGCAAAGCCTCGCGTGGCTGTGACGGTTGTCCAGGTTTTGTTTGGGATGGTTCAGACCTTTAATGTCGGCTGCAGCGGGGTGGGAAATGCTGGTGAGCTGGCTGTCCCCTCTCCCTTCCTTCTCCTTCCACTGGGATCTTTGCCTTTTCCTGGGAGCATTTGGGGCTAATGCAGGAGGTGCCCAGGTCTGAATGAAGCTCCTGGATGATGATAGTGACTGAGATTTGGCTTTTATTCCGCTTGGGTGAAGCGGTGGGGTTTTGGCGGTGCGTTTCTTTGCTCTGAACCGAGGGGTTCCAGCGCTTTGCCTGTGAGAGAGGGGACCTCAAGCCCACGCACAAAAAATAAATCCCTGGCTAAACTCCCCCAAGTTATTTCTTCTTTTTGATCAGCTATGTAAATACAGCATTAGGAGTGATCTGCTCCTGACTCTGGAGGTTTCCTTTTGTTCAAGCAAGGCGCAGCCAAGCAGACAGGAGTTTCCTCAGCTGCTTTGCTGTTATCACTGGCACTGTCAGCTGGGAGTTATTTTGTAGATCACCGACATGGAGGTGCATTGCACTGCAGTGTGGGCAGTATCTGAAGTATTTTCTCCTATCTGCCAAAGGCTATCGCTTTGTGACAGGGGAGGCAGGCTCCAAGCAAGGCATGAACTTTTAAAAAGGGGTTTATGTGCGCATAGGTAGGTTGTTTCGAAGGGATTTTTTTAATCTTTTCCACCCGGTTTTGCTGTGCAGGGGAAAAGCTTGGCAGAGTGGGTGGAGGGTGGTGCAGCACCCGGGGCTGCTGAGGATGCTCCGGGGAGCCTTAGAGCGAGGGGAAGCCTCCAGCCAGGCTCTAGCTGGGGGAAGCTCGGCTCGCTGCTGTTGAATAAAAATTGTAATCCAACAAGTCTAACTAGAAAATGGGTTTCTAAAAGCTCTGGAGTGCTGGGTACATAAAGCTATTTGAGCAAATTACAAGAATTGCTCAGGGGCACGAATGAAATCAACACTTTAATTGCCTCCAAAATGAAGATTTATACCCCATTTTCCCAACGAATCATTATTTTATTAAAGCGAAAGCTAAAGAAATGGAGCTGCACTTTTGGGGTTGTCGGGGGCCGGTGTTTTTCTCCACCACCCCGCTCCCCCCTTTTTTTGTGGACATTGCTCCGTCCCCTCTCCCGCTGCGCGGGTCCCGCGGTTTGTGCGAGCGCTGCCCCGGGGCGCTCCGGCTCCGCTCCGCGCAGCGGGGCGCGCAACCCCGTGCGCGCAACCCCGTGCGCGCAGCCCCGTGCGCACCGACCCGCGGGGCTTTGCTTCCCGCCTTGCGGGGAAAAAGGTGCAAAAAGCGCTCTTTTCCACCCTCCTCTCCGCCGGGCGGATCAAACCCACGGAGATCGGGCTGCGCGGGTGCGGGGAGTTTACCGGGGGATGCGCAGCCCTCCGGTAAAGCGCGGTGCCAAGCGCGGCCCCGGCAGTATCGGGGCCCTAATGGTTCAATAATAAGGTGTTGAGTGCTGGTCGCCGGGGCGGCTAATTAGGATGTGAGTGCGCGTTTATGGCTGCGCGGCTCTCGGGGATGCGCGGGCGCGCAGCGCCGGGCGGTGGGAGCGAGGGCTGGCTCCGGTGGGGCTCCCCCGCCTGCCCTGCTTGGGAGAGTAGTAAAAGGAGTAAGTATGTAAAAAGCTTTTATTATGGATTTAATTACATTTTCTTATATTGTGGTAGTAAAGGTTACAGTTAACAGGGTGGTTTGGTTGTTGTTTTTTTTTTTTTTGCTTTTAATTTATTGGTTTCCCCTTATTTATTCTTTCCCTAAAGGCCCCTCAAAGCCAGTGCCTTTAAGTCCCCCCCGGTTAATAGAGAGCAATGACACTAATGCTAGATTTTGCAAAGTAAAGCCCTATAACACTAACCATTGTTCAGTGATTTAACCAGCTCAGTGGCACTAGGTCACTAAAATAGCATCCTTCTCCCACGGGCTCGACCCCGCTGCCTGCCAGGGTGAGACCTGCAGAGCTCCACAAGGACAAGGCAGGAGTCTGGGCTTTTTGCTGGGGGAGAGTTGAACTCAAAATCATCCAGACCCCAGGACTTAAAAAAAAAAAAAACTAGCTGAAGAATTGCAGTCGTCCTCAAAAGTTTCAAAATAAACCCTTTTTTTTAATCATTAGCCTTTCAAACATTTGCATGTTTAAATTTTCAGTGTTTGTCAGAGCCCAGAAAGATTTAGAACACAGCTGTTGGGTGATGTGTCTGGGAAAACTCCCTCTGATTAAAAAAAACAGCCAAAAGACTGCCTGTAGTCTGACAATAGAAATTCAGTTTCGTAGGTAATCCTGAACTGTTACCGTGGGGCTGCTTTTTTGAAGCCACATCACCTTGGCACCCAGGTGCTCTAGTCCAAACTGTAAAATTCTCCTACAAGAGTGTGCCTACAAGAAAGCCTTTAGAAAGTCCTTTAAGGAAAACATGGTACAAAGTACCCGCCACATCCAAATAAAATGCATTAGCTGTGTAAGATAGATTTTTATAGGGACAAACCAGTATTTTTCTTACTGAAAATAAACTTGTTGAGCCCGTCCACAGTAGCATTGCTTGACAAAAATTGCAATTTAATAATGCACAAGCCAATTACAGATGCAGAAACTTTTAAAGGCAAATCGGCAAAGAGCCAAATTCCTATAGGAACTATGAGGGAAATGATCAAAAAATGAACATGAAATAAGACTTCCTGCAAGAAGGTCCATAATTCAACATTATTTGACTCCACTGTCAGGGAAATTGTTGAAGGATAGTAAACCGATACTAGAGTCTCAGTCATTTTTGTTACAGTCTTAAATGTTTGCAACTGTGACGTTTTAGATGGCCCTCCTTGGGTGATAATATATCACATATATACGCACACGTATATAATAAAGCAACACCTCTATTTATGTTGCAATAGATTTTATTTTAATGTGTGCAGTTGTGGAGTCGCTCGAACAAAAATGGGGATGGGCAGCAGCTTGTTTTTTTTTTTTTTAATGGAACAATTACTTAAAATATATTCTTTACAAAGAAAGAATCATAAACTGGAATCCAATATAAAGCATAGCTGAAAGTGGTGGAGTTGTTCAGGGCATCAACTGTTTATGACTAGACTTAACTTTCCAAATTCTCAAATATATTAGCTATACCTTGTAGCCAATACAAAAATAATGCCTTAGGGAAAAAAATACTGAGAAATACTGTTTTACTTTGGGGCTTCTTCACAGGTACTTTCAAACCATATATGGTTTTAAAGAGGAGAGCTAAAAATATTGCTGCCTTTAGGATATGTGCTCCCATATTGGAGGAACAGGCATCAAAATAATAGATGTGGTGCAGAGGGTGCAAGGTAGAATTCATCTCTGCATAATAAAAGAGTTACAGCAAAGTAGGACTCTGAGGAGGACCAATAAAATAATGTTTAAAAGACTCAAAATTTAATTTTCTTCCTCTGACTTTGTCAGTTTGAGCCAGTGAATCCTTTTTCTTGTTTGTTTTCGAGTTTTATTATTTTTTGCTGTGATATTTAGAAGCTGTGACCATGCCCCAGTTTGGCGGGCTATTTATGTGAAGATAGGATACGTTAATTTCTGTTCCAGACATGTTTTCATCTGACGCACTGCAATTGTGGCTGAAACTGTATTAGTAAAATAAGATTTTCTTTGCTCTCCATTTCTTTAAGTGAGTAAATACGTGGTTGAGTAGACATAAGATTGAATATATTTTCTTTAGTTTATGACTTCAGTTCATGAATCCTAGGGGTTCTTTTTTATTTTTTAATCATTCAAGAACCCCAAAGTGGCCATCCTTAGAGCTGGGTGTAAGATTTGCTCCCTTTCTGAAATTGCATGCTCAGGCCTAATTTCCACGTAAGTTTCCGTGTAAAGTTTTCGAAACTGATGTGAGATCTTGTTGTAAAGGACAGTTTCATTCCCAGATTTTTTTGGTAATTCTTTTCAACTTCAGACCTGGCAGAGCTGAGTTCAAACCCCAGTTAACCTCGGAATTGATCCTAAATATTTGCGAGCGTATCCCAAGGCATTCCTGTAAGCCAGAGCTCGCCGCGTCTGTGTTAGGGACCGTAGATTGTTATTTTGGGGAAACTTGGAGGCTTGAAAGTTATGTAAAAATGAGTTTTACCCGAAGTTTAACCTTTATGGCTGAAGGTTTTGAGTATTTCCATGGCTGCAGGTCCGCAGGTAACAATAAAGGTAATGGGCTCTGCATGCAGAAGGGTTACTGCAGCCCCGCGTGGGCAATGTTAGACCTTAAAAAAATCAGATTATATTGCACTCAATCAAAATGAGTAAGTGTACATCGTGCTGATAAATACTACTTTAAAAAGCACCGAAAATCCGTCGCAGCTTCTTTAAGTTAGGGAATCTTTCTTTTGTTTTGTTTTGCGTTTCTGCGTTTGGGGTTTTTTGGTCACGTGAGCAGTTAGTATCTATCTTGTGTAATCTAAACAAGTTTAAGAAAATAAAGAGGAGAGTTGTTTCTGGTCAGGAACGTTTTTGAAGGTTTTTGGAATTGTTTCCTGGTGAGGGTTTCCTGGTGACTCTGCAGTGTCACCTCTCGTCCTCGGTGCGTTACCTTCTTCTCCACGTGCTCCGTTTCTCACACCGGGCTCTGACTTGCACGGCAAATCGGGAATAATTAGTGGTCACATTTTTATTTTTTCCTGCAGTTGCAGCAATACTTGGAGAGGCTAGCTCTAAGAGAGCCCACGTTTTGTGTTTGGCCTTCTTTGAGTGTATTTACGTGCTGATTAATGGCTCCTTGTCTAACCCACTGCTGATACTCTGTGTCGCGTCTGAAATGCAACTTGATGCAGTTGCTTCAGCTCTTCTCTGGCCTGCTTAGCGTGGTTGCCTTTTCACTTTCACTACCTTCAAAGGGCAAAAATAAGAGATGTAACCTGCCGGGTAAGCGAGGAATCCCATCAGGCCAGTGTCCTCAGGATTCCTTTTTTTAATTTAGATGAGATCCCTGGAAAGCTTCAGTCGCTCAGTGGTGGCAGAAGGGGCTCTCTGTTAGGGCTGCTGGCACAGGGGAACCCCATCGCCCCCGAGGGATCAACTCCTTGAGTTGCCTCACTGCTTGCTGCTGTCGTGGGTTCATTTATTTATTTTTGGGAATACATATCCAAGACGTCAGGAGCGACGTGGAGATCTCAGGCTCGTGTGAGTCATGGTGCTTACGAAAGCAATAGCGCAGGCAGCAAGTGGTTCCTGGGGGTTATTACCTTTTGGAAAAGGGATTTTGAGGTTTGTCGGTAGATGCCTGGGGAAATGTTGAAAATTTAAATGTTGGTGAGGTGAATAAAAAAAAAAAGAAAAGTGGGTTTGTCCTATAGGCAAAGGGTCTGCTTGCAATTCAGAAAACAAAAGAGATTTAAGAGTTATGATACAGAGACTGCCATTTTCTTATGAACTTGCAGGGCATAGAGAAGGTAGGATGGATTTTTGCCCAAATTTGGCCTCTTCTACTGGCCACAGGATGGGTTGCTGAAAGTCATGGTGTCTTCTTATTTTGCAAATGGTTTTTATTTTGCAAGCATCTTTTAATCCGGGCCGCTGAAGAAATATTTCCTCTCTGCCCCCGTCAGAGGTTATATGTAAGTCATCCATGAGTTTTGGGGATCAATAAAGGGATAACTGTGAAAGGCAATGGCCCAGAACACACGGGGAGTGGGATGAGTTGATCTAATGTTCCCTGCCTGGCCTCAAAACCCGATGAATCTCTGGGTTTGTCCACACAAGGACACTCAGGAGAGGTAAGACAAATTGATTGGGTGTAAAATTAAAGTGCATTAGTTAAAGTGCATTGGACTATTGTGTGGATGCTCTCATTCAGAAGTAAAGTGGCCTTAGTTCACTTTAGCCTAATCCCCTTTGGAGTAGGCCACTTTTCTTTTGAATGAGAACATCCACATTAACTTTTAGTTAATTCGTCTTTCCCGAGGAGCGTCCTGGCGGCCTCGTGCCCGGCGCTCTGGAGAGGCTGGGCCGGCCGGGCGCTGGCTCCCCGCGAGCTTTAGGTAAGCTTTTCATTAGGCATGTTTCATCTCCACAGCAGCACTTAACCGAGGGGCTCTGCACCCTCCTCTCCTCTCCTCTCCTCAAGAGCCATGGTGTTGTTAACGCCGCCTGGGAAAAACATTCTGGAAGTTTAGTGGTGGCGGGGATTTGGGGAAGGATCCGGCTGAGGTGGCTCGGCCAGGCTGTGAGGCAGGGGATATCCCTGCCTGGATAGTTTCTTCCCTGTCTGGTGGTAAGTCATTTTTTAAAGACAGTGAAGAAATCTAGATTAATTTTTTTCGGCTGATATTTCCAATAAGAAAGCCAAGATTGAATATTAGCCTGTAGGAGAGCTAGTTTACCTGGTGGAAAAAAATAATGGTAAGATAGTTTTGGAGCTGTTTTATATTCTTGCTTGAAGTTCACTGAGCCTGAGTTTGTGTTAGAGATATTTTCAGGTGTCTTATAGAGCTTCTAAGTAACCTATTTATTTACTTTTTACTGACTCGGCCATGTGTGCATACTCTGTGCCATGTCACACGCTTGCCATTGCCCCTTCCATTCATAATAAAATTTACAAGGCTTCTTGCATTAGTAAGCAATTTGCTATTGGAGTCTTTCCTAGAAATACAGAATTCTATTTCACCAAAGTATTGTGTTTCCTCTTCAATCAGTACTGAGGTGAGCTGTTTTCTCAAGGACTCTCCAGGCATCTATATGATATTCCCACTTGGGCAGATGATCTCCAAAACTGCATTACCTACTTCTTCATCCTGAAGAGCCATAGCAGTAAATTAAAATTCTCTTATTAGCATCACCAGGGTTAGAATTTGGCCAGTTATTTTTGTTTGCAGCTTGGCTTTCTTTTTCTTTTTTTTTTTAATTTTAATTTGGTTGGTTGGTTTTTTTTAATATAAAACAAATATGCATCCAGACCTTCTTTGCTGAAGTAAACTGGCCAACAATAAGAGAGGTAATTCTTTATTTACTTAATAGAACTGCCTGTTTTAGTTTCAGAAGTACTGACCCAGAGTGAAGCAACAGCTGATGCCGTCACAGGCAGTGTACTGTATTCAAACAGCTGTACAAAATGCAAAGCTGCAGTATTAATCCTGCCATTCACAGTTTATTTAAGTTTTTCAAGCTTCTCTCATATGGGCATGGCATCAATGCCTAATTATGCCTACATTAGGGTTACTGGGCCCTTAATACAGAAAATTATTGTATTTAAACTTTGGAAAGCTGCATCGATGTAATGTATGATTCTTGCAGCTGGCACGCATTCAGGGAAGGCAAACTTTACCTTGTAATTTTCTTTTCATTCATTTGGACTTTAGGTTTTGGTCCAGTTTTGTTGCTGAGGTCAGACCATTGCTGGTGTTTTTAACAGTGGCTTTATATAGCTCCATTTAAGTCTGCATAGCTCTCAGGAGAAGGGAGGGTAAGAGCAGATTAAAAACCCCACAGCTTTGTTGGGGTGCAGAGCTACAAGTGTCTGTGCAAATAGAAATCTTAGAACCTTTTGTCTCATGGGTGTTTTGGCCTGCACTGAACCCGGGCCAGCTCTGTCAGTGCAAGCAGGGTTTGATCTGTGCACATTAAATTCTTGATTTAATGGTGCTGGTGCTGCACTGGGGTGGGTTGTGCAGGGAAGCCCCTGGCCTCAGCTGGGGTATCACCTCCCAGCCTTGTGCTCTCACCTGGAGCTCAGTGGCTGCTTGCTGGTACTTGGTTTAATCTGGTGAGCTGAGTATTACCCATGGCCAACCCCTTGCTAGAAACCTTGGGAGGACACAAATACTGTAGACTCAGTAAGCGGCGCTTTGGTTTTAGGCTTGAGCCAGTGTAGGGGACTTTTCTTCTTGGGGTGCAGTCACAGAGATGCTTTGCCTCCTGAGCTCCTACACTCACACCTACATCACGGAGTTGGCCACATTTTTTGATGAGGGGAGTGTCCCAGTGGCTGGTGATTTATAAATGTTCTCTTGTGTCCTGCTGTGCAGTGTTAGGGGGGAGTGGGGTCACCGCTGTGTTTTGGTACAGCCATGTCACCAAAGCTGAAGGCCCAGCTTTGCTCTCCCCTTTGCTCACGTTCACACAGGCATTTTGGGCAGCACTTGACGTGGACAGGGGTTCCACAGCTGAGTGGCACCTCTGGGCATCGCTGTCACAGGGGGGTGACGGGGAAAGAAGCTTTTAAACACATGCACGAGTCGGTGGCAGGCAGCTTCCCGTCATTTCCTGATATTTGCATGGATGCCTGGGACAAGATTCTCATGCACACTGGTGGCTTGAGCCATTCCCTCCTTCACCCCTCTCTGCCTGGAGGATTTTGCAGCTGTGTTACCCCTGGAGGCTCCTGGCCCTCCTCCCTGTTGTGCAACCAGTTTTACTGGCGTGGCTTCCACCGACTCTGGGAGCGTCGTCGCGCTTTCCCCGTGTCCGGGAAGCCTGTGGCAGTGTTTTGTGGCACAGCTATGTAGAAAAAGTACAGATGTGTCTTGCTACATTAATCTAGCTCCTGTGAGGGATCTCTTTTTCATTACTATATTTTCTGTAAAGCCAGAGTGATGGTATGCACATGACTGGTATGTGCAGGGAGGATTAATTTTGTTCCTAAATGCCCGTGTGTGCGTCGAGCCGACGTTTGGCCCTCAGTGGCAAGTGTTTGAGAGATCCTTTGGGTGAGATGTGATACAGCAGTGCTGGAGGGGCAGGGGTGGGGAGTGCTGCTCTGCTGACAGCATGAGGCAGGAGGGGAGATGCGAATTCTCTTCCCAGATCCATTGCTGAGGTTCTGGAGGGAGGCGATTAGGTGCTTGTGAGCTGAGATTTTTCTACTTCTCCTTTCCCTTATCACCAGGTAGGGTCGATATCTTAATTTATATGTCATCTAGTGATAGCAAGGGATGTGTAGAAGATATTCAAGAATAAGCCGTGATATGTTATAGTAATTGTTTCACTCTGTGGATAATTTGAAGAAAATGTTGCCAAGAAAGCAAAATGTTTCTGTTTGGTGTCATATGCAGAATTGGAAGGCTGATGGTAAACTTTGCTTTTGGTGGCTATATGCTTTGGTTTTGGACTCTTCTGCTATTTTCCACTAATTAGCATTTTTAAAAAGTATTTAAAGGAGGAAGGGGATAAACTGAAGCTCTGGATGGAATAGGTAGCAGTGCCTCTGCTGAAGGAGCAGAGCTGTGGGGTTGACTGGAGACATTTGTGAGGTGGTGGCTGCTTTGCCTGGCCCGAAGTCTGCCTGGGCTCAGGCACAGACCCATGTGGGACCATGCCACGAGCCCTGTGCTGCTACAAGCACCGCTGGGTACTCCGAAATCTCCCTGGGAGGTGCAGTGGGACCACACAGACCTCTCAGCCCAACATTTCTGTGTGACTGGCAGCTAGCTGTGCTTCCAAGCCACCCCTCAATGAGCGGCTGGAGGCGGCAGGGAGCCACGGCCACCTCAGCCTGGCCAACCACCCCTGGAGCTCACCGGCCTCTGGCTCCCGCAGCGGGGCTCGCTGTGTTTTGTGGCCACTGGCTCGCTGGCGTGCGGCTCGCAGAGCCGAGCCGTGCGGCCGCTGCAGATTCGGCTCGCTGTGAAACGGGAGAAAGTGGAGGAGCTGCTCTGCAGAAGGGTTTGGCCATGAGCGTTGGAAAATGTGAATCACGGGGATTCCAGTTTTAAGCCTTCTGGAGATAACGGGCAGCACGTACTGGAGTGCGTGACTTGCAGAGGGCCTTAAAAAACAAGGTGGTGCCCTCAAGATTAAGCAAACATTTTAATAATCAGGAACACATTTCATACCCAACACAGGCTTTGCAGGTATCACATCCATCCGGACAGAAAGGTGTAGCTGGAGCAAAGCTAATTATACTGCAATTTAATTTTGGTGTTGAACAACAACGCAAGGCGAGCGGGCCCTTGAATCCGCGAACAATGTGGCGTAATCAAAATACGCTGACTCCGAATGGCGTCTGTTGTCAGTTAGCTAAAAAAACCGTTTGATATTTGTGACACAAGCTCAGGGTTTTTGCTTGCCATGGAGCTGGAATGAAGCATGCTTGTTGCAGAGCAAGGGCTGTGCCTTTCCTCCCTGAGAAGCCCCACTTGGGACGATGGGATGTTGGAAGTCGGAGCCTGCATTTAAGTAATGCAAAAAAATTTGCAGCGGGTGCCCCAATGGGTCAAATTTGGTCTTCCTGAAAGGCATCATCCCTAAAAATCTGTAAGGGGAATGCTTAGAGGTCTAGGTTTTGCTGTAAGTAAAGCTTTGCTGAGTCCAGATATTTGGGGTGAAGAGCACATCTTTCTGCAGCACTGACTCCCGCTGAGGCTGCCTGCTGGGACCCTGGTGGGACAGAAGGGAGAGGGTGGGAAAAGTTGAGGTTGAGGTCTCCCTCCTGCCCAAGTCTGTCTGGGTAGGCCAGTTTTGGGACCTCAGCCAGTCATCTGACAGCCTGTGCTGTGTCATTTGTACCTGCATCTGGCAGATCCCCTTCTAAATGACTTTTAACACATAAACGCAATAAAGGGAAGGGACGTCAGGCTCTCATTTTCAGGCTCAGTGGTGAGACACTTTTCCTGTTTATACCTTTGGAGAAATCATTACATTAAATATTGAACAGGAAACTCTTATTTGTCTCTGAAGACCTTTTTCCTGGTCTAGAAAGATGTGGAGGATTCTCCAGTCTTATTAAATTTAGTAAGAGCCAAGGAGGGCTAACACACCTCAAGGACTTGCACACCAGGTTTCTGGCTGTAGCAGCGTTGTTTGGGCTGACTTTGTGCATGTTTCTGCATGATATTGAAACTTAAAAAAAGAAAAAAAAATCTATGTGGAGCAGTGATTTTTATCTCTGACTGCAAAGCTGTGTTTCCTTGTGTCAGAAAAGGGCCAGGGATTAATGCTATCTAGTGATATGTCTCTTATCAAAGGGAGGAGACAGGTTTACAATGCGGGGTTGCTCTAAATAGAAAGTACCAGTCAATGTTTGTTGTGTGGGAGACAAAAACCCTGCATCACCATCAGCTGGCTCAGTTAACCTGGCTGGTCAGTCAGTGTTTACTGTTGAGCTGGGATTAAAAAAAAAAAAGCAATGGAATAAGGTCAGTCAAATTTTAAGGCCCACTGTGATTGAGGCTGTTGCTGTTTGGGTGTCCATCAAGGCTACCACGTGCAGCAACCTCCAATGCAAGAAGCAAACCCTGAAGTCTAAGTGTCTAAAAGCTGTTTGCTTTCGTTGTTGCCAGAAGTTTTTTTGGGTGCCTTTAGAGCCCTTTCTCAACGAGAAGTCCATCTGCCCATGCTGTCCCCCCTGGGAGGACTTTGGAGATGACTCCCCAAGTGCAGCAGGTTTGATTTCAGCATGGGCAGAAGGTGTTGGAGCTGTGCTTGTGACAGAATGCAGCCCAGGCTCGGGGGGCTCTGCATGGCTGTGAACATGTGCAGCCCTGTGTGCACACAAACACGCACAAACGGGTTTTTTAAAGTCTTGCCCCTGCAGAGTTGACGGGGCTTTGGTGCCTTCTGGAAGAGGAGAGCTGTGGTTTTTCTCCTTCCTCTTTGTCTTTATGTCCCGCCCAGCCTGATGATCTCCATTTCATTCTCCTTTATTTTTTGTGGTTTATGTTTGCTGCTTCTAATTACTGTTTTTCCTTTGGAAAGCACTATCACCCTGTCCTTTTGCAGTCGTTTTCCATTCATCCTCCTAAGGGCTATCAGGCTTTTTCCTTTCCCCTCCCTGCCATGGTCTCTCTTCTGCATGCTTTGAGGGTAAGGAGGGAGTCAGAAGGCTGTGCTGTGTTAGAGAAGCACCTGGTGTTGTGCACCACACACCTGGGTAGGGTCAGCACTGAGGCACAACAGCAGAGCTAATGGAGAGCACTGGTGTTGTTAGGTGCATCTTGGTTTGGTGACCTTTGACAGCATGCAGTATTAGTTGTGCCTCTGGTCCCTTCAGGTAAAATCCTGGCCTTGTGAAAAATCAGTGGCAAAAGTCCTGTTTATTTCCAGTTTTCTATCCTCTCTGCTATTCACGTTGATACCCACTCCCATTCCTTTTATCTGTCTCCTGTGTTGCATGCATAAAGACAGCTTATATCTTATTTTTCCTATGCAGCTGCAAAGAGTTAGAGGAGAGTCTTACCCTCATTTGCAATAAGGGGAAACTAAAGATAGAAAGCTTATGACTTTTCTGGGGCTAGGAGAGGGAATCCAGGTCAGGGCTGAGACTTCCATGCAGAGTTTTTTCTGCTTTTTTGTTCGCCAGGCCTTGCCTGCTCTAACGCTGCAAAGGTTTCCATCTGTGCACAAGTCGCCCTCGCTGTTCTGCTTAGTTGCAGGCAGAGTTATCACCTGCCTGTCATCTCAACGACCTTATTTCCCTACAAAAAACTGGGTTTTTTTCCATCAGAACTCGATCTTTTTGCCTTTGTTGTTGTTGTTTTTCTATTAAAAATAACTCACCTTTGAATCAAAGCTGCGTGAAGCAGATTATGCAAGAGCTGTTGGCAGTGAAAAGCATCTATTTTTCAGCATTTTGAAGTTTCTACGTGTATGATTTATTCTGACCCCCTTGGTTTTGGTTGTATTGGGTATAAAACCAATTGGTTTTGGCAGGCTGGGAGGCAGGATTGCTATCAGCCTTGGTTAGTCCCACTAGGAGATGCTCAGGTGGCAAAGCAGTAAGTGGGTCCTCTCAGAAACTGAAGTTAGTCATGAGTCTGGGTTTCATGGTCCCCAGAATCCCAAACTGGTCTTAGTAAAAGGTATCCTTGCCCACAGCAAGGGGTTAGAACTAGATGAACTTTAAGTTCCCTTCCAACCCAAACCATTCTCTATGTTTGTATAAACAGTAGTGTGGAATCTAGGAGATCTATGGCATTATATTTTTTGTATTATGAAGGTATATTTTTAATCCTCTATACCAATCTGTATTTTTCTTCCCGATTAAGAGAAAAATTAAGAAGGTTTCTTACATGCTGGATGGGGAACAGGCTACCTGAGGATTCTTATTAGCCATTCCCTCCAGAAGTGAAGAGGGATGAGACTGTGGGTTGCAAAGATCAGGTCTGTCCATCATGCAGCTGTAGCTCTAGTATCCATCCTATGGATTATACCCTTAAGGTATTAAGCAGCTGTACTGAATGTTTTGCCCAAGTGAGCTTGGGGACATCAGCATGGCCATCAACCAGAAGGATAAACTATGTAAAAAGTAAATCCTTGCTAAATAGGTGGGTTATGTTTGTAGGAGGAGATGGATGCCATAACTGAGTGAATCAGCTTTTTGCTTTGAGCTCTTGCCTGTACTGAGCACAACTATTTCCTAACGTGGTGGGTCACTACCCTCAACTCATGTGGCTGAAAATTTTTAAAAGGTAGGAGTTAAGAAAATCAGAAGAACATTTCCAACACAGCACTTTTTTTTTTCCTGATGAATAAGTATTTAATTTAGAAAAAGAAAATAAGATAAAACTTCAGAACAAGAACAATAAGCCCAAATTATGCTGACAAATTGCTGGCAGCAGCTCTGTTCTTCCAGGGCAAGGGAATGAATGATTATACCTGCAGCCAATTCTCTGGTAGCCTGGAGGAGTGAAGGTTTGTCCAACAGGTAGAGGAATTAGCTGTTCCCCATCTCCAGTTGTTACACAAACACAAATGAGCCCACAAGAGGGCTGTGCTCACAAAACTTTTGAGAAGATATATATCAAAAGATGCTGAGTACAATTTTTATCACCTGTAATAGAAAGCCATTTCTTTTATTCATGTACTTATGGCCGAACCTTTGGTTCCTTGGCCAGAAGCTCTTCTTTCCCTTTCATGTGCTTGGTGCTGAAAAGAACCAATTTTATTCTTTAATTTAAGCAGAAGGCAACGGTTTCTCACATTTTGTGTTAGTGTTAACTTGTGTTACTTAATGTCAACTAATCCAGCTGTTCTTGGATTGGAATAATAACTGTATGTAATATTTATGTATGTAGTATGCATGATATTTAT
>VWZP01006294.1:800715-828215 GCA_013396995.1 Dicaeum eximium | reverse complement strand
TCCCTTCGTTCAAATGGGTTAAAAGATGAAATCTTCAAAACCAAATGTAATTAAGATTGCAGAAATGCATGCTAATATTTCAGAGATGCCATCAAAACTTGATTGCATATAAAGAAGAGATGTTAGCTGGCCCGTTTTGCAAAATCCTGAGCTGTGCTTTTACTTACTTTTTATACTCAATTCCAATTTACTTGAGTGCAAGAACGTTCTGTTTGAGTGCCAGGCCGGAGCAGCTGATTTAGCAGGGCGAGTATGAAATGAGCTTGGTGCAGTGGAAGTGGGACATTCTGCAGATAATCAGTGCTGTCTCAGAAACTCTGAAATCTAAAAAGCTGAATCTCTGGATTTTTTTTTTTCCTGAGCAACTGAAAGCATATTTTTTTCTGAAGAGACCAAGTGCAGTGGATTTAGTGTTAATTTAATGCAATTAAAATTTAAAAAGGATCCTTAATCTGAATATAAAAGAGAGTGCTTTATTGAAGTTGACTCTGAACTCACAATAGGTATATACTTTTAAATCTGGTTTTATGATCATGTTTCATTCAAGTGCTGTTAGACAACAAAGGAATTGTGTTTCCAAAAAAAGGTTGAACAGTACTGATTAGCATTGCAAAGTCTGCATTTAACAAGATTAGTTTTTAAACTAAACCAGTATATTTTAATTTTTTATATGCATGGATTTAACGTACATGGTGAATAACATCTCTTTATAGAATTTTAAGTATTTGAGACTCGTTATTGTTTAAAGAAAAGTTGCTGACTTCATCGCAAGTGTAGCCTAGTAAAAATGGGGCCTGGAATAGTAAACTGTTGCAGAGTTGAGGCAGAAACTGGTAACCTTCTGACCTCTGACTTTTACTGGAAAATGATATGCAACATAAATTCAGGGGGCCTTTTTTCTTTCAAGTATGTATACATATATATTCTAGTGGTGCTGTTCACAATGCTAAAGTTGAAGTGGTGTCAACTTGTTCATTAGAGCCCCTTGCTTTTGGAGCAAACTTTAAATCCGTGGTTTTTTTTTTTTAAGGCTGAAAAAGCTGCTTCAAAACTAAGCTTTGAACTAAAATGTGGTGTTTTGAGAGGGTTTTTTGTATTCGTTTAGGGCTGTTCTTTTATTAGACGGATGTGCGTGTGTTTATGTGGATACGTGCGTGGACAAAACATCTGTGGGGAGCCTTGCCAGAGTGCTCCTAGACCTCGTTGGAAATTGAGCTTAGCTCCTGGTGTACTTTTAAAATATTTTCAGGCTTCATTTTCTCCTAAATGTTGAGTTTGAGTAGTCTGGAGTGCTGGTCATATCTGATGTCTTATTGCCATCCTGGTCAGTTCCTAACAAGGTGCATGCTGCAGTCTCAGTTAGGAAGGGTTTTCTCAAGTGAGTTTCAAGCCTGAGTCCTGTGAAATATCCACAGAAGGACTTGTCAGTGATGCTTTAGTCACTTCTGAAGCTGTTACCCAAACCCCAGCGGTTTATTGAGGCTGGGGTTGCTGCCAGTGCTTGATAGAGTGTTTTGTGAAGAAGGCTCCTTGCATTGAAACTTTGGAGAAGAGTAACAAAAGTGGGAATTTGATAACTGGAGCTCCTAGGTCAAGTTTGGGAAAGGAATTTTGGAAAAGAGATCCTGTCCTGGGGGTCTCTGTTACCAAGACTTGCCTTCAGGCCACTTGCCACCTTTGGAAATGGCATTGTTTTTGAGGAACAGGAATGTGGTAATGGTAGTGGTGGTCTTGCTGAGCCTTGCTTTATGTGTTATTTACATGAAATGCTCTGAAGGTTGAGATTGTGGAGGATGCTCATTTGTTTAAGCCTGCATGTACACCTTCTGTATAAAAAAAACAAACCCCAAAATGTGATTTTAGCATTTCCCTATGGGGAAGAAGTCGAAAAATACGAGCCTGAAGGACTGAAACAGAAAGAAAAAAAAAGACAGCAAATACCCCACCTCTCCCTAGGTGCATTAAATTTCCAGGTGCTGTGATTTGGTGGCTTTTCTGCTGATGGTAGGAGGGCCACCCCTGTGTTCAGCACTGCTGGGTGCTTTTCTTGGCAGCAGAAGGAGCCAGCATGGCACTGCCATAGCAGCCAGGTGCTGCGGAGGGGTGGCAGCAAAAGGCTGGGGCCCCACATGCTCCTGCTTGCAAGCACAGGAGTTAACTCGAGCTGCATGACATGTATTCAGTATATTATGGGCTTCCCTATTTTTAGGAGTTTGTAAAAGTTCCTTTTGGTTCCTTCCATCTGTCAAGATCACGTTTGCCATTTGCGGGAAAAAAAAAAAAAAAAGGAAAAAAAGCGAAGCTGATCACCAGAAATAAAACCCTCTAAAACTGTCTGGTTTCAGGTTGTTCTCACAACTTCCTTCCCTTGCTGGGGTAGGTAAAAGCATCTTCTGGGCAGGGTTTGCAACCTGGCTGAAAGTATCACAAGGATGTAAATGTGAGCTTTGCATTTTCAGAGAGGCACACAGGCTGGAAAGCTTGAGCCTTTAGCAAGATTTTTCTCCTTAGTCCTTAACCCAGAGTATGTCAAGGTCTACTTTTGGACTTTTTGGAGATTTTTCTTCTTTACCTTATTCATCACTACGAATCCTACCAAGTGGATTTTTAACCTATTTATGTCCCAGAGTAAAACACCCATCAAATGATTGCCTTTGAAATCAGGAGAGACGGTCTTTCCTGTAAACATTTTAAAGTCTTTTTAAACGTGTAAATTCATTTACTTAGCAAATAGTAATAACTCCCAGCTGCTTAGATCTGTTGCAGAAATCCATATTTAACTGCTAGGGACCTGTTCTGAGGTCTTGTGCCACTGAACAGCAGGATATGTTATTGCAGAGCACATTGACACAACCTCTTCTAAAGGCCTGGTATTGTGTCATCACAGGGGATAGTTATAGGACAGGAATGCAGAATAATATTATTTATAAAAAGTTTTCCCGTTGCTCTGAACTTAACGGGAAAGGCCTTCGGAGGTCTGTCTCCAAATGGTGCTAAGAGATCTGAATTTACATGGTGGAGAAATGGTTCACTAAATTCTATTTGAAAGATGAAAAGCAAATTCTTACTTAAAGGCAGGTGATGCTGAGTTCATGGCAGCATTATTTTATCTTACTGTGTCTTGTAGCTTCAGAAGATTCCTGTTTGGGATATTGAGAGATCTATTTTGTTTGTTTTTCAAATAATGAGACCAGGAAGATGCTGAAAAAAGCCCTTGGTACAGTCACTTTTAATCCAGAGTGGAGTTCTTTATTTCCCATGTTTAGCTCTCCTACACAGCTTAAAAGAAAAAGAAAAATAATCCATCAGTGTCACCTTATTTGTGTGTATTGTTTCTCTCCTTTTATTTTTTTTTTCCCCCAAGCCTCAGCCTGCATTCAAAGCATTTTTTTAACCTCCAAATAATTGTTGCTCCTTCAAGCCAGGAGCAGAAAGCAGCGATATTTCTTTATAAAAATGTATCAATGGCTGCGATGGTTTATTTTCTTTTTTTTTCTTTTTCCCAAGGTTTTGTAGGAGTTTGAGCAACCTATAGGCAAAAAGGCAATCGGGTTTATTATTGCTGGGAATCTCCAGGCGGTTGTTTGGAGGCAGCAAAGGCAGGCAGCAGAGAGGGGGAGAGAAGGGCCACATTATGTTCCAGATGACTGAGCAAGGATTTATATACCAGCTCGCCTTTTTCTTTTTTTTTCTTTTTTTTTTTCCCTCCCTCTTTTTTTTTTTTTTTTTAACATGGGAGAAAGAAAAGTAATAAGAGCGGGGAGGCATTTGAAGCGGTCAGATGGCCGATGACTAATGGGATAGGTGGGCAGGAGCCCTGGGATTGGGTGTCTTAATGAGCACATTTCGCACCGAGTTTGGGCTGCAGTTCCCCTTCACCTTTGCCCTTTATTGACCGAACTGACACTTCATTTTTCACATACTTCCAATTATGGCTGAGCTTAAGTGTCGCCCTGCCTCCTTTCTTTCTTGCCTATGGATGGCTTGAGAGTGGCTAAGGCCACAGAAGATATTTTAATTTGAAAAACTACCATAGCAAGGCAGGTTTAGGGTGTAACCTGAAACTGCTGTCACTTGGCAGTTTCTCTGATGAAAACAAAACTTTTAATGTTTCTTGTTTAGCGCTTCACCGCCACTCCCCCCCTCTTCTCTGTGGTGATGTGGGGAATTGCTTTGGGGGCCATTGGGGTGTTTTCCTCGGGGTAAATCCTTTCTGGCAGTACAGGTGTCATGGCTGGGAGTCACCAAAGTAAAGAGGTAAACCCAAATGAAAAGCAGCGCTGTGCTTGAACGATGGCTCCCCTTCCCTTCCCAAATGGCTTCTCGTGATGTAATGCCCTGCAATGTCCTTTGCTGGACTTTCCCCTTATGGAAAAGCAAAGCATAGTTGTGCTTGCACTCCTCAAGCCTTACACCAGTGTGGATTTGTTGTTTTGGTGATATTTAATGCATGAATGCAGATTTGAGCGTGGCCTGGCTGCGAAGCTTTGAGAAGCGGCTGAAAATGATGCTGGGAGAGGCCGGTAGGATGAAGAGACGGAAAAATCTGCAGTCACCCCTTTGCTGTACGAGGAGAACCATGATATATCTCCCACTGCTCAAGCCTGTGTGCATTTCCACGTTGGCTTTTACATGCAGAATCCTTCCAGGGCGGAAATGTCTGTTTGCTTTCGCAGGGCTTAGGGGGTTTCGGAGCATGCGGTTTTCCTACCAAATGTGGATTCTGTCGGAAATAGTTGGAATAAGTTGTGCTCGCATGGGCTTGGGTGGGTTTAAGAACAAAATAGCTGCTGTTAGACCTTCACTTCTCAGCAGCACCGCTGGATTTTTGCAGCGTGGTTTTCACTACCGGCTCTGTCATGTGAAATTTGGGTGAGTAATGAGTGGGCACGTCACCTGTGTGCCAGTGGTGATTGCTTTACATTTAAATACATGGAGACTATGTTGATAATTATTTACCTCCAAACAGAGGCCCCCTAAACCACAGAAGTATTTATCTCAAAAAGAAAAAAAAAAGTATGAAGTATTACCTACTTTATTATGTAGCCCTCTGGCACAGTAATGGCATGGCATATTTTTACTATAATATGGTAATAAAAGAATATGTAAAAGGCAGACAAAGGTTCTGTCTTTTCACTAAGGTGACCCCTGTTACCAAGTAACTGCTTTACTTATGAGCTTATTAAAAACTAAAAAAAAGAAAAATGAGCTTTTCATACTTCACAGGCATTGATGTGAAAATGAGCTGTCCTACGAGTAGTTTTCTTGATCATTTTTAGAACAATTGATTAGCCAAAGAGCCGCTGTCATTAGTTGACATTGACTGATAGCAATTTGTCACAAGCTCCGAAGGTCAGCCAGGCAGTGGAAGCCTCGGCTTGTCTTTGATTGACCTTTTCTGATGCCATTATCATGCGATCGGTTAGGCTGGATGTGACCCTCGATTAGAAAAGACAGGGCATTAGTCAACAGGGGCTGCTCCCTGGGTGTGTTTTTTTTTTTTTCTGGAGCTTTATGTATTGTGAATCCCGAATTAAGCGTAATAACGCTTGTTTGGAAACGGGGCAGGATCAGTTTTCTTGCTGGGGCTCTGCCATCCCCTTTTCTTTTCCTGCTTTTCCATCAAGCAGGCAGAGCTGGGTTTGCTTTAGATCAGCGTGAGCACCTGTGCCTTCTTCCTGAGACAGGAGATTTAAGCCAGGCCCATATTTATCTGAAACTCCTCGTGTAGGTGTGTATTCTTCAGCAGCACCAGCATTAATTATTTTTATCTCCCCAGAATCGTGTTGTGTTTTGGTTTTTTTTTTTTTTAACAGTGATTGAGTGGTTGAGGATTATGCTCCTAACATGATGTCAATTTATCATTCTGCTCTAAAGCCAGGGGGCGTGAAACTGGTTTTTTTCCCTCCTTCTTTTGGTTTTTTGTTTGGTTTTGGTTTTTCTTTTTGGTCTCATCAGCCCGATTCAGCTGTTAAATTTAGATTTCGGCAGTGATAAGTCTGTGTGCCTCAGCTAAGCAGGGTTGTGCTTCCAGAATGGTGCATGGGAGCAAGTTCTTACTTAGAAGCAGGTGTCTGTCATGATTTGAGCATTAAACTATTCCCAGTGTCAGGATTTATTTCAGTCATTCACATTATGCTTAAATGTCTGTTATTAACAGGCGTTTTTCTTTTCGGTCTGGCAAAGCTAACTTAAATACTTATACATGTTGCTTGTTTTCCCTAAATTGTGGGTAACATCATCATAAATGAGCTCTTTTCCTTGTAAAAAACCTTCCCTCTTTCCATTTGCCTTTCAGGGGAGACCTGAATTTCTCTAAGCACCAACTTGTTTTTCAGGTCAGCCCCCAGAGATAATAAGCAGTTCAAAACCAGCAAAACCGTTTCAGCACGGTTTAATGTGACTTTCAGGCTTCGCTCAGGAAAAACTTCCAGCTGGGAGGGGAGCAGAGAGGTGACCATGTCAGGAGGCAAATCTTTCAGGCTGAGGCTACTGCCATCATTGGCAGAGCAGAAGGAGGGAAGAAGACTTTGGAAACTGTTTACCTTTAAAGTGGCTATGGAAATACAAATATTCCTGACTTCTCGGCCCACCTGTATTCAAGAAGAAAAATCCATATGCTGGAATCCTATTTTCTTTTCTTATTTTCTTGGCAAGTTTTTCTAAACTCAGAAATGTCTGCCCATTAAACATCTGTGTGGCTGTGCACAAACCCATGTACACATAGATGTGTGTATAAGAACATGGCCCTGACCCTAAACTGAGAGCATCCAGTGGCTTTTGCAGCCCCCAAAGTGTGTCTGCACAGAACCAGGTGTCTTACTGAGAGCAGGATCTTGAATGTGCAGACAGGGAACAGTGGTGGAAAATAATCACATTGGGCTGTTAGCTAAAAACTCTGGTATGGGACTGAAGGGCATCTTGCTTTCCTCCTTGAATGGGGCAGAGGGAGGTTTGGTTTTGTAAGAAGTTGTAGAAATAAGTCTGAAGTTTTTAGTGTCCAGGATGCCCCTTTCAACAGTACTGGAGTTGGGTGATATCAAGATGGCTGATATGATTTTTGATTTTTTTTTTTGGCTGCTTTATTCAGATATGGTGTTTGTTTTCCTACACACCCTGGGATGTTTTCACTTAAGTTGTGGTGGCTCATTGGAGCTAATGAGCTTCCCATATGGCCCACATTAAAGGCCATCCTAGTATTCCCAACTTAAGGTTCTGTCCCATTTGCTCCTCCAGGTCTTGGTGGCTTCAGCTGAGTCTTTTGCAATCTGATGTAGGCAGAGTGAGACTTTAAGGTGTGTGTCACTGACCTCTTTAACTTGGAGGTTAAAAAAACAAAAGTTGTGATCTTGAGATGTTTGTTTTGAGAGACATTTTATGACAAGGAGTATAAACTCATAAACGTGCCGTATTTCTGGATTAGTGATGCAACAGGGTGTGCCATCAGGCTGCTTGGCACAAACCATTTTCCTATCTCTCCCATGAAAGGCTGGGAGGGGAAAGATGACTAAGGTTGGAGGAGAAGTCTTTAAAATCAGTTGTGTATGGAGAAAGTGGGTGCTTGTCCCATAATGCAAGAACTAAGGGTGGGTGTTCATGGCACAGGAGCTGTTCCAGAGTTTTGGGAGGTTTCAAACAAACAAAAATGTTCTGTGTGTTGGCTTATATTTATTGCTACAGAACAGCATTCTGGGGAGGTCAGCAAAAAGAGGGACAAAAAGAGATTAGACCAATTCATGGAAAAATAGGTTCTTGTGCAGCTATTAAAAATCCCTGGTCCAGATGCAGCTGCTGGCTCAGGAAGCTGCCCAAATTCTGATTGTCAGAGCGGTGGCACTGCTGATTCTGTGTGCCCCCCCAGTTTTCCTAAACACCAATTACTATGACACACAAACACAAGGCCCAGTTACTTGGACAGATGTCCTCTAGTTTTTATGTTAAAATAATTTTTTATAATTCAATTCAGGAAATAAGGCGCTGGATATTTTTGTTTACCCCTTTTTTTTTCTCCTTTTAAAAGGCTCTTGCTAATGCTGGCATGCTTTTGTTGGGAAGAAAGTAGACTATAGCTTGTATTTTCTTGCCCTTATTACCCCGGTGGTGGGAATGTTTTGATGCTATTCATTCAAATTTGACAGGTGATTGCTTCTGTAAATGAATGCACTCAAATCATAATTGTTGCAACAGAATTGTTTGATTACCTGGCGGTAGCCTCTTTCTCTCTGATAGCTTTTGGATCACCTGTTTGCTGAGAGCATTTGACAGTCCTCATGTTTATTACCCAATTGAATGTCAGTAGCAATTGCAGCTAAAGATAAACGAAAATGCAAGTACTTGTTGACCTTGACTTTTTTCCACAAGATATTGGACTTGATGGCTCTATTGCTGTTGAACTGATAAGAGTTATAAACAGTAGTTGAGGGAAAATGTTTTATTCCCAGAGGAAAATACCACACTGCTGTGGGAAATGGCATCTGACTAGCACTCTTTGCCAAATTTGCTTGGTTCACCTTCATTTAGACTGTGGGAAAATAAAATCCAAATTTCCCCTTTTATGACTTTAATATCTCTGCAAACATGAATTCCTGTGCTCTTTGTGAAGTTTAGTTGGCAGACTGTGCCAATAACAGACAGGCGAGCACGAGACCTCGCCGTGTTTTACGATGTGCTATAATGAGGATTCTCAATTCTTCCTCATTTTTGGGCTGATTTGATAATTACAGGGAGGGAGCAGAGCTTTCTTCTCCTATTCCATGGGAATCTTAATATGTCTATAACCAGCAAAGGCTGGGAAATGAGTGGCTGTGGGTGGATATTGTTGGGGTGGGGCTCTGCTGGTGGGGGGACAGCCTGGGGATGAAGGCCAGGTTATTGCAGGGATGGAGAGATGATCCTTCCACGGGTCAAGTTTGCACCCACTTCTTTAGGGAAGGTCCCACATGGGGTCCTTTGCAGGTTTTTGGTAGGAGGAGGCTGATTTGGGGGTGCCCCTCCCAGCTGTGTTTGGGAAATGGGAGGGAGAGATGAACTCCCATCGAATTTTCCTGCTATAACTACTCCCATATATATATTTATATATATTTATTTCTAATCCTACTCTAATATGAAACCTGAAAGGAAGACTTCACTGGAAACAGGAGCAGGCAATAGGCTTTGAGATCTTTCAGGATGAAAGTCGCTGTATAAACGCCATACCTAAAAAACACAAAAGACAGTGGAATTATATTCTTTAAAACTTAAGTCCTTCTTGTCTCAGCAACTGCTCTGATAAACTCTGTACAGTATTGTAGGAGCTTGTTAAAGCTCCAAAATGCAGGATTAAGCAGTGCTGTAACAGTTAGCAGAGTCAGACGAGTAATCTTATTGCATTGTAATTTTTTTTTAGGTAAGATTAAGCTGGCATTACATTATATGTTTGTGGGCAAGGGGCCATTCTTCAAGGGATTAATTAATAGGATCAGCACTGTAAGATGCTGACATAATTTTTTCTAGGCACATTGATGCACAGTGGCTTTTATTATCACTATTCTTTTTTTTTTGTTTTTCCCCCCTTCCAGTTTTAAATTCATGAATGAGTTGGGGACTTTCTCTGGGCAATCAGAGCAGCCTCTTGCAGCAGGGGTGATGTCAGAGCCACCTGTCATCCTATAATTCATCAGGGACCACTTCTCACTGGCCTGGTGACCCACTAGTTGGTGACATGAGAAATACCAGAGGGAGATGCCTGATGTCCCTTGTGCCCCAGCTGGGGTGGCATCCTAGGGCTGTGACTAAGCAAATGCCTGGCCCTGCTCTGGCAGCTCTTTGAATGAGGGTGCTGTTGGTAAAGTCTTCCACCTTTCTGCTCTGGCTCTTTAGCCACGATACATCCTCTGTGGTTTGATACCTCCAAACCTTTGGTTTGACGTGCTTGGACTTTTGCTGCTCAGGCCTGGAAGGTGGGGAAGGAGATGGGAGAGCCTGGATGTGCAGTGACAGCAGTGTGACATCAGGATAGGCACTGCCACCCTGCCTCCCTCTGTGTCCCTCCTCTTCATGAGGCAGTACCTCTGGCATCTAATAGCCAATATATAAATATTTATATATTTAAAACTTATTTGTCTATTATAAATATTATGAGGATTAGTTTATATATTTTTTTTTTAATTTTCTCTTGAGTATTTAAAATCTCACACCGATTTTTGCAGCCAGGGTTTTGCAGTTGCTCTTTGCCGAGGTGTAATGCGGAAGTGTGGGAAAGAAGAAACAGCATGTAAATAAATAAAAGTACAGTGGGGACAGCCTTTTCAACTACTTGTCCCTTAGTCTTTAGTTTTCCTGGGGCTGGTTCTGTGCTGTGGGTGAGAGATGGCCCTTGCATCCCCAGTACTGCCTGCTGTCTCCAGGCTGTAAGTACATCTTTGCTGTAAGGACAGGAGAAGACCTACTGGAAGACACCACTGATGCCCTTGGAAAAGACCTACTGGTGGCAGACATCCCCTAACCTGCTCTGAAATCTTCCCCAGTGCCCTGCATAGCAGTGTCACATGGGTGCATGCTAAATATACCCTGGAGTCTGTAGTGTCCCCATGGACCTGGAAGAAGGCATATCTTGGCTTTCTCTGGTCAGCAGGAGAAGGTCGTGCAAGCAGGGCTTGTAGGATGGAGAATCTTTGGTTGGTCTCGTTGCTGTGCTGGGAGAATCTCCTCCCTCTCTGCCTCCCTGGCACAGCACTGAGGGAGGAACCCCACGGTGGAGTTCCTGCTTGGGGCCCTGGGTTATGGCACGTGGAATGCCTTCCTAAAGCAGGGGAAGGAGGGAATGGGGTCAGCATTAACTGAGCTGTGGCTCCAAGTGTCATTTAAAATGGGGTTAAACTTTCAGGGCACTGTAAAGTCAGAGTGTAGCAGCTTCCTGCTAGAGAGCAGGGGATAAGATGCAGGCAAATTTCAGCAAGGGGGAAAAGAGACAACAAAGAGGAGTTGAAATGTTCGTTCTGTACTTTTCCTCCCTTCCCCACTTAGCAAAGCATCTATTTATCTCTCCTGTCCCCTCATCCTGCCTGTGGCAATGAGAATGCCCCAGGAGAGGCTTTTGTGCAGGATCCTGCCTGTTTCCTTTTTTTTTTTTTTTGTATCCGCCTGCACTAACCCCGCGCAAATTCTGCATGAGGCCAGCTGTGTAAAAGCAAGAATAGTGGTGATGTTAATTCAGTATAACTATTGGACAGACCTGGGATGGTTTTGTATTGTAGTTCTGTAATGGGCTCTAGGAAAGCAGAGGGATGCTCTATTGATGAGCAGGCTGAGCCACAAAATCTTTGAATGTCAGTCTATAAATATTTATTGTTTGTGTGTGTGTGTGTTTGTTCATATACGTGCTTGGATGTCACTACTTCCTACTACCACACCTTTTTATTCTGTCAACCTGTCAAGAAAGGTGGCAAAACAAAAATGGGCTGTGCTTCACCCTTGTGCACAGGGAATTTTTAGAACCTTTTAGAACCTTTCAAATTTCCTTTACGAGGAGCGTTGTGCTAAATTCCTTGGTGTTACAGCTACAAGAAACAAATTAGGAAGCAGTGCTAACATTAGTGTCTCACCACATATTTAATCCAGCTAAAAAACCCCTGAGGTGGCCATAATTTACCAGACTGAAGAGCAGAGAGAGCTGGCATAGCCACCTCATCAAGAAATCTAAAGTTATGACTTGGTTTAATTTAATCCAAAGTATGTTGGTGACTTGGTTGAATTTAATCCCAATAAAGTAACCAGCTAACAGTCTGCAGGAGAAACATGTTAGTCATGACATGGGTATATCAGCTCTTCACCACCATTAATTATATTGCATCACTGAAAAGCAGAATATGCATATTATGCAATTTTACAGCATGGCTTTCCATACATAATGTACTAATATAAATTAGAATTGCTTCTTACAGATGAATCGAAGTGCTATGTGTTACCAATATACAAATTTTATTTACAGTTGCAGTTGGTGTATGTGAAATGACAGTATTAAACTTAAAAGTGCCTCTCAAGTTGATAAATGCCAGCTTGATACTAAACACATTAATACTCAGTTAAAATTAGCAGTCAATTTACTTGGATATTGGAGGTTAGCCAGGGATGGATCTGAAGTTGTATTAGGTATATCGTACTGGTCTGAATACATCATATGCTGTTGCCAAAGCATTGTGCTAATTTTAGCTTACAAAGAGGATGAAGATAAACTGCCTGCTGCTAGTTTGCCATATGCTGTCCTGGTGATAATATTCAAGTCGAAAATATTCTGCAGAGAGTCTTATTGTTTCAGTAAAAGAAAAGTGGAACGGAGTTAAGCAAATTTCTGCTCTGTAAACGTATACAAAATAATGAAATAGAACAAATCTCAAATGCTGGTAGATGAGATCTGCGAAATTTGTTTTGGGTTTATTGGCTTTCATGGGAGTCAACAATTTATTTTGGTGTATATTTGATCCAATTGTATCCGTTTCTCGCACGTAAATCTTAAGATCAATCTAAATAAAAATCAAACTTTGTTCTGGTAGGCAGAAATATAGCCTGAGTCGCTCCTAACTAGTTAAGCCTCCCATCCTTCAAGTTTGGTACAGGAATAAAGGCGCTGCCGAGCTGATTTTCCGTGAGCTTCTCCCCTCTGCTTTGCTTATTTAGAAACACAAAACATATTCTGGTTTCCATATGGGGAGGGTTTTGCTCCTGTGCATTCAGTGAGGAGCATTTGCCTTCTCCATGTGCACCAGGAGAGGGCTGTGTCAGGAGGGGTGCCCGGGACCCCCGGGGCTGCAGGGGCTGGGGGGAAGCTTTGCATTAGCAAGTGGTGAAAAGCTTGACCTTCGAGTGACCTGGGTCAAGCAAACCCCCTGCTGAAGTGTCCCATTTGGACATGGATACCTGTGGGGTGAGGGAAGAGATAAAGGAGAGGGGAGGAAGATAAAGTAATCCCATTGACCTGGGAACTCCTCAGATATTACGAGCGAGGGAACATCAGGAATAATAAAAGAGCGGCGATATTTGCTTGCCCCCCGTTTCTGTGTAATGTCATTTCCAAAGGGTAGATAATAGCAAATGTGCTTCCAAGTATCAGTGCAATCTCCTGGAGTGGTGGGGAAGACTGGATGCTCTGATCTGGTGGGTGCTGGAGAGTGTAATGCTATCCTCCTCACTGCAGAGGGAATTGTATAAAATGGACAAAGATCTGCTGATTACATCTTTTGCTAAAGTGTTAAGTAAAAGAACTGGCTACAAGAGATGGCGAGTCTGCTATTGTCTGGTCTTCTGCCTTGTTTTTATAGGGGTTTTCACAGGAACAAATACCAATTACCAAAATAAAAGCAAGTGGTGTGGCCAGTCCGTATCATGGTAGGACACATGCTCTTGAGTCAGCGTGGGCAGGAAGCTTGGCAGGTCTGTCCCCCACCATTGCCATTGCATCTTTATCTCTCTGCCTCATTGTTTGCCACTGAGTGCTTGAAATTCCAGTTTCCAAGTAAAAACTTCCTGTTTCTTGCATTTACATTCAGTTTGGTAAGACATAAATTTAGTTATCTATCGAGGAGGGCTTTTTCTTTTTTTTTTCCCTCTCTCAAGTAAGGCAAAATAGGAAGAAGAAATTAATTACGATTTGGTGATAAGAGGTAGAATTTTGCATTTTCCCAGATTCTCTGTGGCAGGAAGCATGAGGTTGTATTCTTGTGATAAGGTGATGGATGGGAGCTAAATTCAGCCTTTCCATCCTGAGTAATTTTAGAAAGAGCCCTGAAGTCCAGATCTTGCTTGGAAACAGAGATGGGCATATTCAGTCTTCATTAGCCATAGTTCCCTTGCTAGGGCATTGCTGCTTGTAAGTTTTTACTGTTCTGTGCAGTATTCAAAGCTATCAGTGCACATATTCTTGCAGTCTTCTCAATCCTGAATTTCCCTCCGGAGAGTTTCTTTCTCTCCACTGACTGTGAAGGGAGGACTAATCACCTCCTTCACACACTTAGCCTGGCAGTGTGACTTAAATGAGTGAGGAGGGGTGAAACTGTGCTAAAACTTGGCCTTCCTTCTGGAAGGAGATGTTTGCTCTTTATGGAGAAGCAGAATAAAGTGCCTTGTCCAGCTGGAGATCAGAGGAGTGGGCTCAGGTGTTGTATGTGTAGGTGAGGCTGTGTCCTCTGCAGCTCCTGAGCTCAGTGCTCTGAGCATCTCATGGCATTTGTTGTGTTTGCAGTCCTGCATGGGCAGCTGAAGTGTTCAAAAAGTCTTGACATTCACAGAAAAAAATACATATATGCCCCTTTTTTTTTTTTTTTTAAATATTATCTGGGGGGAGTTAGTGTCTGTATTTTCATGCCTAGCTGTCAAGAAGCCAGGATTGCAGCTTTTCCTAACTTGAAGAGGTTGCTTGCTTTATTAGTGTCTATGTGGTTTTTGGTTGAAGGTTCTCATGTGACTCTGAGGAACTGAGGACTTAAATATAAAACATGATGAATGGGGCATCTGAAACTGTGCAGCAGCACTTTGCTCAGCCTCCAGCTAAACATCACTGAGGTCTTGCACGAGATGAGAGGCTCCACGAGGGAAACCTTGAAGCAAAACCTGTTGCTGAGTTGAGGTGGTAGGAATGGCTATATTTAGCTTTGTTGTGCTGTTTGGGCACAGGGTCCTTTGGCAGCTGACACTGCATTTGTCAGAATTTCTCTCTGTTTTTTAAGTATAAAACCAGAGTTTAATCTACTTCTACTCCAAACTGACAAGATGTACACTTGTCTATTTGAGTGTACTTATGANGCACAGGGTCCTTTGGCAGCTGACACTCCATTTGTCAGAATTTCTCTCTGTTTTTTAAGTATAAAACCAGAGTTTAACCTACTTCTACTCCAAACTGACAAGATGTACACTGGTCTATTTAAATGTACTTACAAGCATTCAAAATGGTTCATTTTTCCATTTCATTTTTGTGGTTGTATTTGTAGCAATCCTGACTAGCACATGAGGTAGAGCAGTAAGGGGTTAACAATTTTTTTTTAGGGGTTAATAATTTTTATATAATTTTAAAATATTTTAACATTTAAAATAATAATTTTAAATTTTTGGGTTTTTTTAAGTATTGAACTCTTATTTCCCTTTTGAGGTCCACTTTGGATGCTGTCCTGAAAAACACCTCTGAACTGTACACTGTGTCCCCACTGTGCCCCAGAAACGTGAAATTTGGTGAAATTTGGGGCTTGCTCCCTCGGGAGGGTGTGAGTACAAAGCCTCAGATAGTGCTGGAGGTTTGCAGGTGTGGAGGGAGGGCGGGTGGCTGGCAGCAGCAGTGTGGGCTCTCATTCAGCACCTTGTCAGCCTGCCTTATCTGGGATCTTGGGAGATGGATCTCCAGGGTAAACCCAGGGAAAGGAGATGAGTGAGGTGTTTCCAGGATTGTCCTGGCAGAGGCTTCCTTGGGAGTTGTTCTTCTTGCTCTGCAGGAGTCATAACCAGCACAGATACTTGCAGTGCCTTGGAAAGTTGGGCTTTCCAGCACGTTTTTTGACTGCTCTGAGACTTTGACCTCCTTCTTTATGATGCCTCAGGTTTTGGCTTTTCTATTTTGCATATTCTGTGCTGCTTTAGTGTGTGGGTCTGGGCTCCATATCAGGGCATGGTGAGCTCTGTGCACAGAGCAGGGACACAAAACAATTCCTTCTCCAGCTGGGGACCAAGGACAAATGATCCAAACCTCAGGCCCAAGAGCACAAACAACGTGGGCTGAAGAGACAAAAACAAGCAGGATGGGACTGGATGGGCTAAAGCTGGAATTGGACAATGAACTCCAAGATGCAAATGGAGCAGAACTGATCAAAGTGCCAGAGCCGTGCCCGGTGTCCATTTTGTGCCCATTTTGGTTCCTCTTGGGTGCAGCCCTGGCTGGGCTCTTGTGCTGCCCAAGGTGGATCCATGGAGGCTTTTTAATAAATCCCTACTTTATTCTTTAGCTCTGTCTAGTCTCTGTTCTAGGTCAGCCTGCACAAGGCATCATTTCCAGCTCATGTAATCTTTGGATGTGCACCTGCCATCTTGAGCCTCTCCTTTGATGCTTTTTGGTGAGGTTCATGTGCAGCTTTGAATGTGCATGAAGTCTCCTGGGCTGGTAAGGGGTGAGCATAAAGGATGGCTTTCCCATGATCTTACAGGCAATTGCCCTCTCCAGGTCAATATTCCCTTGTTCAGGTCACTGCTGAGATCATATTCATTGCAAATAGGGTGCTTATGTCAAAGGACCTTTCGTAGAAACTGTTAAGTGTAGGAGAGAATGCTTTTCAGCTGAACTCTGAATTTCGACCCATGATTATAGATGAAGATCTGTCTCCTCATCTGCCTCAGCCACAAATTGCAGGTGCACCTGGTCGGACATTCAAAATGACAAAATTCAGAGTTGCTCTGTGTAGGAACCAGAATGACAAAATTCAGAGTTGCTCTGTGTAGAAACCAGAATGACAAAATTCAAAGTTGCTCTGTGTAGGAACCAGAATGACAAAATTCAGAGTTGCTCTGGGTAGGAACCAGAATGACAAAATTCAGAGTTGCTCTGTGTAGAAACCAGCATCATGATCAGCAATGGTTCAGAGGCTGGCATGGCTGGTGACTGCTCAGATGATTTGGGTTTATTAGAAGAGACTCATTCAGAGTGGAAGCAGGAAATAGGATTTATTTGACTCCTCCTGGATAATTTGAATACAGGTTTTCAAGTATTTTCTTTCTTTTTACACACATCTAAGCATGTCTCTAATATGTATATATATTACAAAGCTGTCCTGACCTTCATCAAAATACTCTGCTAATGTTTTGCCTGCCTTTATCAAACTGCAGTATGAAAGAACCACTCTGATTCATATTTTTAAGGGATGTTATTCTGACCTCAAAAACTGATACTTCCTTAGCCAGTGCCAGAAAGCCCTTTCTGTGGTTGTAGTCCCCATTTTTTCAGCAATTAAGGCTCAGGTGGCATCAGAATAACAATTCTGGTTTTAATCACCACTTCAGCCACCTCCGTTGTGGGGAGGAAGCATCCAGAGCTTCTGCAGAACCTCAGAGCTCCTGTGGTGTGACCTCAAGTGACCAGACACAAAACCCAGAGCAACTCTGGAATGGAAAGGTCTGCATCATCCCAACTGTGCTGACTCCTGTCCAAGAACACACTGTTTACCTGTTCCTTCCAAACTGGGCAGTTTTCTGCAGGGCTGGGATGTGGCTGCTGGGGGATTTTTTTTGCTTATCTCAGTGCAGCTTGGCTGGTTTTCAGAGAGCTGCTCTTCACTAGCTTGTAGATGTATGTTGAGGGCTGTGTTTTCTGTTTTGGGTGATTGAAGGTGAACATTCCCACTGTTGACCTGAATTTACCACCTCTTTGATGTCTGAAAGTATTTGTATGTTCATCTGCAAACGTGCAGGCTGACCACTCCAATCAAAAGCAACAAGACTAAGAAGTTAACTCCAAAATGCAATGTCTGAAAACACATTGCCATGAGCATGGAGCAGCCAAGCTTCTGTCTGGCCTTTGAAATGTGTACCAAGACCTTAATGATGGGTGGGGCTTTCCTTATTCCAATAAATAGGTTTTGTTTGGAAAGGTGAGAGGCAGAAAGAGAGGATGTATTTTCACAGCCCTAAATAAAAGGCTATTTATGCCTAATACATTGGCAGAATTATTCCAGAGTAATTCATCCAGGAGAAAACATGATCCTTGTGTCACTGCCAGGGTCAGAGAGACCTGTGGTGATCTGCAGAGTAAGGTAAGGTCACCCAAGTGAAATCTGCCTGGGGGCTGACTTAGCTCACACACCACATTTTTGCCCAGATTAATAAAAGCAAACATCTTCTATAGATGAAGGCAGGGCTAAAACTGTGCTCCGCTCTCTCCCTGGAGCCAAGGTCTCCTGCTTTTCCGTTCTCCTTTCCAGGTTGTTCCTTTCATTTCCTTTCCATTCTTCTCTTTTCCTGGCGTTTACAGGATGCTTAGAGAAGCCTGTCTTTTCCTTTATGAGGCAACTGATGCCCATAAAACCTTCCCTGATATCTGCATGGGCAGGAAGGACACGGGGACATTGCTGGTGTGTGACCCGTTGGCTTCTGCGTGTGCGTGCACATCAGCTGAGGAGCACATCCTGAAAGCTGAGGTGAAAAACATGGGGTGCTCAGCAGAAATAGGCTCCTTGTTATGCTCTCTGAGAGGGATATTTGGCAGCCAGGAAGGTGAAGATGGTGATTTTGGAGGCACTGCAAGGCTGCCTCAGGTGAGCTGGGCAGGTGGGAGTTCTCTTCCACCGCTGGTGGGTGGAAAGGGGTGAGACAAGGTCCTCATGCCTTTCAACAAGGATGTGGTTGTTCCATCAGAAAAGAGAGATTCTTCTTCCTTGTGGTCTCTACCTGCCATGGGGAAGCTGATGCCTGTGGTTTCAGCCTGCTAGAACCTGAGGTTTTCTGCAGCTTCCTTGGTTACTCATTCATGTCCTTTAAAGTACATTAAATTACTGAAAGCTTTTACAGTTTTTGCTTTCTAGACATTTCTACTGCCGTTGCTCTTAGTGATAATGACAAATGCTGTGAGTCGAAAAAGAAACCAGAAATAATTTTGGCTTACTTTTTGAAGGATGTAAACGTTTTATTTTTTTTTTTTCTTAAGATATGAATGGCTTTTTGCTATGACCCAGCTTTGCTTTGAGATTTATATGGGTTTTTGGTTAAACACTCTTATGGAGTCAAAGAAATGAGCTGGAAATGGCTCAGTTAACTCCTTCCTATCCTTCATCCCTCTTGCAGCTGGAACTGATGCCATGAGATGTAGTAACATAAGTAATAATCAAATTCTGGGGTGCACCAGAAGCTTGTCTCTTTCCTCCTATCAGTTTGCCTATTCAAGGTAATTCTAGGCAGGTAATATCTAGGAATATGTAGTGATGGAAGATGAAAGAGGTAAAAATAAGGTGAACATGCACCTGTAGGTGACATTCAGGAAAAGTTTTTAAGTGTCCAGCACTGGTCTGAGTTTTCTTTCACCTTCCTTGTGTGTTTTGGACTCTTAACAGCTATTTGTTCCTGGACGATTTGCATTTGGGTTTGTTGTTTGTTTGTTTGTTTGAATTTGGAAAAAACCCACACCTAAAACTGTAACTGCACTGTAAAGCAAACATCAAAACACCAGAAGCTGTGACAGAAAGTCGTAGGAAGCCAAAACCACAGCAGAGTCATGAATACATTAACTTAGAGCCTAAGGGGACGTGCTAACTTAGCAGGACAGAAATTCCTGAAGGTCCTGAAAGATTCCATGGAGGTCACTGGAGGTGCCCCTAGGTAGGGACCATCAGGGCACCTCAGGAGCTGAGCCTGGTGGCCAGTGGCCAAGCACAAGGAGCAGGGTCAAGGCCACCTCCCCATCACTGTTATTTCTCTGCCTTGGGGGCTGGGTCACACCAGCTCAGAGGGTGTACTCTGACCTGCCCCTCAGTGCCACCCCACCTCCCCAAACCCAAGGAATATTTAGGGGGAAGGTGTTTGCAGCAGGAGAAGAGTTAGTGGCCTGATCACCGCCGTGGTCAGTGCTTGATGCCTCTCATCCTGGGGAGCCACAGAGTCTGGGCAGAGCAGAGCAGAGGGCAGCAGGAGCTGTGTGAGTGGCAGCAGTGTGCCTGTTTGCTGGCCACCAGACCCAGTGTCACCATGCTTTCACATTAAAGCCCAGCTTCAGGGTTGTTTTTTCCTACTGTGCCTTTCTTCAGTGCCAGCCCATCACAGCGGATTTGCTTTTTGTGCTGGGAGAGGAGCAGGAGTGGAAGGAAATTTTATGTGAGCTTGGCTCTGCCAAATTTACTCCTTTTGACTCCTCACCCCCTCCTGAGGAGCAGCATCCCACTGTTGTCACAGATACTCCAGAGGAACCAGTTTTGCTGGAGGAACAAGAGCAGTGGAGTTAGGATGCTGGATGGCAAGGAGCAGTGGGCAAAATCATTAATTCTGTGTGCTCCCTTCCCTTGAAAGGCCTGGCAGAGGGATGCATATTTTTTAATTCAGGTGTTTTTCCTGAGTTCATTACGTGCATGGTGAGATAAGGTTTTGTCTCTGGGGGGCAAAGCAGGCTGCTTCTGAGCATCCCAGGCAGCTCTAGGACAGGGTGAGGGGAGGGAATTCATGGTGCAGTCCAAATGCCATCCATTCAGTTCATGATTGCAAATGTTTCTTACAGCTCCTCAGGAAACAGAAGTATAATTGGATCCAACTCTTGCCTTGTTCATATGAAGCCCAGGCACTGGCAGATTCACAAGTCCCTGATGTTCTGACCCTCTCTGCCCCATAATTTAGGCCAAGAGGCATGTGGACCTCAAAGACAGCTTGTGGAAGCTGAGGTTCTTCTGGGTGGACACAGCCAACCCTCTTCTCTGCCCTCCTTTCTGTAGCTGTGATATACAGGGGCATGCAGTGGGAATTTTTGGATTAATACTCCATAAGAAATCAAAATTATCTTCCTCTTGCTTTAAGCACGAGGAAATAATGAATTTGTGTCATGAGTTTAAAGCCAGATGTTTTTGGGTTTGCTGCCCAGTCAGGAGGCTGGGCCAGTTCAGTGGCTGGGATTTGCAAGTGGATCTTTTAACAATGGCAGTGGAGGTGTTGTTACTGTCAAAAGAGGAAAGGTGGATGAGATGGGAGCATTTTATTCTCATGGCTTTTAGAGCTGCCTTTTGCAGTTGCAAAGTGACAATATATGTCACTGTATGTGGGGAAATAGAGTATGTGATGCAGCCACAGCATGCAAAGTGAAGCCCAGTGTTGGTTTTCTTTCATTTGTGTCTTGGTTTTTATTGTCAATTGATGTAACTGATGGACTGGAGACAGGGAAAGTTTTTTGGCTTTGATGCTACTTTAAAGTGGATGGCAGTGAAAGAAAATACATTGCCTAAGCACAAGAACTTTTTTACTTGACACAAACCACATGGCAACTTCCAATGGGAAATATCTCATGTGGGTTTGGTAGGTCATCAATCCTGACTTGCCTGAGCTGCAGTTAGACTAACCCTCCCCTGATCATTATGGCTGGATGACTGTGGTGGCATAGGGGATCCAGCTCTGCAAAAGAGGATTTGGAGCAAACAGCATCTGAACTAAAGTCCCTGCAGTGCAAACTGCAGCTTGGGCCAGCACTGATTGCTCTTGAATTGGCCCCAAAGTGAAATGCTTTTGTTTGGTTCAACAATCCCAAGTATTTTGGTTTGTCTTGCCCAACTTTTTATTTTTTTTTAAATACTATTTTCAATGGAATAACCTCATTTTGAATTATTTGGACAGCATCACGGTTCTGGCACACGTTTTCTGTCATAAAACTGGAAATCTACAGCGTGCCCTCCTCTGGAGCAGGCATGTAGGCAGGGCCCAAGGCAATTTAGCTATGTTTAGGCAAGGCAGCCTGCTTAAATGCTCCACATGATAAACTGTTTCTACAGATAACGTGTCCCTTAGTTTACACGTAACATGCTTCTGATCTTTGCTTTGAGCCTCTTAGAGCTGCTTGTGCTCAGTCCAAGAGTCAAGTGTCTTAGGAGCTGGATAAACACAGAGATAGAGCCAGTTGTTAAGGAGCTATGGAGATTTACAGAAGTTGACCTCATGGCCATTTGGGGCGTTAGTTTGGTGTATTTCCCCCATGGCAAAGCAGCCCTGTGCTCCTTCCTGGGCTCCTGCTTTCCAAGGAAGTAAGTCTGATGGAATCCACTGGTGGATTTACCTGTGTCACAGTCGTGTGTAGTTGACTTTTCATGGAATGCAACTGGTGGGACTAGTTCTCCTGGTGAGAATAGGTTTCATAAAAAAGACCTGTATTTGAACAAAAGAGAGGATGACTTTAAAACAGCTTTTCCCAAGAAGTTGTAGAGTCATCATGGTGGCTTTTAGGTTGGGGGGGGGAAAAATCGCCCGGCTTTTTAAGCTTTTTACCATTCTTGGTTAAAGCAGGATGTTTTTCTGTTTAACCAGATACTTTTCTGCAGGGTTTTTGCTTCCAACTGCTCAAAGTAAACTTCTGTTGCTGGCAGCAGGAAGTTGTTTGCTTCCCATACAATGAATTGCTTTCTTTTTAGTATTTCATTCGGTGATGCACAGCTCCAGAAATGTGGCACAACTTACCCATAATAACATAGATTTCTGAACCTCATTAAGAAGTGCTACCTGGTGCAAGTGAAGAAGTTTCCTTCATTTCAGCTATAAATAGCTGCCAAAGAAATGAAAATGAGTAAAATCTGTGGGTTTTCCCCCACTATTTGTCAATACTGTTTTTACTCTTTGCATAGACAACTGATTTGCTCATTGCTTGCATGAAGGGAATTCAAGTCAAAAAAAGATGGTTGAGTTCCTAGAAAAAGGTGCTCCTGTCACTGAAGAACAAAGTACAGTGATTCAAGAAGAAACTTTGAAAGTTTGTGAAATGCCAGAGCATAATTTATACTTTTCCAAGTTTTGCTATCTGTGAATATTTGTGTAGGATATTTTTGCAACTGTGTCCTTTAGTATCTCGTAAATATGGATGCTGTGTGTGACTGACAACTTCCCACTGTTTATGTCATGATCTGAATCCTTGCATGAAACAAGTGCTGCATCTCCTTAAGAGATGTGTGCACACCCAGACACGTGGTATTTGTTCCTTGCTAATGCTCATTTTCAACCTTGTTGTTGCTCATTAACTTTTTATTAAGTATATTTGAGAAGGCTTTCTCCTTAAGGAATATGAAAAAAAAAAAAAGGTCCCTCATCAACACCACTTTTCAAATTCACAAGCAGAGCTACATCATCATAGTAAATTTTTTTTTTGGGGGGCTTTTCTTTTGTAGGCCACTCAGTGTGCGGAGTCGCCTGGGTGCGACTTTTGCTCACCACATTCCTGTGCCAAGTTGTGTCAGAAACAAATTGAAAAATACATATGTATCAAGAAATTTCCACATTCTCGGATTGCCCAAGACTGTTCAAAGCTGGTGGTATGAAATGATGATCCTGTTCTGTTTCCTGTGAACAGTATTCCCTCTCTTGATTCACAGAAAAGCTTGTTGCGTCCGTGGACCTGCTTTTCTTGAGAATTCATAATTTTGTGCCTTATGGGAAAATGTCAGGCATAGGCCTGGTTTGCTGCACAAAAAGTTGTCATGGTGGGTGTGTGGGTATCCAGCAAACTGGAGTTTTGTTTTTGTAAGGGATAACATAGGTAAAGCTGTGGAAATTACAGTAATTACTCTAAATTGGTATATGACACAGAAGAAAGGTTAAGGAAAGCAATTTTGCCACAATCTCTTGAGTACATTATGTTGCTTTAAGCTAATGAATCTTCCTTTCCACTTACCTGGAAAGGTTACTAAAGAGATTTTGGTTCTTGGAATACTCAAAAGAGAAAGGAAATAACGGGGCTCTGGATGGGCAGTGAACAGTTAAATATTTGGCTTCAGCAGTTTAGGATTTCTCATGCTAGCAGAAGCTGGAATTCGAGGAACTTGTATCTAAATGCTTGCAAAAAAATTATGATACAATTAAAAAAAGGAAAGACACTACTGAAAAGACCATGAACTTTGAGCCACCATGTTAGGTGTTTCAGTCCATAGCACTGAACATGTTATAAATCTAGTATAGAAGTCAACAGTTTTTGTCCAAACACAGTGTATGTTTAAATTATATTAGCTCATGAAATACAAAAGTAAATGCAAACTGTGAAGTTCTTCTAGGAGGCAGAAACTGTTTTTAACAGGAGACATTTGGACACATACAAATAAGTTGAACATAAGGAGCTTTTAGTCAGTCCACTTAAAAGTTGCTCCAGGCCTTTCCTAGGGCTTCTGGGTGCACATCTTTCACATTTTCTCCTGTGAACTCCTTAAAGCAGTTTATTTAGATGCCTGTCTAGAACTGGACTGTATGAGCTGGAAGTGTTCATCATAGTTTGTTACACCTCAGCAAATCTGGTGCCCTGCTGTTACCCCCTCCCATAAAACTAAAGAGTAAACCCCAAAAGCTCTCTCAGACCTCCTGTCAGAGGAATGGGAAGCAGGTTTTTTAGAATAGTCTGGTTTTCTTTGATATAGAAAATACTTGTACTCCAAATGCAGACTTGATGGTAGGACAGGGCTATGTGGAGTGAGAAATAACCTGTTACATCTGGTGAAGGTACTTTTAGTAAAGCTGTATTTGGAGCTTTGGCACTGAGGTTTCTGGTCAGTTAAAGTAATTTGAGGACATTCATCTAAAGAGCTCCATGCAGAGGCCTGGATTTTGTAGTCAAGCAAAAGGCTGGAGTTTTTAGGACACCTGAATTTCCCAACCTTTTAGAAACCTCCATGACTTGGGGCTGGGAATATTTATGTCATACCTGGGCAGCCTCAGTGGTTGAGGTTTGAGGGTGGATTTGGGGGCTGGAGTGGCTGAACATTGCCCAGCTGTGCCATGCTGCCAGATGTTCCAGTGTCACAGGGTGATGACATTTCATTGGAGTTTCGTGTGGGAGTGAGGGAGACTTTGAATCACCACTGAGCTCCTGCCACCACCACGGCTGCTGAAGGCAGGTGCCTGTGCCAAGCTGCTCTCCAGAAGCACCTATTTTGTCAACAAAGGTTTATAACATATCACCAGGGACAAAGAGAGCATTACCCACTTGAGGGGCTGCTGTAAAGTCTCTTGCCCTTTGCTGCTTCTGCCTCTGATTTTTGGGGGAGTGGGAGGGAAAGGGAAGTCGTAAGGCATGATGACAGTGGAGAGGGGAGCGCCGTGAGAGGAGCCCCTGCTGGCATGGCCAGTCTGAGCCATTCAGCGGGGCTGAATACGATAAATGCTGCTTTATCCCTCCTTGAATGGAACAAGATAGCACAGCCTAAATGCCTGGGTGTGCTTAAATAGGCAACTCTGGGATGCTGGAGTCGAGGGCGTTTGAAATCGGAGCTCCTCAGCAGCCAGGGAGCTGCCACAGGTCACCTGCCTCGCTCCATGGGGACTGGCCCAGGTCTGGCAAGAAATCGTCCACGGACGAATTGTAGTACAAATTCCTTTCTCTGTTGGGTTGGCCTCTTTCACTAGACCATGGCCTATAAAAAATTGTGTAAAAACAATTCTTAAATATTATTTGAAAGGGCAAACGGCTACGCTGAAAGGTTTGACAGTTTGACATATAGCGCCTGGTTCTGCTCGCCAGGGAACGGGCGTGCAGAGTCTGGGCTCTCCTTCTGCTCCTTACAGGCTCTGCATTTGTTGTTGTTTTTTTTTTTTTAAATAGCATCTAGTTGCTGTGCAGAGTTGCTGCGCTCCCAGCAATTTGACAGGCAACGAGTCTGCTTCAGTGATCTTAAATCCTTTTAGACTAATTTGCGAGCGAGCAGAAAAACAGCTAGCACCTTCGGATCCAGCACTCAAAACCAGGGAATCAGGTATTGCCAATTAAAGTGCCATTTCCAACCATCATATCAAGACAGATTACTTGCAGTTCCCCTGATAATGTCACGCCATGCCTAAAGAGAAAGTGAGATGGAGTTTCTCCGTGGACAAAGGATCTGCACGGACCGAAGTGACGGGGCAGACGCAGCGCGATGGGGATCATGCGCACGCCCGTGCATGTGTGCAGCACCGAGGCCTGCCTTGACCCCAAATAGCCATGGGCCATCCTGAAGAGCCTGTGGCCCCTCAGTCACTGGCCTACTAGTTAATTGCCACACGGACTCCGTGACACATGGGCAGATAATATGACATTTTCGGTTTCTGTCACTAGCGAACGCCACGGCGTTGCTTGCACTAGTTGCTAAGAAGCTGTCAGAAACCATTAGCAGCTGGCTAAAGTTGCCCTATGGCATTTCCTCATGGCATCAGCAAAACAAGCATAAATCACCCAGCGGAGCCTCCCCGCTATACTAATGAGGCTGTAAGCTTGTTTATGGACTAGCATCATTTCTATGATTATTTCCACCTTTTCAGTTCGCCTTCATTTGGCGGCAGGAGAAGTCAACTTCAGGAGCAGAGTTGCCACCGACATTTTACAAATGCAGTTCGTAGCTGCTACCGTGTGGCTGGTCAGTGGTGCTTCAAGTTTGTTTAGTGGTCTTTAAAAGGAGGAAAAAGAGGTGGAGGGGGGGAGGAAAGAAAAGTAGGGGGGAATCTCTGGAGACCTCACAGAGGTGAGCGTATCGAGTTGCAAAGTAGATGGAAATACTAAAATCCACAATTGACCATTTAGACTTCTCTCTGTGGTTTCGGTCTTTACGGGATCAATTTTCCATTTAAAAAAAGTGGAAGAGGTTAAACAATTTACAGAAGTCTACTGAAGCATTTGCTCCGAGGATAGCCGGGCGCTTTCTTATCCTCTCCCTGCTTTTCACTTTCTCTCACTTGTGTCGGCCGAGGCCAGGGTTTATTGTTTTAGGCTTTTCTGAACATACACCAGTATTTACACTGGATTGAAAGCATTTGCTTCCAATGAAAATCTTGTCTTAGATTACAGCCCAGCAGTGTAATTTCCCTCCCAGATGGGAGTAAAGTAGCAGTATTTGCCTAAAAACAGTAGGAAGAACAAACTGTGCATTAAGCCAAGGCTGTTTTTGGCTTGAACTAATGATGTAACAGAAACCTTTTATTTGGGATAGGTCACTGCCCAGGATTGAAGGAGGTGATCTGGCTCGCGCTTGAAAGGTTTCTCCATTGTATCTACATAAGTCTTCACTTAAAAAATCCTGTTCCTAATGCTTCTGCTTTCATACAGCAGAAATAAACAGGAAAGGTTCTGGGGAGTGTTATAGGTGGAATGCAGAAAGCTTTTCCTCCCCTAATGGAGGATATAATTCAGGTGCCCTGGAGGCATGCTTTCAGGAATTCTCTTGCCCGAGGTAATGGGAAGCTAAGGCTGCTTGAAGGCCTTGATTATCTATTGATGCACAAAGCTGGAAAAAAAGTCATCTCCCTTGGATTATAGTAGATATTTCCATAAATTATCAATGAGTCCTCCTCCCGTCAGGCATGAGGCAATGCCTGCTAAATTAATCTGAAGGGGGTTTGAAATGAGTATATTTTTTAAAAAAATGGGGTGGGGGGAGAGGGTGGGTGGACGATGGCAGGGAGGTGGTGAAAGGCAGTGTCATTAGGTTAGAAGCTTTTCATTTTTAATCAATGAATGCGTAATACTTTTCTTTTCCTTGTTTGCCTCTTGCAGACAGAAAGTAGATTAGCCCGTGGAATTTTAAATGCTGTTGAGTTGTTTCCTTTGCTCATGTTTCTTTTATGAATTATTATTTTATATGGTGAATTGCTTCTCTGTATAAAAGCCCTTTTTTTACATACTGGGCTTTCAAAGAATTTGTTGGATATCTAATTTCTTCATAAAAATCTTGTGTTTGTCTGTAACTACCCAAGGTTACAGTTTCATTAAAGACACAGGCTAAGTCATAAGGACAATTATAAATTTGCCACGGTCAGTAACATGCTAAGAATATAACACTAATAATAGCTTTCTTTTTTTTTTTTTCTTTTTTTTT